>CM048923.1:4165002-4707378 GCA_026686955.1 Epinephelus cyanopodus | reverse complement strand
ATAACAGACTCAGGGAAAGGCAGAGGGAGAGAATACAGGCTAGTTCCCCCAGAGTCCGCCAGTCATCCCCTAGTTTGGTGCAACCAGTCCCTCCCAGTCCACCTCCTCCTTCTCCAGTTCCCTCTCCCTTCAGCGCCCCTGCGAAGAACCCATGCAGGTGGGCCGGGCTCGTCTGCATCCAGTGAGCGGCAACGTAGATTCAACCTTCGGCTGTGCATCTATTGTGGCCAGGGGGTCATTTCCTGGCCTCATGTCCCCAGACGCCAAAGGCCAGGCTCGCCAGTGATTGAGAGCGCTCTGGTGAGCCAAACCCCCACTGACTCAAGCTCTCCAACTCGGCTCACGGTTCCCTCCTGTCTGCTCTGGGGGAGGGAGTCACTGCCTTTACAAGTTTTGATTGACTCTGGTGCAGACGAGAGCTTCATCCAGGATGAATTGGCAGCCCAACTCAACCCCATTAGAGCCCATAGAGTCCCCCAAGACTGTAACCGCTTTAGATGGCAGACAAATAGCCCAGGTTAAGTTTCGCACAGCCCCAGTCACCCTCATTATTTCTGGTAACCACAGGGAAGATATTCAATTATATGTCATCCCCTCTCCTCATGTTCCCCTCGTTCTTGGTCTCCCCTGGTTATTGCTCCACAACCCCCAAATTAACTGGAAGACGGCTAGCATCACTAACTGGAGCCCCCACTGTCATTCCCATTGCCTGCGGTCTGCCAACCCCTTCGCTGCACGCCCACCTGTGAAACCTCCTTCTCCCCCTGAGCTCACTTCAGTCCCCTCTGAATACCACGACTTGGCTCCGGTGTTTAGTAAGGAGCTGGCCCTTTCCCTTCCCCCACACCGGCCCTACGACTGTGCCATAGACCTCCTCCCAGGGGCCCCTCTTCCCACTAGTCGCCTGTTCAACTTGTCGCGCCCGGAGAAGGAGGCGCTGGAGACGTACATCCAGGATTCACTGGCTTCTGGACTCATTCGGCCCTCTTCCTCTCCCCTGGGGGCGGGCTTCTTCTTTGTGAAGAAGAAGGATGCCTCCCTGCGCCCCTGCATAGATTTCCGTGGTCTTAACGACATCACCATTAAAAATAAATATCCTCTTCCCCTCATTGACCCCTCTTTTGAGCCCCTCTGTTCTGCCACCATTTTCACTAAACTCGATCTCAGAAACGCTTATCACCTCATTCGGATCAGAGAAGGAGATGTGGAAGACTGCGTTTAACACCCCCCTGGGCCACTTTGAATACTTAGTCATGCCATTTGGTCTCACCAACGCCCCGCAGTCTTCCAGGCCCTCATTAACGACGTGCTGCGTGACATGCTCAACAGGTTCATTTTTGTCTACCTGGATGACATTTTGATTTTTTCCCGCACCCCGGAGGAGCACCAGCAGCACGTCCGCCTAGTTCTCCAGAGACTCCTCGAGAACAAGCTCTACGTCAAACCGGAGAAATGTGAGTTTCACTCTGCCTCTGTTGGATTCCTGGGTTACATCATCGCTAAGGGTCAACTACAACCTGATCCAGCCAAGATTCAAGCAGTCACCGACTGGCCAGTTCCCACCACCCGCAAGGAGCTGCAGAGATTTCTGGGCTTTGCCAACTTTTACAGGAGATTCATCAGAGATTACAGTAAGGTTGCTGTCCCACTGACCAAGCTCACATCCCTTAACTCCCCCTTTCACTGGTCTTCAGCAGCACAGCAAGCATTCTCGCGGCTCAAGGAGCTGTTCACCTCGGCCCCTGTCCTCAGACACCCTGACCCCTCCCTCCAGTTCGTGGTCGAGGTGGACGCTTCGGACACCGGAGCCGGAGCAGTGTTGTCCCAGAGAGATCCTGCCTCACACAAACTGCATCCCTGTGCTTTTTTCTCCCGCCGTCTGTCTCCTGCGGAGAGAAATTACGACGTGGGAAATCGAGAGTTGCTGGCTGTGGTCTGGGCTCTACAGGAGTGGAGGCACTGGTTGGAGGGCACTACGGTTCCCTTTTTGATATGGACCGACCACAAGAACTTAGCCTATTTACGCTCTGCTAAAAGGCTAAATCCCCGCCAGGCAAGATGGGCATTGTTTTTGAGCCGGTTCAACTTCACCCTCTCCTACCGCCCTGGCTCGGAACACAAAACCGGACGCCTTGTCACGGCTCAACGCTTCCCCCTCGGACTCGGAGAGTCCGGACCTCATCCTCCCTCCTACCTGCTTCGTGGGCTTGGCCACCTGGGAAATTGAGTCCATCATCCAGAAGGCGCAGGAGCAGCAGCCAGACCCGGGTACAGGTCCTCCCAACCGGAGGTTTGTGCCGGACTCGGTCCGGTCTCAGGTTCTCCAGTGGGCCCATTCATCTAAGTTGACGTGTCACCCCGGCTACCACAGAACCCTCCAGTTCCTCCGCCAGAGCTTCTGGTGGCCCAACATAAACCAGGACACACGTGAATTCGTCGCCGCCTGCTCTGTCTGCGCCGCGGTAAAGCCTCTCACCAACCTCCAGCGGGTTTGCTATGTCTCTGCCCGTCCCAAGCCGTCCATGGTCCCATATCGCCTTGGATTTCGTCACTGGGCTACCCCCGTCTGAAGGTAACACCGTTATCCTCACTGTCATCGATCGTTTTTCTAAGTCTGTGCATTATATGCCCCTCCCTAAGTTACCTTCTGCCTTTGAGACTGCCAATCTCCTGATTAACCATGTTTTTAAGCTCCACGGGCTCCCTCTCGACGTGGTGTCTGATCGGGGGCCCCAGTTTGCCTCTCAAGTGTGGAGGGAATTCTGTAAAGCCGTGGGTGCCTCGGCCACTCTCTTCGGGCTATCACCCGCAGACCAACGGCCAGACAGAGCGGGCCAACCAGAATCTCGAGTCTGCCCTGCGTTGTGTTGCCGCCCACCACCCTGTCTCCTGGAGCACACAGCTGCCGTGGATAGAGTATGCCCACAATTCCCTCATCTGCTCCGCCACAGGTATGTCCCCCTTCATGTGTTGCCTGGGCTATCAACCCTCTCTTCCCCGAGCAGGAGGCGGCCGTGGCTGTCCCCTCTGTCAAGGAGCATCTCCGGAGGATGCGGGAGGTGTGGAGGTCCGCCAGAGAGGCACTCTCCCGCACGGCGGAGAGAAACAAGCGGCTCGCTGACTCGCACCGTTCACCTGCTCCTGCCTACCGTCCTGGTCAGATGGTGTGGTTGTCATCACGGGACCTACCACTCGACGTGGAGTCACGTAAGCTCTCCCCCCGTTTTGTGGGCCCCTTTGAAATCCTGAAAATCATTAACCCCTCTGTTGTGAAACTCAGACTGCCGGACTCCATGAGGATCCCCATCATTCCATGTTTCATTACTGAAACCCGTCAACTCCAGTGAGCTCTCCCCTCCGGCCGTCGCCCCGCCACCCCCCCGGATTGTCGACGGTCATCCGGCATTCACCGTGTCTCGGATCCTGGACGTTCGTCCCCGTGGTTTTCAACCTCGTGGACTGGGGTTACGGTCCTGAGGAGCGGTCTTGGATCTCCAGGGCCCTGATTCTGGATGGCTCTCTCCTCCGGGACTTCTACGCGGCTCATCCGGACAAGCCTGGGAGAACGCCAGGAGGCGTTCGTTGAGGGGGGTACTGTGGTGGTTTGTGTTTTTGGACTTTTATTTTGGTATTCTGCTTCTGGGTTTTGTGTGGTTGTGGGTAACTTGTCTCTGTTCCTCCTGAGGCACCCTTCCCCCTGCTGCGCTGAGGAGTGATTGAACACACCTGTGTCTGCTCAGATCATCAGCCTCCCTTCTTAAGGCCTGCAGAAACACTCCTCAGCGCCAGAGTATCCTGCATTCCCACGCGTACCTACTAGCTCGTCTCTCCAGTTGGTAAAGTTGTGATATCTACTTGTGAATCCCTGTGACACTTGTGTTTAACTGTGCCTCTCCTCCTTCTTTTTTCCAGTGCCTCCCTGTTGCCCACCACTCTGCCCAGCACTCTCGCGCACCTTTGTTTTGGACTTTTTGCACGTTTGGACCCTTGTTGAGATCATCTGTGTCAATAAATCTTTGTTAAACCTGCCCTGCCTCCGCTTCTGGGTCCTATTCTGTGCCCACACGCACACATTAGCACATAATGGCGACAAAATTAAAATTAAACAACTAAAAGGTCTGCACACAACTTGCATAAAACATAATATGCTCTGACATTTCAAGCTGGGCACTTCTGAAAGTCAAACACCAAACCAAACACAGACGTATATTAAAAGAGGTAGTTTGAGCAAACCACATCACCACGCTACATTAGTACTTACTGTGCTAAATTGTGTTGGCATTTTGGACAGCACTCTCCAAAAACAGATTTAGATTTGATAACACCATCAAAGTTAAATCGTTCAAATAAAAAACGGAATTTCAGTCATTTTTCCACATAACCAATCTTGCCACAATATACCGTCACATGAATATAATATTTTACAACCAGGTTTAAACACTAATGGGGTTTTTTAGTTTGTTTATTTGCTTGTTTTTCCCCCACTTTTCTTCGTCGGGCAACTGAGTCAGAAATGTACCTGCCCTATACAAACTGTTGTATTTATTAGTGGTTTTTGAAACATGACACATTATAGTAATCATTTTGGGAGTACCTGACTTGCCTTAGCATTCATGTTTCATACAAGCACTGATGAGACCAGCATGAGAGGTTGCTAGCAGCCCTTTTAGCTGCCATGCAAGCAAGATGCTGTCAGCTCTTGTTATGGCACTCCAGGAACACTTTTTGGAAACTTGACATGCCTTTGAAAAACTCCTCTGTGTAATCCCCTTGCTCTAAAACTTGTGAAGAACTGTGCACTACATAGTGGTAGTTTTTACCCACATGCTCTAACGCTACCCAGCTAAACTCCTATTTCCCGGATAATTAAAATGCTCACCAGCGCTTTAGCTTATAAAGTTTCTCTTTACATACATTATGATCTCTGCCAGGCCTGGAGGGGATCATGCGTTTGGGAATGTGCATGCATGGGTACGTATCTGGGCATGTATCTGTCTGTCCACAGCTGATCTTGATCTTGGACCAATCGGCCTAATATTTTTGCGCACATTAATGACTGTATGCTCAGGGACCTCTTGTAGTTGGGGTGATTTCCAGTTTCTGAATTTATTGATTGTTTTATACAGTCACTTTGTTTCCACTAAGGAACAAACATGGTGGTACATCAGTAATGGCTTATTCATTTGTTGGCATTTTTTTATTTAGAAATTGACATTTTACAACATGATGGAAAAGGTCACTTTCTCTGTGAACCTAGAGATGGACATTTTCATACAACTCTGGGAAAAATGGGTGCAATATGTTAAACGTTTGAGACCTGACTTTGTTAAGATAATTACTTGAAGGAACATCCTTAACTTTTAATTTATCACGTTTTCTCTTTTCTCTGCTGTGTTCTTGTCTTCATCCAGATATTGCATTGTGACAAGCAATGTGTGAAGCTAAACTGCTACAAGTATTTTATTTACTCTATTTATTTCACTTTAGCCTTCATCGCTACCTCTCTGATTGTATATGGTTTTGTTATATCCCCTCTTCCATAGCCATCCTTCAGAAATGGACAGAAATAGAATATGATCCAATACAAAAGAATATGATACATGTGGGCGCAGTTTATTTATTTTTATTTTTTTAATCTTTATTTTTTTATTTCACTCATTTATTTTCTTATTTATTTTTGTAGGTTTTTCTCTCACTATATTGTCAAAGGACATAACACTGTATTTCAAAAATAAAAAGACAGTAAAAAAAAAAAAAAGAAACTCATATTACGCTGGAGTTTAGGAGTTGTCTCTGTCCACATAAAGGTGAGACACCTGTATACATTTAATCAAACATTCACAAAGCCGTCCATAACCAATACCCCCTACCTCACTGACTGTGTGAATGATGTGTGTATTTTACTGTATTCTATTTAACTAATATCACATGTTTTTGACTACTGTGAAAAGCGCTTTATAAATAAGATGAGTTATTATTATTATTTATTACAGCAATGGTCATTGAAAACACTCAGTAACGTCAGCCAGCTGCGGAAATGTCGGTTAACTCATCACTTATCGTGCAAAACAACTACCTGTCTTTTCCAAACACAACATGCAAAGCAAAAACATTATCAGCTTTATGTTGACACTGTGTCTGAGATGTGTCTCCATAAAGCCTGTCTATTATTCCAACACTTTGATAATATAAACTGCATATTGTTTCCCCTTTATTCCACCACTGTCATACATATACGCTGGACTAACAGCGTGCACTGCACTCCCTGCTCTCCACCCACATGCCCCCAGTTACACCTACCACAGACATGCCCACTACTAGGTGCAATTTTATAGATTTACATGAGCCAGGGAAGAAAAACACCAAAAAATAATCACTTCTCTCAGTCATTAAATTCACTTCATGTCTCCTGGTGATGCTAATGCTCTACAAACAGGGCTTTACTGAAGACAGATACGTTGTGTATATTGTACTGTGTATTGCCTTCCTTGTGCATCATTAAGGTTAATCTATTTTACCATAATAATAATACAGCTCTTGAATAAAATAGAAAGCCATTAAACTTTAATGGTGCAGTAAGAAAAGAGGGAAGTTAATGAGAGGGGAGCTGTCTCATTACCTCCTCCACACTTTAAATGAAGACAGAAAGTGAATCCCTGCTGTAGAAACATGGACATGAGCGTAATAAAAACTACAAACAAGATAAAGATGAAGAAGAAAAGGGGGTGTAAGAGCCTTAAGAGATCGAGAACCAATGGTGATGGAGTAAAAAGAGAGATGGTCTTTTGGTAATTTAGCAAGTAGCTAAGTACCTGTCTTTGATTTGCCGGTTAGTTTGCCAAGAAAAACACTCTGACAACACTTGTGTCCACAAATATAACAATATGTAATGAGGTTTCTTCCATCTTTGACTAAGTATAAATAGTACAGTCATTGGTATCCAACAAGTATAATAACCACAAGGCAACCAGGTGCTTCATTATTTCCTACTTTTGCCAGCAACAGAAATCAATGGTTGGCAGCTACAAGTTTTGCTTCTTGAAATTCAGAAAACTAGCTGTAATTAAAACTGCAGCACCTGCTATTTCAAAATTACACTATACTCATTACAGAGAGCAAGGAGAAAAGGAGAAAAGTGGTAAGGACAGACATCAAGCTCTTCGATATTCTACCAAAAGCTTCTTGTCTCTCTGTCTCACTCTTCACTGGGTCTTCTGCTTTCTCAGCTCAGCAGGGAAGCACATTTACCAGACGAGCCACGTCATATCAAAAAATGAAAAATGCGTTTTACGAGGGGAGCGGCACGATTCCAAACTTCTAAGGACATCACTTTTTTCTGGGTGAAAGTTGTAAAAGCTCATCCAGTGTGAGCACATATTCAGTTATGGAGAATGGCCAGAGGGTGAGTTAAGTGTTAAGTGTAACCCATCTGCAGTTTGAATCAGTGACTGCCAGCCACATCTGACAGCAAAAGCTCTCACTTCCATCAAAATACATTTAACAAGCTGATTCTGCAAGAATGGAAAAGTGATTTTATTGTAAGAGAGAGGTTCTACAGCTGCTCTTTCTGTTCTCCGTTATCACCAAGAGTACGAGATTTTATAATGTGTTTTGATCGGCCACTGTCACAAATGACTCCAACAGCTGCTCTCCAGGAACATCATTTTCAATAAGCTTTTAAGCACAGCACAAAATAGCCTCTTTCCATTTGGTGCATTAAAAAGTCACCCATCTGATAAAAAAGGAGCATTGTTATGATGAACCTGCTCACTGCAACACCTTAAAGACATATGTCACTGCTGGAAAGACGGTCATTTCATAAAACTGGGCTGTCCATGGAGGACAAAGGCGCAAATACTTGGGTTGTGGCATTTGATTTTGCTCAAGAGGCAGAAAACCTACAACCACCAAACTGCTAAAAACCAAAAAATGCTGCTGCTGGTGGGTGACGTAATATTTTTTACAACAACATGAACATAACTAGAAAAGCACTCGGAGAGCGCAGACCTTCGTCAAGCAGCTCGGATTTCCCGTCAGTTTATTATTTTATCTACTTTGCTTCAACCGATCACCATCAAACTCTATTCCTTGTCCCATTATCAACCTTTCCTGACAATTTCATCAAAATCCATTTGGAAGTTTTTGAGTTATTTTGCAGACAAACAAACAGACAGACAAATAGACCAGCGAAAAACAACCTCCTTGGCGAAGGTAATAAAAAGAAAGAGAATTCACTTCTATGCATGTCCATAGTTCCAGGCATTGGAAACTGCAGAAGTACAATCTGTAGTTTGAGCAGCAGCACTACATCAGGACTGGAAATTAACTTGATGTATTCAAAAGTCTACCAGCCTCTCAATAGATCACTGTTTTTGGGCTGGTGAGTGAAGCAAATCCAGCAGCCACTTGAATACTTTAACAACATTTGGCTGGTGCTCATGTCCAACGCTGCAGTAGAACCAGCAAAAATTTGTCGCCTGCTTGTCACCTCAATGACTGATATAAATAAATGATAATAGCTAGAATTATCACCCTGCAGTTGTACATCTCTGCGCACCTGTCCTGCAGTTTACATCAGTGTCTGTAAAAAACAAAACATGATACTTTACACACATCTTCCCCCAGGCAGCACAGAAGATCTATACAATCAGCACAGTTTCAAGGTGGACACCAAAGTTGAGTGTCACCAATTTAGTGTCTGACCAAATGCTTCCCAGGGGCTGTTTTAACTTTTGTCTGACTAGGTACTGCCCTGCACACACTGGAGAGGAAGGATGAAAGTCACAATGCATTCTGGTCACATATGCTCTTTGAATGATTTTACACTTTCTCCCACAGCCCTTGAAGCGGCTCTAACAGAAGTTCTCTTGGGTTTTCAGTCTATTGAAACAGGAAAGATGGAGAGACGGTGACAAGATCCCCGAGGGCAAATCCACTGGGGCTAAACCACTACTGGAACGCATCGCCAAGTTTTGAAAATGACGAGTGGTCCCAGCAGCGACTGAGACCCAGTATAAAATGGCAGTTAAAATCCCCTCTGACTATCAGTGATTTATTTGCCGAAAAAGTGCTGAGTGAGGAACCCAAGGCTCATTTGGCTCCAATAGATCACTACTGAATAAAAACATGAGGGCATAAGAGAGTTTAGAGTCAGACGGTCCACTCCACCAGCCACGCAGATGACAGAGAGGTGGTACAAGGTTCATTTAATATAATCAATGAAACTCAGTATTCCCAGTGAACTCCTGCAACGTTGTGCATTCAAACAGCATTGACAGTTGCTGTTTAATAAATGGTTAGTGCTTCAGAGTTCGTTTCTGTTTCAGGCTCAATCAAAGGCTAAAATGTGGTGCCTGCTTGTCAGTAAACATGCACGACAACACAAGGTAGAAGAGGCAAAAACAAATGAGCAAACTGCTCAAAAAGTTGCTGCATGGTGACTCACTTGTGGAAATAAAGTTTAGCCAGCTACCTGAACATCACCAAGGTGATAATCAGCAAACACAGAAACCATTGTGAGTCAAGCTGCAGCTAACTTTAGCTGTCTCAATGAGGCATCGACAATTTACGTCAGCAAATACAATACCAGGATAATGAAAGCAGACACAACTGGTGTACGTGTCATACGGCATGTCATGTATTCTACAAATAATGGACCCACTGTCAGTCAATTCTAAAGTACGTCAGCCTCTTCAAAAGATTCATCAGAGCAGCAGCAGCACTGCTTTGCTCCAGGTCACATCCTGTTGTTCACCCTGCACAACAATCCTGATGAAACCAAAAGTATCAAAAGATGTATACCAGCTTTCATGCATGATGTAGTGAGTGCACAATGCTTGTCATGTGGAGGCTAGAGTCCGCCTTGGCTTTCTTGTTTTCTCACTGCAATAACAAATTCAACCAAAAATGGCCACTTTATGCTGGAAATCAAGTTTTTCTCTTGGCCAAGAAACCAACAGATTAGATGCTCACTTTGATCAAAAGTGAAATAAATTTTCTGGTGAAATATGATCTATTTAAGAAATATTTCCCTGTTGGAAAGATGTTCTTCTCATAAAACTGGGCTTTCTATGCAGTAGAAAGACAGAAAGAAAGAAAATAAAGCTGTGAAAGTTGGAGGATTGGATGGAGCTGTTAAAATCAACTCTAAAAAGAAAAGTGGGTTTCATTCATAAATCATGATCACATTCCTTATACTGTGGGTGAACTTTTAAGTTTCAGCAACCTTGTGTCTTTTCCTTTAAACCAAGATTAAAAAGTTATTGTAGTTTTACTGATTTAAAAATACAAGCTATAGCTTTTGCCATGTCAGAGTTGTTTTTGTGTTTCATCTCTTCGTGGCAGGGGAACAGAAACTTTAAATTGTTTATGTCAACAACACATAATTTACATTTTGTGCTTATTTCAGAAGTTTGGTGAGGCCCTGCTGGAATTAAACATTAACACTGAAGTTCGGGTCTGCAGCAGCATTTGGAAAAGATTAGACTATTTATCTAACGCTACTTTGCAGCAATTGAGTAAGATTAGGCAATTCATATTCTGTTTGCATATGTAGCATTTCAGTATGTTAAGAGGGAAGCCAGTTAAAAGATGATATATGCAGGCAATATTCTGAGTGTACATGATGCAGTGGTGTATAAATCATGCAAAAATATATCATCGTTACATATTCTGCACTTGAGATGAAGCTATATGCATAATGAGAAGAGCCTCATTTGAATTCTCAATTTACACACTTTCTTCATGAGCTAAGCCTCCACAAACGCCAGCACCACTCTGCACACATGCACACAGGAAGTAGTATCAGAAGTCAAACTAAGTATAAAGCAGCAGTCTGACACTTTTTTTCAGCACTTCATGATATCCTAACTCCCTCACAAACACAGATGAACACACACTTATAAACACACTCCGACACAAACACCAACACTCAGGCACACAGACAACGTCAAGCACATTTCTCTGCGCGAAGGGAGGCCGCAATGGTTTCTCTTGTCAACAGGAATGACAAGGCAGCCGACTGTCAGGATGAAAACAATGACAGCTGCACTCTGCAATTACCTGGAACATCAACACAACCCATTTACCAAGACATCCCGCTGGGACATCCCATTATTCCACCTGTCAAGACATATGCCACTGGGACTCCCCATTATTCCCTCCACCATCAGGGGAAGTCACACACACTGCGGTCCAAGAGGAAAGCTTGCGTACACCCTATCATCAGTACACATTTGATTTTATCAAACACACATACACACACCAACAGCTTGATGTGAAGAAATGCCGTGAACTGACTGTCATGTCTTCAACTGCAGATAACGTCATCCGTTCACTGAGGCGGGAGACATAGTTTTACTTTCATGAAACAAAGAAGTTGAGGAGACCAACAAAAAGAAAAGTGTATTAAGTATTGAAGGACGGGTGTCAAAATATAGACCCTTTGACTGTTAGTAAACAGTATGATGTTTTGTTGGTGGGTGGGTCTTAGCTGAAGGCAAAACAAGTCTCCACAGACATTAGCTAGCACTAGCTGCCGAGTTCTGTTGGCTTGTTTTAGACAATGTAGGAAGATGATGCTTTCAGAAATATTCATTTCAAGTGTCGGAGAGCACTCTGGCACAAACTAGAACGTTCATAAATTCAGAGAGCTGTATGAATGTACCGTTTGGTCATCCAGAGCACCGCACTCTCAGAGTGGCAGAGCGCACTCTGGACACTGTCTGTTGAGACGGAGGCTTCCAGTTTCGCAGACCGGCCGAGGCGCACCTGCGTTTCGCCAAGCGGGTGTGGCCAGGTGGATTTTGCAAGTTTGTCACACCGTGTGCACTGGCGCAACTACTCCTCTTTCCCACCTCCGTCCCAAAAACTAGCTCCACATGGGGTTCGCCACCCTGCGCCGCGCCAGGAAACTAGAGCCCGGAGCAGCAGAGCGCAGAGTGGAGTGAACGTGTGAGATTAATTTAACCGTTGGTTCATTCATGTAGAAATATAACGCTCCGTTTCTTCCACCAGCAGGGCTCTCATTTTAGTGTAGAGCGTCAAACTGAATTTACCAACGCACCATGTCAGGTCACTCACTCTCTCCAGGACCACGAGTGTTACTTAACAAGTAAACACTGACCAACGGGACCAGACTGGCCGACCCATATGCTCTCACTCAGTGGATGGATGATATCACAAGAAGCCAATCTCACAAAGGAGGACCACACTTGAACAGATTTGTGTATCCGTCCAGTCCTTTCGTCTTATCACATGTAAACACAGTTGTGTTCCTTTTTGACAGACAGTAGCGGCTAGTATGAGATAAAATTAAAGTTTTGAGCCATGACTCCTTCTATTCTGGCTCCCAATAACACAACAAGACCACATTTTAAGACGCCTGTGTAGCCTACAGTCCTGTGGTGGAGTGTCGAGTTTTGCCTCCACCAGACAACTGACGTTATTGTGACGTCAGCCCTAAAAGGGTCTATACAAAAAAATAAATACTAATGCATCGCAACGTCATCTGCATTCATTTGAAAAGTCAGGATAATTTAAAATCAAGTCATCAAAATGTTTCCATTAACTTCAAACATTTACAGATTTTGACAGCCACTTTGTTTCCACCGACCACATTACGGCTCTTACCTCACCCATGTAAATGCAACATTAAGGGTCTTTTTAGCCTTCAAGTCTATTTCCTTTCTAGTTAAGTGCACAAGTACATGATTATGTATCAGGCTGTGAGCTCTGTCAAAACTCCTCAAGTACACAGAAGCACTACGGCTGGCCAGATGCAGAGGAGACACTGAAGAAAAAAAAAGTAGCTGCCACTTAAGTCCTGCTCTCTCTGCACAGCCGGTACAGACGAGGAGTAACACCCCGTCTGTACAGGCACAGAAGTGAAAGCAGTACATTAGCAGCTCAGCAGCAGCATTTTCAGTCCCCCACAGGTGTCTAGACAGGAAGCATTCAGACACAGTAGTGCAGTGTAGGTCACCTGCATTTTGGCGGCCCAATTCACAATCACAGTATTTGAAAGAAAAAAAAAAAAAGGACTTGATAACAAATTTTAAACAAGAACCATTACAGTGGATGGCCTGTGCAGACAGCTTTATTGATTAAAATAGAAGTGAATCTGTTCTGCTAGAAGCACGTGAGATGGACAACTGCAAAACAAGAATGAGATGCCTCCTGTGCCAGACAGGATGTAGGCGTAGCTTATTGACAAATGCAGCTCAGATGTGCTTCTCATGTGTAAACAACCAAATGCCAGAATCAGACAACATTATATCCAGCCTAATCAACTTTGCCAGTTTAGCAAGTTTTGAAAACCTGCAAGCTAAAATTGTTCAGGGTTTGGTCTGCTGAAAGACAGAACTGTATCTGACTTATGTAGTCAGATCCTAGCCTGGTTCCAGACCTCTGTATCACCACCCATATCTCTGACTTTTTTCAGTCATTCAAATAGTTTTGGTGTTGTACCCACTGACATACAACTGTCTAGCTACTGTATATGAAAAATAGCAACAGATGAGATCTGTTCAACTGTATAGGTAGCTGTGAGTCGGCTTCCACAAATAACTCCTATGTCAGCTTCTTTGATTACAGTGAAAAATGTGAAGTTAACTGCTCCTAGCAACTGCTACATGACACACACGAGCACAATGTCAGGCTGTGAGAAATGAGATGTTAATTCAGTCTGAATATCAAACCAGTCTGATCCCAGCATTACGTCAAACTTCATCTAATCCAAATTCAAACTTGGACCCAAATCTTGTCTCTAAATAACTCCTTTCACAGAATATGTCAAGACGTCTTCTCTCTGTAAGTCTACAAGTCAAAACCCACTCACATCCTTTACAAAGGCTGGACTGACATATGAAATGAGGCCTGTGTCTGATCTCATCTAATGGTCCTCTAACCAGCATGTAGCTGTCAGAGTCATATACTGGTGAGAGCAGTGAGTCATGCACCTTAACTATATGTCTTTGTGTTTGTGGTATAAAAGGTGTGGTATTAACACTGCACACGTACAGTATATATCTGTCTTTAGCCTTTTCACATCAGTGATGGCCGGCACATCATAAACTGACATCCTTTATGGGAGCTTTTGTTTGATCAGTGCCCTGCACGTCAGCGCTGAGCCTACTTCACAGCATGGGAAGAAAAAGGAGGAGAGATGGAAGAGATGAAGAGTTGTCTTCAATCAGCTTTCTGTTGTCAGCATCATGCTGTTTGACTTTCTCTGTCTACACAAACACATATAGCACACACTCTGCAAAGCTTATTAACAGTTGTTTTGTTGCCCTTTAAATTATTAAATTAAATGAATTAAACCATTAACCAAAGAAACAGAGTGTTCTCTGTCTACTCATCTGTTCATTTTATTTGTGCGCCCAAGAAAAAAGCCATTCACACTCAGTAAATAACTGCAATCATGTTTGGACATTTTTCAATGGAAAATAAAATGGGACATTACTTACATATCCAACCAGTTATAAATCTCCCTGGAAGGAATTGAGGAAGCAAAAGCGCACGTCTATAAAGACCAAAGCACACCGGCAGCGAGCGGTGCACATCAACAAATATGCCCCTATTATTTTTCAATGTACAATACCACACCAGTGGCGGGTAGACACGTGTCAGCGCTCCTACATGTGCCATTCCACGGCACTTGACAGCACTGTCCTATTTCCAGCTTCACCAACCCTGGAATTAAATGCATTTTCCCCCCAGTCGTTCTCTGACTGTATAGCAAATTCTTAGCAGCTCTTTATCTCTGCTCCTATTGCAGCTCGACTCCTTTCCTCACCACTGATGTGTAAAGAGAACTCTGTTGCTGTCTTGTGTGTGACGAAGAATCAATGAGGCAGAGAAATATCCCAATATTAACAACCCACAGTCCCGTCATTATAAAGACAATGACAAAAAAAGATATTGCCTGGTGAGTAATAGCTCTGGAGATCAGTTCTTCAAGCGAGAAATCGAGTTAAATAAGGGGCTCTAAAGTCATGTTGTTAAGCTACAGCATAAGTGGAGAGGATACGAATCTTTCAATAAAAGTGTTCATACCTTTGCGTGGTTGTCTGTTGACGAGTTGCAGCGCGACGCATCCTTTGTGTGCAAGGGGCGGCAACTGACGCACGTCTGCCAGTGTGTTTTCAGCATAAGGATAAAAAAGTTCTAAGGGTCAAATCCTGACTCATTTTCAACATCATTTCAGTTTTCTGTTGTTTTGGCAGATTCTTTGTGGCTCAGTCCTTGGGCCTTATCTTACACCTGGCGCAAAGAGGCACAAAGCGCAGCGCAACTGTCATTGCTAGTGATCACTACAATTCAATTGTAGTGATCACTAGCAATGACAGTTGCAATGACATGGAAACACCATGATAATGACAATTATTGTCATTATCATGGTCAGCATCCACATTGTATTTAATGGAGTACTTGAGCCCACAGCCGTGTAGGTCTGAAAATGAGGTGCAGTACTTTCCTGCTATTTAAAGGGCACATTATTCAGATAGTATGATGTGCCTTGATAGGCAGGTTCACAACCCACATGCAGGTTGCTTGTTACACACACATAGGTACACAGATGGGTGAAATAATACATAATTAACAATGAAAATACACACAAGGAACAGTAACTTCATTATTTCAGAAGCTATAAGTTTAGTTCTGGTTCCTCTCTCAAGTTTAGAGCTACAGTTCTTAGTTATGCTGCTTATATAAGATATTTGCTGCAGGCACATCACTGCTCTTACTGCATTACGCTCAGCAGAAAAAGTCTACTCGATTTGAAGCAATCTCAGTCACTGACAATTCAGATCTTCGACCTTCAAGGGACAGCCCAACTAAATACAACCCCTTTGCCCCCTGCTTCTTACTTTGCACTAGGATTATGCACCATTCAACCAGCAAAAGTGGAGCTGGACACATCCTGAATGCACCTGCCTCATACACTTTAGACCATGTGCTATAGATCATTTAAATATCGTCCTTAAACTGAAATATGCCTATTTCAGCAGGATCTTTTTTCACAGTAAGGGCCAGATAAATAAATATTCTGAAGGACTGCAGTGGATAGTAGCGTGACATCTAGAGTGTATTAGGCTGACACTTCTCTTCCAAATGGAGTTTTCTGTGCTCTGTTTGAGTTTTTTCTTCAAGGAATATAATCTGCCAAAACTGAGAGTAGACATCTTGGATGCCAGCTAGCTGAGGAAGCCTTACTGCTCACTCAGTGGTGACACACTTCATCTTTCAAGCTCGCAACAGTGATTACATACTTCTCTGGCTGTGCTTACTTTCAGCTTGTTCTGTGCTTACAAACGCTGCACATCACCACTGCTCAAAACTACTCACCCAGCATTTGTTTTAGTCACTAAACTTCCATTATAAAACAGTCAAACATACTGCATAGTTATCTTAAAGAGCAGTATCAGGCTGATGTTGTTCGTATGCTGACATCTGATGGAAAGACGTTCGTGTACTGATAATTTATCACGTGTCAACTCATAAGAACACCGCAGAAAAAGATTAAGTCTAATATGCTCAGCTGAAGACACAGAGACGGGAATCACAATGTGTTTAGACTTCCCACCACTGCCAAACCTCTAACCTGGCAAGATGTCAGGTAACCAAAACTCCACACAATAAACAAGTCGCTTAAAGAGTCCATGTTAATTGTGTTTACAAGCCCCGGGTTGTTTGTAATTAACCAAACTGAACTCTAACAAACCAAAAACATGCAACAAAATAAACTTTTCCACTGTGGTTTAGGAATGATTGCATGCAGAGTCTCAAAATAATCTATGACAAGAACAATGACTAGTTAAATATCTAATGTGAAGTGTAAAATGCTTCTCTTCTCCTCGTCTGTCATCAGATGTAATTCAGCAGAGGTGGCTGCTATCTCAGTGACTTTGACCCTCTCTGTCTTTCATTCTATCAGTTTACATTCATAATCCCTCTTTCCAGTTCTTCTCCTCTTTGCTGCCTTCTGTGTCTGGCCTCTCACATCTTTCAACCTTCTTCATCTCCTCTATGTCATCCCTCTCCTCACCTTTCTCAGACTATTTCTGTCTTCAGAAAAATACAAAGCTCAGGGAGGCCTCTCTACTGTAAACACAGGACACCATGTCCACATGAACAGGCTTACTTCAAATGGAGAATCCTCACAATAACAGCCATTAGATAGCAACGCTGTAGTTGGTACCTTCCAGAAATAACTTTTGTTAAACTGTCACTGTATTCACACAGAAGGGCACGAGACAGACAATCTGTGAATCTGCCTCCTTGATTTCCCTCTATTGGCCAGACTACACACCAATAAAAATAACCAGTAAGGAGCCGTCAAGTCTCTAATACAACTGTCAGTCATGTCAATAACTGCTTGTGAACTGTCACTATGCTGAAAACAGTCAAGCCTAAATGAAGCACCGCCCACTGGCTGGGACAAACTTTCTAATTTTGCAGCTAAACAGTCCACTGACATATGTTTCTGAAACATAAACAACCCAAGAATAGGCAATGCAGTGACAGAATTTCGATCCATATTTGATCAGCACTGCCTAGTTTAACAGTTTGACTGCAGTTCTCGAGCAGTGAATGACATGAGCGACAGCCGCGTTAGAGACTCCTTGGGTCCGAGTGGTTGTTTTCCAAAATCTGCAGTAGATTCTTGCAAATAACTTTACACCAAAAACACACCAAGCAGCGGTGAAGTGCGGCCCGCAGCAAGCCGCCATGCAATGGCTATGATTTTGTGGCTAAGTGCAGCCATATTAAAATTGGGGATAGTATAACTCTTACAAAAACACAAACTATACCTTCCTGCTTGAAACACACGAACACACCGCCTGGCCGCACAAAAGTTCAATCATTGCAGCAATCTGCACTTTGCCACTGCTGCAGCATTAAAGGCAGTAAGAAAAGGAGGTGGAACATGATTTACTTGCTGATTATCTCATGTTAAACTGTGTGAATGTAGTGACTGTTTCAGCAAATATGACAAAAAGGTTACCCTCTTAAAAGCTACCAACTGTATCTTTAAATCAGTGCTGTTTAGAAAAAAAGTGACTACTGAATATTTCTGAGGTTGCCAACATCGAACTAAAACTCCACTTTAGCCTGTAATGTGCACGTGACTGGAACATGAATTCAGGTGGTTACAAGAAGACAAATACAGCCTTAAAGACACAAAACAGTGAAAAAACTCAACATCTACTTAATCTTTGACTAAATCTCAGTCTACTTGGTCCAATACAACAGTTCAACACAAACTCCAGGTTGACATGAAAAACTCTACATTAGAAAAGCTGTACACTGGGTGTCTACAGGTGTAAACAATCGTGACGCTTCTTAATACCACTTTGAATTCAATTTAAGACCAAACTTGTGATGGAAATACACGCCAAAAGCAAAAATATACTCTTTCCAAGTACACACATTGACGTCAATTTAAAATGAATAGTAAAAATGACCCTGATGTTACTCTCTGTGCTTACGACTCTGCATGTGCGATTTCACCGCCCCTGATCCCCATCTTACCTGGTTTGAAACACCTTCAACAAACAGCACAGTTTGCTTCGTAAACATTCCAAGGCACTGGCTTTAATCACCACGAGTAATTGTTGTTATTCTGTAAGCTATTTGTCCTTGCACTTACATTTTCCCAGTTTTCAGAGCGTACAAGGTCCTAGTTTAAGTGCTGTCTCGTCGAATTGCGTTTCTCTTCTGTTAAAATTAGATTTCCTATGGCAACAACGCCAAAAATTCTATCTGTGATGTGACGAAAAAAAAAAAAATTAAGACCCATTCAATCTGAATTTAAGACAAGCCTTTTATTAGTAAATGTGTATTTAAGGCATTTTAAGACTTTTTAAATACCTGCGGCCACCTTGTGTACACATTTTCCAGTCTTGTAAAATGAGCACAAATAGGATTTCAAGCAGCTCGTCTCATCTGAGCTAAACTCCCTGACACTATGTTTCAATAACGCTGTTATTTAATATCTCTGTTCTGCTTCTACTGAAGCTGTCACTTCATCTCTTGACTCCTCATTATTCTGTTAGTGATACAGGAAGTAAACATTATTCCTATTTTGTGCCTATTGTGAGCCAGTCTGGATCAGTCTCTAAAATACGACACTGCTGGTTCGAATAAAATGCAAGGACTTCAAATGGAGCTGTGCACGTAAATTCATGCAGACGCAGAGCAAGGGGTGGTGCTGCTAATGATGACAGTTGTAACAAATCACAGAAATAAGGCAGAAAAAGTTATTTGTCTATGTACAGAAGATATATAAAAATATACAGGAGATGGGGATTTGATCGAGATTGGTTTCTGCATGTTCTGTTTCATTCTGCACATGGGGCAAGATATCACACTGATTTATTACATCTGCTGATGCTGTGTTTCACGACATACATACTGTGGGTGGAGTTTTCAACATAGAACATAGACACACATTCATCCCATCATGCTCACAAACAGACACACAGAGAAAAGAAATGCACATGTGCATAAAAGTTGCTCAAAACTGTACCCCCACACTCCACCCACACTCATATTTTAAATCCCATTCCCACGATCATCATTTAGCATTATAATTGAATCTGAACTAACAAACATTATAAGGAAATCAGTTTCTTGTGTTAAAACCAGCTGAAAATTCAGTTTCTTGTGAGGCTGAAATGTCTGGAAAAATCATTTCTCTCCTCACATTAAAAAAAAATGAAGTGAAAAACACAGATCTAACCTGAATTATGATTAAGGGCAGTACCCACACAAATTCTTTCAAGCAGCTTATGTAACACTGAAAATGAAGACTTCAAAGTTCATACATCACATTCCCCTTTTAACAATCCACTGTGAATTAGTGCTTATGGTTGAGTCAGACAGGTTTTGCAGTTGCTCGTGACATGACTCACTCTACAGTATTAGTAAATCCATTTCCAGCTGTATAAAATAAGATTAGAGCCACGTAATTGTAGCAGACTACAGGGAAGGAATGTGCACTTGGAACGTAACTCATTCCTAACAACAGGCAGGAATTCAGGAGTTTGTTTTCTTCAAAAAATAAAAGACAGGGTTGAATTCTTTCTGAGTTTCAGTCATATACCTCCCTCAGGCATGCCTATAATGTTGAATCTTTAATCAACTCTACTGAGATTGTGCAGGACGTCAATGTTTTGTTTTGCATGAGACATTTGTTTTTTTGCAACTTGTGCAACATACGTTATTTTATTTTCCCCCTGGATGTTGAAAAACTAACAAACATGGTGTCTCTTTAAGTGATAGTGAAGGGGTTTGGATGATTTAGAGAGTTAATGTTTTTTCTCATCACACGCCTTCATGTCTGAACAGCTGGTTGCACCCTGTGTGTATTGATCCGTCAAGATACTCACCTGACACTGATGATTTACTGTCAACTTTAAGTTCCACTTCATGGTTTTATTGATTGTATATATGCCTCTGGTGCTTACTCTGCTATTTAGACCTGCAGTGGTTTCATTTTATTTCATTTAATGGGAATAAACTGCCCTTTTCCCCAATCTAGTGAGTTGATGTATTTTATGCTCAGTAATTAGAAAATAAAACAGTGAAAACATACCAGGAATTGCTGAATTCTTTGCATGTCAGGTCGTGGCTGAAACCTCATGGACCACACCGAGTCCATTCATTCTTATCGATTCCTGTGGAAAGACAGGGTTTGTCTTTTTAGTCAAATGGGACACACACCATCATCAAAGAACAATATGCCTTATGGGATTTGTAATATTCAACCTAGCTTTACATTGCTCAAATATGTCACTGCACCCTTGCCAGATCCTGTTAGTCTTATAAGATTTGACTTGAGTCATGAATCTGGTGACTAAAAAATAGCAGTAACTTCGCTTTAATTCTAACATCACTTGGACTTCAGCCTTTTGACTTGGGAAATAAAGGAAGAATATCCTCCCCAAGGCCAAAGATTTAAAGTCACATCACAGAAAAGTATATCCGTTCTGCCTGACAACAGATACACTTTATTTAGTCCAACAGCAGCCATCACCTCACATGAGATATGTTAGGCAGTGCACACCAGCAGACAGACAACAGATGATTATACTCTTTATATCACATCCAAATGCTGAGACTGTGCTGTGATCAACAAAACACAGACATGGACGTGCACAACATTCATCTCAGAAATTACAAATGATTATAAATTACCTTACTAACAGAAGACATTATGGCAGGAAAAGCAAATGTCAGGTGTAATTAATAATAATAACATTAATGCCTACATTCAATTTAGATTAATCAGTTTCAAGGTAGTTTCAGGTATTTTGCAGGCTCACTTGTGTTTTTCCTCCTATGAGAAGTTGAGATGTCTGCCATGATTACAGTCTATAAGGCCTACGCAACATATGTCTTAAAAATTTTTAAATTACCTTAACTTTGTTGATGGTGACAAAATAGTCTTGTTCAAAGCTTGAAAAACAAAGTTTAAGACTTGCACTTGATTTGAGGCTTATGGGTCCGACTTAGAGGGTCTGACTTTGGGCGCCAGTAGCTGAGTCCATAGGGACACGGCTTGGGAACCGGAGGGTCGCCGGCTCAAGTCCCTGCTCAAACTAAGCATGGAGTGTAGAGTGGTAGCTGGAGAGGTGCTCATTGCCTCCTGGGTGCTGCCAGGGTACCTGAGCAAGGCACCAAACCCAAAACTAATCAGGACACCAGTCCAAGGCAGCCTCTGCGCTCTGATGTCTCTCCATTTAATACATGTATAGATCCTGTTTGTTTGTGTGTATTTCAGCTCAGTGTGTATATCACAACAGAGTAAAAAAATGAATTTCCCCTCACGGATTAGTCTGAAAAATCTAAATCTGATTAAACTTTCGGGCATAATCCTAAAACACATCTTCCCATTCTTTTCTTCTGAAATCTATTTTTCATTAATGATTGTCTGAACTTTACTTAATCTTTTAATCATACATTTTCATCGCCTTTTTTCTCTGTCACAAATGTTTTAATTGTGCTTCATGTTCAGCACTTTGTAATTATTACATTTAATGCCTTAATTGTGCTGTATAAGTAAAGTTATCATTACTGCACTTGTGACTTGCAAAACACACTTTGTTTCACTTCTGGATGACATTAGTTCAATACAGTAAATTAACCTGCTGCCTCAGAATTCTGATGCTCCTGTAGTTTGACTGTGTGACACAGTTTTGACATGTAAAAACAACAATATAAAAGTTTTATAGTGAAGTTACCTTTCAGTTAGCAGCCCAACATCAGCTAAGCTAACGTTTAGCCAGACTGTAAAACAATGGAAGGTATATAGCTAACGTTATATAGCTAGGCTATAACCTACTAACATTATGTTACCCGGCTATAAGCTAACAAAAGCCTTTTGAGCTAACGTTAGCTTTACTAATAACAGTCTCTCTATATGTTGTTGGCAGTAGTTTAGTTTTTTAAGCTAACGTTAACGTTTAAAGATGACAAACATTCATTTGAGTCACCGGTTAAACTTTCTTACCGGAACATTTTCCGCACTGCGGCAAACTGCCGGGCTGCTTCCGGTACCGCGACGCCATCTTGGTGGTTTGAACTGATTGGTCAGCCGTACTGCAGATAGCATTCTGAGTCAGCTCATTGGTCAGAGCTTGTCCAATCAGATTCTTTGTAGGCGGGACGTTACAGCATTGAAGAAGTATGAAACAAAAGTATGTAAATATAAAGTGATTAAAAAAAACAATTAAGTAGAAATAAATAATTAAATATAAAGTAATAAAGTAGAAATAAATAATTAAATATAAAGTAATAAAATAGAAATAAAGATGTGCATTATGCTATAATGTTAACAGTAGAACTTCATCACTCGTATATCATCACTATGCTGAGTCTGTAGGCTAAGTGTGTAAAAAAATATATATAAATATGTGCATTGTGCTTCATTACACTGTATAAATTAGTGGTATATTAATGGTGCGTTCCAGGCAACCCGTAACTCGTGTTTTCACAACCTGTAACCCGTGAAAGTTCACTGGAGCGGCAGTCAAACCCGTAACTTCCCACGTGAACTTGTACCAGATGGATGTTCTCCCAGTTACGCTCTCTGACGTCACACAGCCCTCTAAACCAATTACCTTACTCCTCTTAACAACAATGGCAGCCCCATGGATGCAGTGTTGGTGATACAAGAAATAGACATAAAGTAATTTCCCTAATGTTAACGCATTATTCGCAGGCGCTCTAACAGCTGGTTTCTAGTGCAAGATCAATATAAAATACTTTTCAAACACACAGATAAACGTAAAAATAGCCTATAATAGCATCTGTGACCCTATCCTCCAAATGAGCAAGGAGCAGGTACCTTTGGCGATGGCAATAATGGGGAAGCACAAACAAACGGTTCACCATGTTCAACGTTAAACAAGTAACTGGCAGTTTGCCGTAACTTTCCTGGAACGCTACAAAGTCGTAACTCGTGACTTGAAGTCATGACATACGAGTTCAAAAGCCTGCCTGGAACACAGCATAAGAACTATTATATATTATGCTATAATGGTTGCTAATACATATATATATATATATATATATATATATATATATAATAAGAAAAAACCCCACAAAAGAAGTATGTTCACTCGTGCATTGTCTGTTGAATAAATATATACATTCAAGAGATGTTGATGAGAACAGGGTTTAAAATTGGCACCCACCACTCGCCAAATGCGGGTAAAAATATGTTTTGGCAAGAAAAATAAATAGGTCACACGCCATTGGCAGGCTGCTGAAATATGCCGACTTTGCTATATAACTTTCAACATAAATGCCAAACAGTAAGACAGACACAATTTACAGCTACAGCGGATCTACTGATTGCGTTTCGAATTTCAAATTTGTCCCTCGCTGTCCACCGTCATTCAACATTTAAAAATGTATCATGTTGTCTTGGATACCTATGCTCAGTCAAGAGAAGAAGAAAAAATGAGACGAAGAAGAAGAAGTTTAAAAAAAAAACGAAGAAATTAAAGTTGTGATTCTTTTAACAGTATCTGAAAGCTTCATTTATATAGTTCCCTACTAAAAAACAGGGACAATTAACAATTATCTTCATGCTTTATTTTGTTCAGTGGAAATCTGTTATAGTTAAGGTCGTGATTGGGAACAGCTCAGTGGCTGGTAAAAACACATTTTGGCCGGTAAAATTTCAAACCAGGTAGGTCAAAAATCTAATTTTATACCCTCACACACTCACACTCACACCTACGGACAATTTAGAGTCACCAATTAACCTGCATGTCTTTTGGACTGTGGGAGGAAGCTGGAGCACCTGCAGGAAACCCACGCTGACACAGGGAGAACATGCAAACTCTGCACACAAGGGCTCCACCACCCAGAGTTGAACCAGGAACCCTCTTGCTGTGAGGCTGTGCCATTGAAAATAAAAGCAACATTATTCTGTATCCTACCATCAGATGTATTACCCACAAATAAGTCCTATGAGATCTTTTTTTTTTTCAATAATTTTGTGCCGACAAGATGTGCTTACTTTAAGGATTTGTACTTTTAGGCTCTGTACAGCCCACACTCTGTAAAAGGCAGGTACACTTATACATTTATACACAGAAAACATAAAGATGTGTAGGAGGGACACGGCAACAGGGAGCCAAATTATGAGCAAGTAGGCTGCTGAGGGCAAAATATATACAAAACAGTGTAACATTAGAAATAACACAAGATGAAAGAGGGTACTAAAGTCTTTTAATAGAGAACTCTATTATGAGCATATACAGAAAAGTGTCTGAGGTTAAAACATCCCCACAGTGTCAGAAATATTCTCCAATATCATTTTGTGCACTGTGTCTGATTTTGCTTTCTCGCGTCAGGAGGCGTACGGTAAAGTGCCGGCATCAGCTGGCTGCCACAAACACAAGAGTACCTGAGATGTCTGATTTGTTGGGAGAGGAGGACAACAAACATCTGACAACTGTTGTGCTCAAGAAAAGAGCCGCAGCCTGATTCAAAACACAAACAGACCCAGTGTGGAAGTCCTCTTTTTCAGACAATGAAAAATGACGCAGTTGGACATGAATCTGTTCCCGGGTGGGAAATGAAAGGTGAGGACAGAGTGGAGCTGGAGAGGCAGCCCCTCACGCTGGAGTCAATCTGAAAGGAAACCAACTTAGAGTCAGAGTCAAATTGATTTCTTTTTTTTTTTTTTTCACTTTAGTTTCAAGGAGGTATGGAGGAAAATAAATTCACTTTGAGTTTGCCAAGAATGAGAGGAGGGAGACAGAACGGGGAAGAAGGAAATGTTGCATTTGAATTTTGATTGTGACAGTCATTAAATTCCCTCAGGTGAGGGTGTTATTGCATCGGCAAACTGATATTTGGTCGACTGTTACTGAGCAGGATTGTTACAGTTTTGACTTCACTGAAGGATAAAGTTGGACATCAGTCATGGACATATGAGACAAAGGGCTCCTGGACACAGACCTGCAGAGGGCCCCACCTCCTCTCTGACACAGAAGACACAAACTTCATAGTTGTTTTGCATCTCTGTAATCACTATGCATCTCTCTGTGGTTTTGTAGCTCATTTGGCATCTTCTGTAGCTGTTTTATGTCTCTTAGTGGTCGTTCTGAGTCTCTTTGAAGCTGCTTTTTGTTTCTTTGTAGTTACTACTACTTACTACTTTCCATTTGGGGCTGTTTTGCTCCTGTTTTTTGGTCTCTTTGCAGCTGTTTTGCATTTCTTTATAGTCATTTTGTGTCTCTTTGTGGTCATTTCGTAGCGGCTTTGTGGCTCTTTGTAGTTGCTTTTCATCTCCTTGTGGTCATTGTGTGTCAGTTTATGGTTGTTTTGTTTCATTTCATAGTCTTTGTGAGTATTTATCTTGTTGCAGCTGTTTTACATCTCTTTGTAGCTGTTTTGTCTCTTTGTGGTCATTTTGAGTCTCTTCTCAGGCAGTATGTGTCTCTCCGTCCCTCCAGCCCTATTCAGTAATCCATCCATGAGATCACTGGGTTTTCTTTTCAACTTGTGGTCCTTAAACTTGACATGAAGCTTTACAGAGACTTCTACACACCCCCACTATTCTTCTGACCTGTGACTACACAGGAAATGTCACCATCAGACAGCTGAGTGTGACTTTATGACTCCACTTCTTTCATATTTTTAGTCAGCACACCACACCATTGTTTTCCTTGTCTGTCAATCGCAGCCACCAGACCTTAAATGTCAGACACGCAGGCTGAGTAACAATGGTGCGATTGTCTTTTTCCCTCCTTAATATCTTATATTAATTTTTACCCACTTCATCAAACCAGAACAATCACAGGAGGGGCTGTAAATGGACCTTGTCAGTGAAAATCCATTTACGATGCTGCTCTAGAAATGCAAGACTTTATTTGGATGAAGGAATAATGGCCCTCTGTCAGTCTGTCTGATGTGCTAGCAGAGAACGTGAAGCGAAGAATGAGGATGGCCTCTGTTTTTAACTTAAATGTGAAGCTGCGAGGGCCGTCTCCATTAGATGCTTTATTAAGAGGGATGAAACTGTGTCTCAAGAGAGCTCCCTGAAAGGTATTTACATTCTGTCGGTGAGGCTTCTGGTCGCATCACATTTTTCATCTCATTCAAACGCAAAGGCAGGCAGAGGACAGGAAAATGTACTTAAATTTGTACAAACTGAACACCACAAAGACCAAATGAGGAGGTCAAACATGGAGGAGCAGGGTTCTCGACAGGTGCATTGTACTTATGCGTCACAATAAACCAGGGATTGAGCGTTGATTAATGAGGCCTAAATGTTTCACTTCCCCTGCATCTGAAGCTGGGATCACAGCAGCAAAGCACACATTTTGAGCCCAGAGGCAGATGTGGAGGATAAAGCAGCTTTTACTTGGTTAAGTAGCGAGCAAATGAGATTCTGCAACAGGAGATCGTTCCAAACGAGCAACTGTGCAAAGAGACTGAAGCAGGCAGGAGATCACGCATCCAGACTAGACAGAGAAATGTCTGGAAACGGACTGGAAAAGTGAAGAGTTCAAACTGGGGCCTGCAGGGAGCCAATGGGAAACTGTGAAGTTGGATTTTCAGGTGGAAGCTCTCTAGTGACATCTGCTGGACAGGTGGGGTATGACAGGGTGTGAATGGACAGGACAGTACGGAGTAATAGTCACTGGAAATCAAGGATAATGGGTTGCAGTCATGACTGTGTTGCAGCAGTGGTGACGTTAGCCATGACGTAGAGGAGCAACAGTGCAGCAGCAGCCTGCGAGAATCACTCACCTCCTTGTCACATATTAACGTTTGGTCAAGGTACTCTTGGGTGCATCCAATCAACCCTGGACTTTCACCCCGGAGTCTGCTGTTCGCTTCCCATGTAAATGCTGAGCCAAGCCATGATGTTTTTTTCTAAACCTAACCACGTACTTTTGCTGCTCAAGCAAATAGCACCACAGTTGTGAGTTTATTTTGAAAAAGACTTAATGTATGTATCAACTGTACATCTCCTGTGAAAACAAAGTGTATTTTCAAAACCTGCAGTGCATGTAACGATTGTAAATTGACAAGGTGTCCTGAAACATCAACAACAGATGCAGGAGGGTTACTAGTGCGTCATATGTAGACGTGAAAATCAACAAAAAAAGCGACAATAATTGACGACTTGGGGAGGAGAACACTTGGTACTTCTGTTGGTCTAAAAGAGGAGACTGGAAGTTCATCACTGACCTTGCTGTAGTTATCTCCCTGTCTTCCATTGCAAATCAATATTTTGGAGGTTGTAATAATCCAAAACTTTAGCAAAGCCAAAAATGAACTTTACCTCGAATCAACCCTGAAAATCTGAAAGTGTGGCGGCTTTCATCAAAGATTTACAAAAGACTGTATTGATTTCATTTTTTGTAAAGTGTGCTGTGACAAGAACGACGGCTCTTATTCCAAATCTCTTGTCAAGTTTCATCCAGTAAAAGCACAATGAATCGTTTGCTCACTTTATCTGCAGACAGCCAGGTTCAGTCAAAACTGCAGTTCAACTAGAAAATGTCCCGTCATCATCCACTACCATCCAGCTGAAAGGCAGATGGAAATCAATACTAATTTAAACTATGACTGCACCACTCAACCTAACATGTACCTCTTGTCCATCTCAGCACGCATAATTCAACATCATGAATCACCCTTTTCCCCCCATCTCTCAGCCCCTGCAGCCACAATCCAATCAGACACATCTCCTGTGGTTTAATGAATCCCCACAGGTCGGACTCCTGCTCCATTATTTGTCTGCCAGTGCATGATTCCAGTACATCAGATTGGCAATCACATACCAGGTCTTCACATGTGTAATTGATTTCAACGTCTACAAACCTGTTGTGAATAAGCCCTGACAGAAATGATAATCGTTTCCAAAACTAATTTGCTCCAGTTTATACTGGTAGACTAATCTGTCTCTGTTTGTGTCTGACTCAATCTGTGTCTCATTTCGCTGTCTCGCTGTCTCTGCCCGAGGCTGAGGATCCTCTACCTCACAATATACTCTAAACCTTTAACATCACGGACATCAGTAGTCTAAATCACGTCATTACAGTTTCCTTTCTTTATGACTTTTCGTCTTTCCTTCCTTTTTTAATGTCTTTAAAGATATTCCCACTTAAAGTTAAAGGTCCAGTGTGTAGGAGTTAGGAAGATAGTGTTTTCATTACCTACATTCATTAGTCTATAAAGATCGCCATGTTGTACCACCATGTTTCTACAGTGGCCCAGAACAGACAAACCAAACACTGGCTCTAAGACAGGATCTTGTTTTAATTGTGAAACTACTTTATTCGGTGTTTTCCCTTTAAAATCATTGTGACTGCTTGTTTAGAGAGGAGGAGACCTCTGCGGATAATTTGGCTCCTGGAAAAAACCTTCTGAATGTCTGGATCTTAACTTGTCAGAGATTATTAGCGGTGCTTGGTGGCACATCTCTGACATGCCAAACAGCGATGGAGAAGCTGACCACCAGCCCTTTTTACACAGAGATGACACTCTAGAGTCATTTCGCAGTCCCTGCCTTTGCATTTTTACAAAGAGCCAAACAACGACGGCATCATGTGACTTCAGACAGCATCCTCCATTCTGCCTCTGTACCTTTTATGCTAAACGGCAGACAGCATAACATAAGCATGAAGTTTCCTGCTTTGGAGAGGTAGTGTAAAAAGGGGCTACTGATTTGAAACGTGAAACTGCTTAATTCAGTGTTTTTCCAGGTTATATCATTGAATCAGTTTGTTTTGAAGGGGAAGAGGCCTCTGTGGATAATTTGGCTCATGGTAAAAACTTCCTGAACATCCAAATCTAAAGTTTATCAGAGAAAAAAGGTGAGCACACAGAGCAGGTGTTGGGCTGGCGGCCGTCTCTGACATGCCAAACACCAAAAGAGGAAATTTTTTAACGAAAAAAAAATGCTGTTATTTAAAAGTGTTTTTTTCTGGTTTTAATAACCTGATCTGTTTGTTTTGGAGAGGAGAATACCTCTAGCAATAATTCTGCTCTCGATACAAAGCTCCCGAGCAATGAACACTGACGGTAGAGAGAAGAAGTTTCAGCTGGTTGCAATCTGCAATCCTCACCACTACCGCTGATTCCCCCTAAATCTTACACATTGTTCCTTTAAGACGAGCATGCTATGTAGAGATTGTTGGGTGAGGGGACAACCAGCGCATGTCAATCACACAAACACTTAAAGCAGTAATATGCACTCACTGTAATGACACAGTATGTTTTTCTTTTTAAAATGGCCAACACAAAATGCATCTGACAAATGCACT
The DNA here is from genome assembly GCA_026686955.1 of Epinephelus cyanopodus. Taxonomy (NCBI): domain Eukaryota; kingdom Metazoa; phylum Chordata; class Actinopteri; order Perciformes; family Serranidae; genus Epinephelus; species Epinephelus cyanopodus. Next base: position 4,677,571 of record CM048923.1, on the reverse strand, counting down.
CTTTCCACATCCATCAAAGTACCAGCCTGCTTTTAGCAGCAGCAGGCAACAAGTGACAAACTATGACATGATATTCAACATGCACAACACGCATATATAATTACACAAACACTGGTGGTGAGGTGTAGTGTCAATGTGGCCTTCTTCCTAAAACGAATAATTTATTCTTATGTCCCTTATCACAGCTCTTTCTCTTCCATTACTATATATGTCTTCATATGTGTCCATAATATACTTTGTCCAGCAATAAACAATAATCTGCACTCTAATATATCAGTCCCTTTTCCGTATTTTCCAGTTTTTAATTTGACAAAAACACAAAAGCAGACAGAGTATTTTTTTTTTATGCAAACTCAAATTCTGGTATGTCAACAAGTTGGGAACAGATGTATTTTTTGTTCTAACCTGGTTTGTTTTAAATTCTTGTCATCCCTCCCTCCTCTCTCCTCCTCTGTGTTTTTCCCTGAGACAGAAATTATCTTAAGTGTTCCACTGGACCTTCTCCGCAGCTCAGTGTTAAAGGTCAATAGAGTCCCTGTAGAAACAATAGAGACCAGAAGACATCGACTTGTTGAGGTGGAACATGACCTGAGGGAGAGATGAGAGCAAAGCAGTTTAACTTTCACTGTGTCTGTCTTACACAGCGATACACACACATATGTGAGGTCAAAATAAAGCAAAGGTCAAACTGTGACAACACAGACTAAAGATTAGGGCTGTTTATGTCACTTTCTGAAGCTGATCTTTTTTAGTCTTCGGCGTGTTTGCTGAAGCTTGAACGCTGCCGTGCACACTGGTCTTTCTACATTTATAAATAACCACCCACCACCTTTTCTTCATCCCTCTGATCATTACAGTTTCTCACCTCGATCACTTAATGTACCGTGGCGTGTTCCTCTTTAATTGTCGAGTCATTATTACATTAAAGCAAAGACAGGTAGTTAGCAAGATAATGAGGAGGCTAAATATAGAATAACTTTGAAAATGGTTTCACACAAAGACTGCAGTGTGATTCTCCTGCAGTCTAGATGTGACAGCCAACATGTTGTAAATGATCGAAAGTGTTATAAAACTGCATCCATCTGTACAGTATGAACAGTATGTGACATTATAAAAACACTCTTTGAAAGTAAAAGATCACAAAATACACATTAAGTTAAAGTCTTACCCTGGGCATGTTTCTGTGTCCTGTAGTGGGCGCTCCATCATGTGGTTTAGATGGATGAGAGACGGATTAAAGATGTAGTAGGTAGTTTTATATTGGAGCTATTTTCACTCCAACCTCGTCACATATTGACGTTTTGATCACTGACTTCCAGTAATCAGTAAATCACACACCCATCACTGTACTCTGTTTGCTAAGGTAGGTTGGCTGTCCTTGTCTGCTCGTAGGCTTCTCCACTGATACATCTTCATAAAAGCAATCACTGGACTACTGCCTTCGTACCTCTGTACATACCTCACACACACAATCCATCTTACAGTTTGTGATCCCAGGACTGTCTGTCTGCCTCAGTTCCCAGAGCTCGCACTGAGTTTGGGAAGAGGGCATTCATGTACTCTGCTCCCTCAGCCTGGAATGGACTTCAAAAAACTCTGAAGCTTCAGAGCTTCATTTCAATTAATGATTTTAAAACTCGAGTCACAGACTTCTTAATGGCTGAGATGGGAGTTTGCAAATGCTTTGCTGCATAATGGAGATTTATTCTTTTTCAATGCTGCCATTTTGCTCAGGCCATACTCATAAAAGAGATCATCTGATCTCAAGCAGTTTGCCTGGTTAAATAAAGGTTAAATAAAAAAAAATAAAAATAAAATGCCAACGTGAAAGGATGGATTTTTTTGTTGTTGTCGGACACCAGAAGTCACTTCCCAAGTGCCAGATTTCAATGACTTTGGAGTGAGAGTGGGTTGAACTTTGGCCATAATTAACTTTGAGCATTCACCTCTGCACCTCCTCTTAGCTCTGTTTTCAAGATCTAGAAAATCTAGCCTGTTATGGGAGACTTAACCTATAACCCTATTGGCTGTTATACAAATGCAGATACATGTGCACATCCCTTCGATGAAAACCTGATTCAATTCAGCAGTGGCAACAACTGTCTACCCTGCAAAGCAACTGAGAAAAAGAAAGACAGATTTTTCAAAAAGAGAGTCAAGACAAGAAACAAAAGAAAACGTGTCCGTATCGGCAAAGTGTCCAAAGTGTTAGCTAGAGCCTCGAATCACAGTGTGTTTTCCGCCTCACTCCCTGCGGCTACAGACCACCTCACAGGGAGGAGAGCTGGTAGCAGCTCGGGAGATGGACCCCCAGTCAGCAGCTGCAGCAACCCAAATCCAGCCAGCGAAAACCCCAGGGCCAGGGGACTCCAAAGCTTCAAGTCACCTTCAGATCAGCAAACCTTCTGTTGCTGCCATTACACAAGTTAGACCTGGCACTGCCGGCAGCCACCGGCCCGCTGTGACACCCGGCTCTGGTGGGTTTGCACTGTCCTCCAGGGGAAGCAGTCCAGCGGAGAAGGGTGCACTCGGGAGGAAATCTGCTGAACGCTTAACAGTACAAATCTGAAAAAGGACACAACAGAGGTCAAGCTTTAAGTCAGCAGATCATTTTGCACATAACCGATTCCAAATATAACAACTGAAAATGACAATTTAGGTTTTAAAATCCCTCATGTAGGATTTATCAATTAGTGTAAAAGGTACATGCTGTGGCTTCACTTCAAGCTGGACTGTTGTGGCATGATTTATGAGCTTGGTGTCTGTTCCCCTGACAGTTCGTCGCTGCCACAGACGAGGAACAGTCAGGGAGCTGTCCTCGATCTGTAACCACATTAAAGCCTTGTCAGGAAGGATTTTCTCTTCCTAATTGAATTGACTCGATGTGTGGGCTGGCTGCTTCGCCAACTTCTCTCTCTGTGTGTCTGCCTGCCTTGTCTGTCAATTTGTTTTCTGTTTGTCTTTTGTTGCTTATGTCACTGTCTCTTCCCTTTTTAATTTGGAGACGCTTTATTGTTGTCGAATACAGAACAACTCGTCGCCAGGAGGAAAAACAATGAATACAATAAGATTCAGTTTGCAAGCACAGAACACAGAGGCAGTATTAAGTTAATTAGTTTGATCAACTCGTACATTATTCTAATATTGCATATAATTTACATGACTGACCGGAAGAGATAAGACTGATTTTCAAGTCACTTTGTTTTGCGACAAATAAATTTGGAAAGACTTCAAACATGTTGTACAACATCGCAGTGAACACTTTGCTGATTTTGACCATTTTCAAATCTACTTTACTTAAAGCGAGGTAAAGTATCACAAGTAAGGGCTGCACATCTTTTTTACATGCTCAGTTGGTACTAAGAAAATCTCCCCCACACCATTACACCACCAGCAGCAGCCTGAACCATTGATACAAGGCAGGATGGCAGAATGAGCTTTAATGCACCACTTAGATAAGTGCAGAGAGAGCAAACTGGTGAAGTAACTGGGAGAGTCAATGTCCTGGTTCAGAGCTTTCCGGGAAGCCAGCTCAGTCCAAAGCTCCCAGCGCAGAACGCCAAAGCTGAAAACAGGTGAGTAGCAAACAGTTAGATTGTGTGCAAAGGAAGCAGGAGAGAGGTGGCAGAGGGAGATGTCAAACAAGCAGGGAATCCAAAAAGTAGGAGGAGTATTCACTGGAGAAGCTAACACACTGCTGTGAAACTGACCATAGACAGAAAGGGTCTTGTCAGTGGTGATGATGAGTGGAAACAATCCACAGCACAAAAGTCCACAGTTGGATGAACTGGTAAACTCACTATGTAGAGCCGGGTGATGATCTCTCAAAACAGCTGCAAGGAACAGGCGAACAGAAACCAGGAATGCGGACGCAGAGCTCTTGGTCAGGGACAGGAGGAAGAGTGGTTTACTGGGGAGCAGACGAGACGGTAGAGTCAGGGCCAGGTGGGGTCGGCACCAAGGGAGCAGTCCAGGGACAAAAGCTGGAAAGTCTTACATTGGAACGGCAAAGAACAATCTGTCAAGGAGAGTCTGTGAAGCTGGAGGTGTGGTGGAGAGGCGAGGCGAGTGGGAAACTGACTGAACTAAAAAGGTGGCAAGTATGGCAGGTAAAAAGTGCCCACTGTGAGAGTCTGTGAACAGGAAGCAAGATTCTGTTACTGCGTTGCCTGTTTGTCTCCTCAAAGTTTGCGTTATGTCACGTTTATAGGACCAGTGCGGCGCAGTGCGTTCTCATAGATGTAGGTTTTCTACCTAATGAGCCAGAGAGAATATCTCAGCAGTTTGTCTCTGTTTTCTCTGGTCACGTAACACCAATTACAGAAGTATCTGTACTGTGTAGACATCCTAGTTTCATGAAAAGCCCATATTTCTAGCACTGAAACTTCTTTAATTCAACACAGCAGAAAAAAAACAGGTCAGAAATGTTTGGTTTGTACTTTTTCAGTGCTGTGTAGATGAATCAATCAGCTGAGCTGCGCAAAGAAAATAACAAGCCAGTTGCGGCTGGGTGACCACTGATGCCACACATTAAAGGTACAAACAGCAAACAAGACCCACAGTCACTGTGGAGCTAAACCCTTAATGATTGTTGTCTCTGAAGGGTTAAAAATCTTCAGACATGTATGAAGGTGAGCATGTCAGCACATCTGTGGGAACCACGGCACAATACCACTGTGTGCTTTGTAAAAAGTGCTGCCCTGGATGATGTGTGTTTCTCTGAGGGACATTTATCCTGCAGGTTTGAACGTCTCTAACGACAGTCTGCAGAAATTACGGTCTGTGGAGATGAATAGAGTCCGACTGAACTGAATCCAAAACGTACTGCCAAAGCAAAGTGAGGCTGAACTCCGAGCCGTGAAACTAAAACTGAAGTTCAGTCTGTTGAATCATGAGGAGGATGTATGTGTGTGTGTATTTATCATTATTATAGTCTGTGATAGTCAGGGTGCAAAGTGTTTCTATGAATGTTTATCAGTGGATGTGTGAGCATGTGCTGGTCCACGTGTGTGTGTACGTGCACTTGTTTATGACTCATTGTGAACACAAAACCGATCCCTGTGCTTCTCACTGGCGCGTCCCTGCTGGCCTGCAGTTTACAGCTTCACATCGACTGTCAAAACAAAACAGAAAAACAGGAACAAGTCCGAGGACATTACTTCACAGAGCTGTGTGTTTGCTGTCGCTCTCAGACACCTGATCAATATCACTGTCTGTTTGGTGGTTTGACACGACTCCCATCAGAGACACGACAAAGTTTTTGGGCAAGTCTGCTTCACACAACTGTTTCCAAAATTCAAAATTAGAGATAATGGCCTCAATAATGTTTGTTCTGTTTTATCAGTTAAAGTAATTGTACTTTACACTAGTAGCCTAATTAGGCCTCGACCTGTTCACCAGAAAAAATACTAGCATTGTACATTCATGCACGGCGGATACTGTAAACATTCAATTAAATGCAGAGTCCCTTTTATTAACCCAGTGTGGCTTTGATAAATAAAGGCCTGTCTCAAGTAGAAGCTTGCTCTGGTTGCCAAGCTGTCCATCTTTATAGAAGTTCTTTAAATGTATAACCCAGGTTATAAGCTAACATTAGTGAGCTGCTTAGGTCACGAACACCAGCTTTTTGTCGCACTAGCCCGACTGGAAACACAGCGATGTCTCAGTAAAGAAACAACCACTTGTCATGGTTTTCATAGTCAACACACTGAACGCAAGCAACACTTGAAATGCAATACATCGCTCGTGCAATAGGGGGTAGCAGAGTCACTGCTGTAGCTAGCTTCAATTTTCACTCTGCACTAAATATGCTCACTTTTTATCTACTGCTCACTTTTTAGCTATTTTTTTGCTCATTATTAATATTATTATTTATTGCTGTTTTCTTGTATTTTTGTACTTTTTGCATGCCTAGTTTTTTAAGTTTTTAAATTTTGTAATCTTTAATCTGACTCTTTTTCGTCTTGACTAATGTAACACTGGAATTTCCCAATTGTGGGATCAATGATCTTCTGTGAATAACAAAAAGTGGTTTATTTCAAGTACGTCGCTTGCATTATCACCCCCGCTGGCAACGCATGGTATTACACGCGTCGCTGCGTCACATATCAAAAAAATGGACAACACATTTTGAGACGCAAGCAAGCGTAATGGCGGCCAGTGCGTCCACGTGCCTTTGCGTCGACTATGAAACGGCCCTTAGTCTGCAAGGTGCGTTAGTTTTGACTCGCGTTTCTGTTCCTTTTGTGAAGATCCACAGTATTCACAAGGCAGGGAAAAAGCTGAATGAGGTTTATTGAGAATACAATAGTGTAGTAATGTAGTCCTTCCAAATTACATCTCGTACGCGATGTCCTATCACAACATATCCTCACCGTATTATATATTATTACACACTAACACTGCAATACACAACCAAAAACATATTAGGATCTGACTACATGTCATTTTTATGTAGGACATTATCAGCAACCTCTTTTTGTGATGTGCACTTGACTGCCTTATGGCACCGTACCTGTCATAAATACACAAGCTTACACATGTATGCATCAGTATAGTCCAGTTATATATTATCATATAAGTTCTGCACTTTAATCCTGGAACTTTTGCTTGAGGAAAAAGTTCTCCTCCACCACCAAACTAGACGTACTCATTATAACTGGTGTGTGCAGTGATGTAACATTAGTGAAAACAAGTCTCAGAGGCTTTGGCTGGTCTCGTTAAGAATTCTTGGTGTTTTTTTCTCCTTTAAACCTGCAAATCTCATCAGAGTGTTCCTCAAGATTAATGGCCGCACACTGAAAGAAGACAGTTGAGGCGTAGTGATGAATTTGGAAGGTATGCTGCAAAAAAAAGAAAAGAGTTATTTTATTTTCTTCACCTTGAAGGCCTTTATTAATTTTATTCAAACCAACACACTGTCTGGGACTTTTTTTTGGATGCCTATTTATCAGTGGAGGCGTCCTGAGACAGTGAAGGATGACACAACTATCACTTATGACTTATGACTTTACACAAATATTTCTGACGAGAGTTCACTGGTGAAAAGCAACAAAAAGACCAAGTGATTATTATTTATTTAACCTAAAGCCAGGCTGCAGCTCCTCTGTCTCATATGCAACCTCTCCAGCTAATGCAGAAATAGATTTACTCCTTCAATTTGCACAGTGTCTAATGTGTCACAGCAAGAGTCGAGGAGGATGTGTGTGCATGCAAATGAGGCCTATAGTGTCTCAAAGTAATTCATATACCATGAAAGTACAGCTCGGTCTGCTCTGACTGTTGTCTTTCTTCACATGGCTGCAGCACGGACTGGATAAAATAATGGATAAAATAATGGACGTACTCACTCCGATGGGAACTGGAGGCTCGCCGATTCAAGTCCGCATCTGGACCAAGGCACTGAACCCCAGCTGCTTGGGGCGCCTGTCCATGGGCAGCCCCCTCGCTCTGACATCTCTCCACTTAATACATGTGTAGATCCTATTGGTGCATGTGTGTGTATAACAAAGTGAAAAAACTGAATTTCTCCTTGGCGATTTATAAAGTCTATCTTCTTATTCTTCTTCCAGTTTGTGGACTTGTTTTGAAGCTTCAAGTTAAGCATTTTGATCGTGACCATCTTGGATTTCTGGGGCCAGAAATGACCACATTTGGACAAGAGGGTGAAGATTTTGCTAGCTGCCAGCTTGGTTGGCACGGTGCATTTACAGCTATGCTAATGCTAATTTTTGCTAGTGAAAAACAGGCTTAAAACCCGTCAATTCAGTCTCATCTACTTATTGGGGGCCAGCTCACGGGGGCAACCATTAAACAAAATGTACTTACTGGAAAAACTGACCATCCGTCATTTTAAGATGGGGGTCTATTGGGACTGACTTGCTCTTGGAGTCGGCCTCAAGTGGTCATTAGAGGAACTGCACGTCCGCATTGGCTTCATTTTTCAGCCCTGAAGTTGCCGCTTGGCCTGGAGACTGAACTGAATGCAGCACTGGGCAATAACCGTTTGCATATTCTAATAAACAGGAGCTTTTCTTTTTAATTGGTGCCAGAATTAACAATTTAAAAATGTGAATAGCAAGTCTTTAAACATTAAATGTTTTGTGATATATTGCGATACATTCACTCAAACTTGCTCAAACTCGAAGTCCAGTTTGAAGAAAGTCCAGAAAATATCTGCTGCCCAGCGCGATGACCTCCTGACCTCTCCTCTCCCTCTCTCTGCTCTCCCTCCTTAACGTAACATCTTTACCTACAGTGCTGAAAAATAAATCCTCAGTATGTTGTTTGTCTGCTCTGTATAGGCTACTGAACATTTCTAACTGAGTGCCAGCAGCAGGTGTTACAGTTTAACAAGTTATTCACACTGAATGCATTTCGCTGCATAATTTCAGATATCCATCTAGAGATGTGCCTCCATTTTAACCAATGCAGCTGTCTGGACCAGCTGTGTATCAGCTCACTCTACAGCTCTGATTTATGAGCCATAACTGTGAATCCAAGCCCATTTTCAGAGTCTCCTCAGAGTTTTCCTTCCACTCACTAATGTAAATGTTCCACACAAGTAACACAAACATTTTAAAACCAAATAATTAACACTGCTCTTCAGTGGTTAGCACTGAAGGTGCAGCACTTCACTCCTGATGGAAATGCTTCAGGCCGTGTAGTGTGTTTGCCCTTGTTGGCCATTGTACAGGTGGGACGCAGAAACTTTTCTCCCTCATGAGAAAGTCATTGAGCTGTAGACTTGGACTGGAGCCTGAAATCAAAGAGCTGGGTGGCCTCAGGGTTTAAAGATGCTGACCAGGCAATCACAACGCCCAGGGACATTTGGTGCACGTCGTCCTTCATCTAACTTCCCTCATTTACAGTCTGCTCTCTGCTGTCTGAATGAGAGCCGTGTCAGAAATGATAAATGATAAAATATGATTTGAATGTGTCAGTGACGAGTACAAAGAGTGAGACTTCCATCGTGACAAAGCTGAGCTGGTGTGTAATGCTTCCTCCATTCATCACTACAAAGTATCTGTGCTAAGAGGAAGCCCTTTATGTGCCTTATCTTGAAGAGTTTCTTCTTCCTGAACTGCTGACTTAATCTTCCCGAGTGCCTCCGAGTCATCAATGTTTCACTTACAAAAGAGGAAACAGAGAGAAAGAGAGAGCGCGGATTAGCTCGGCGAGGAAACAGGAATCCTTTTGAGTGAGGCGAGCGCTTTAATGACACTTTAATCAGCAGGCTAACTGACGGCTCGCTGTTATCGAAGTCACAAAGAAAGTCAACACCGGGATTATCAACATCTCTTTAATCTTTAATTAGCCTTTATCAGAACTGTCACATAGCAACAGAAAAAAGTCATACACATTTCAGCTCCCTGAAAGAGAAGCCTTTTATCTTCTTTTAATACATGAAAATACCCATTTTGTTCTGTCAAAATAAATACTGAAGAGTTTTATAAAAGTTGTTTTTTTGTCTCCTTTGGACAGTTTGTGGGAGTTTTTTTATTTATATACACATTCATGCTGTAAGCTGCAAACATAAATGAATAAATTAAAAGAGATGGAAGGAATACAGAGCAGGAATGACGTGGAAAACAACTCAGGAAGTTGCACAAATAGCAGCCATTGTGGAAATCCTGTTTTTCTGCACCACATTTACATCAGTATAATTCTTCCTTTACTGACGAGGGTCCAAACTAGTCCTGCATCCTGGAAATACAAGCATCGATGACCAAACTGTTTCTTGGAATGTGCTGCACAGTAAGACTTAGACAGTGGCTGCATCTGAGAAATTCTGACACTTAGGAAGGCAGGTAAGATTTAAAAACATTTTCATTTCACAAATAAAAAAGGCAAAGAGGCTGTGCTGAGAACTTCCGTACCAGATATTACCTGTGTGGTTACATGAAGTGTGTGATCCAGCATTTGAAAAAAAGTCATACCAATATGTGCACAAATTAATGGAACCAGACAGACCAGTCACCAGAGGAAAATGTTGGCATTGTAAGTTTCTGCAAACACAAATATTTTGCATGAGAATCAGTCTTTGTAAATGTGCTGACTTTGTCATCAGGAGGTGGAGGACATTGTGGAAGGGCAAGATGCCCGCCAAGCTGCAGACCACTGTTCCGACTGAAACCGCGCTTCAAATTTGGTCAGTCAGTGCTGTGTTTCCAACGTCTTTTTAGCCCCCAAATGTGGTTGTTTTTTAGGGACCCATCACTGTGTTTCCTGCAGGTTTTCACACCCTAGATGTGGATTTTTTTTTACCAAGCTGTGGCTGTTTTTCCAGCGGCATTTCAGCCTCTGATTTTGGTTGTTTTTTTGGAGGCCCATCGCTGTATTTCCAGCAGCATTTTAGGCATCAAAAGTTTTTCAAGCTGCTTTTCAGCCTTCAAATGTTGCTATTTTTTTTAGGGATCCATCGCTGTGTTTCATGCAGCTTTTCAGACCCCAGGCATGGTTTTTTTTGGCGACCCATGGCTGTTTTTCCAGCAACTTTATAGGCATCAAATGTGTGTTTTTAAGGGACACTTCGCTTTTTTTCCGGTGGCTTTTTAGTCCCAAAATGTGGGTGTTTATTTTGGCGACCCCTGGCTGTTTTTCCAGTGGCATTTTAGGGCCTCAAATGTGGGTGTTTTAGGCACCTCTCACTGTTTTTCAAGCAGCTTTTCAGCACCCAAATGTGGTTGTTTTTATGGGGACCCATCGCTGTGCTTCCTGTAGATTTTCAGAACCCAGACATGGTGTTTTTTGATGAATCATGGCTGTTTTTCCAGTGAAACTTTGGGCATCAAATGTAGCTGTTTTTCCTGCAGGTTTCCAGCCCCAAAATGTAGGTGTTTTTAGGGACCTGTTGCTGCATTTCCTGCCGGGATAATGCCATAAAAAGTGGTTAACTTTTACCGAGACACTGCTGCTTTTCCAGCGGGGATTTTTTGCCCTGCTTATTTGTGCCTAAACCTAACCACACGTTAACCACAGTATTGTTGAAATGTAAAGTTTCGACATAAAAGCTACATAATAACGTGTAAATGTATTGTATTCGTGGTTTGCAGAAACCTACAGTGCCAACACTGTCTCTGGTTCGACCAAAAAACCTCAATGGTTATTCTGAATAAACTCTTAGTGAAGTTTCTGTATTTGAAGAAATATTGAACCATCGTCATGATCATTTCTTTTCAAAAACAAAAAACAGTATTTTGGAAATTAATTTGACAAACACACTGCATCATGGGATATTTAGGAGGCAAAAGGCTTTTAAAGGCTACAGATTCTGCTTAAGGTAAAGAGGAAAAGAACGGATTCTTAATGGAATTAAATATCTTAATTATCTTCCATCCTAATTTCTCCAACAATGAAACCCTCACCCATCAGGCAGGGCTATATATCGTTAGCAGAGGACTCTCACACTGTATTTAGTTGGTCTCTTTTAGTGGCAGTGCTGCTTTTCCGGCTCTAAACCATTCGTCTGCTTCGTATAAAAGAAGAGAACTCGACAAACTCTTCCAGTTGACCGCAGCTCACCTCCAGCACTCTGCGCTCACTCCGCCTACGTTTTAACTTTGTTTTTAGTCCCACTGATGATCACATGGAAACAACAGGCTCAGATATCACTAATGAACCGGGGAGTTTGAGGACTTTACAAAACTTGAATCCAAATTCCTTCACAGGTTGACAGATGCTCAAACAGTTTCTTTGACGTAGTGAAGAGAAAAATATAGATTTCAAACTTAAAAGTCTTTCCATTTGGGGCGGCAGGATTTTCTTCTCGGTCTGACTCTGCCTGAAATAGCGTCATGACCCTATGAATCTCTCATATGGTTTCTAACTCAAGTGCAGTCAGATTGATTTTTTTTCTTTGTATCTTGTGATGTGTTTGGTACATTTCCAAAAATGGTCTTCATTACACTTTTTTGGCTCATTAAATTTCATGAAGGTAGACGAACGAGTTTCCTAATTTTAGAAGCTTCCCGCACACACACACACACACACACACACACACACACACACACACACACACACACACACACAGAAACATCTCCACAAAAGAATGGACGTACACACACTGCCTGACATTAGGCTCACACAGATGTCATGGAAACTGCAGTGGTGGAAGTGGGCGGCTGTAACGGCAAAGTAAAGACAAAATAGACAGAATACAGAAAAACAAAAAAAATGCAAAACTCAAGCCACGAAGTCTGACTCCTTTTATATTTACGGAAAAACAACGAACAGATATTTGGTCGAAAAGCAAGTTGTGGGTTTAAAAAGGCTGAAAACATTTATGGCTAACATGAGCACTATTGAAAACAATAGTGCTCATTTTAAAAGGTGGAATTTGCAGCCTCTTAGGATGAAAACGTCTCTGTGTTTTATGGAGTTTATATTCTGCAGGCGTTTGTGGCCTCGCTCTGCAGGGAGAGGTCACGTTAGTGAAGGACGGAATGAGGACACGAGGAGACTACATTATTATTATGTGCCGTTGATGCAACTAGTATCCAAACTCCAAAAGAGTTAATAATCTGAGCTTGTTTAATTTGTCGAATTTAAAAAGTAAAAAGGCCCTGTGGGGCTGTTACAAGCTTTAAATCACTTCGTTGTGGAGGAAAAATTGACCGTGCAAAAACATTTCCAATCATAAAAGTAATTTATGATTATGACTCTCATTACTGACTACTTTCAATCTCCATTAACACGATGTTGGCAATCTAAAATCATCTGGAAGTCAAGGCCAATTTACTCTGAGAGCCACTTTCTGTGACACAAACTGATTGGGCAAGTTAAACAATCTAACAAAACATTCAATTGTAAATTACTATTTCCTTTTATTGTCATAACCTGCACGTTTCCCTGATTTAAATATACAGTTTTGAGAATCTTCATAAATTATTAATATTTTCCAAGAATAAAAGAAATGCTTTGACAAATTATATTTTACGATCTCTACTCTAATTTCATCAGCTACTTTTTATGAAGTTGTATTGTATCACAATCTGTGAAATCGTCTTTCCATAATGGGGAAATCTTCAAAATGAGCACTGTGACAAACAGCTGGTCCTCACGCATAATTTGGACAAAAGAGGACCTGTCATGCTACATATCAGGTACTTGTATTTTGGGTTTTGACTTGAGTTTTCATGCTTTAATGTTCAAAAACACTTTATTTTTGCTCAGACTGTCTGAACCCGAACACATATATTTACCCTCTGTCTGACACGCTCCATTTAACTCATTTTGTTTGCAAACTGTGCATTTCCTGTTTGACAAGACACAATGGGTCTCATTCATGAAAAGTGAGTAAATCTGTGTGTAGATTTGCACATAAAAGCCTGCTCTACTAAAAACCTACTCCGGATTCAGGAATGCTGCGGGAAACTCAGATTTGATCGTAAACATGTGTGTATGATCATGAATGCCAATCCATCGTAAAGTGACAGCGCGCTCCCGGTAATCAGCAATTAGCATAAATCCCCGCCCATGAATAGCCAATGACCACCATATAAGGAGGTGTAGGTGCTTCCTGTCGACCTGTCAGTCATGGCGCAAAGAAAGAGAGAGAAGGAGAAAATATGTTTTCCGAAGCGGAGATCGAAATAATTTTGGGTGAAGTGGACTTAAGAAAAAACATTTTATTTTCTTCAGTTAGTAGTGGTGTGACAGGTGAAGCAAAGGCCTGGAGGGAGGTAACACACGCTGTTAATGTTGTCTCCGTAGTACAAAGAACCATGTCAGAGGTGAAGCGTAAATGGTTTGATATGAAACTGGAGGCAAAGAAACGCATAAGCACACACACAAAAATACAGCGGTCACCAAACAAAGAGAAGACTCATTTGTGGGGTTTTGAATGAAGTGGGAACGGGAAACCAGAGATGTTTTGTGCGTAATGGATAAACTCTAAATCAGTGATGGCTGTCTGAATGTAGAGCTATTTAACAATTATTTTAACAAATGATACGGATAACATATAGCCTACAGCAGTCTGTATGCATCGTCCTCAAATTATTTGAATCTTAATAGCCTAAAGCTCTGTTTGATACAACGTAAATTAAACATTTTCAAATCAGATTTATTCATTCAAACGATCGTCCTCCTTCCACCTGCTGAGCCCAGGCACCGAGGCCGAAAAGGCTGTGATCCGGCTGTCCTTACGGATATTTTTATTATCATCATTCAACGTGCAGAAAGAACGTGTAATCTATTGAGTCGATTTACGTAGATAATTCACAATCATGAACCTAATCTGGATCTTAAACCTGCTAATTGCCAAATAATTTAACTAAATGTGTTATATTTTAAATATTTTGTCATGTTTAGATTACGTGTTTTCAAAGGCATCTGTGTATTGTGTACATAACAGAGCGCAATACGAATTAAAATTGTCATATCCAATAGTGAAAAGCAATATTTCTGTGCATTACTAAATTTACACAAGCACTACGAGTGGTCAGGAGCAGGAGTAGATTTTGTTAGTAGCTACGAAAAGATCGGAGCTACTAAAATATTGATGAATGCGGACACGCACGTAAATTTCCGTCTGCGAACAGTTTACACACAAATTCCTTCTGCTCACGTTTCATGAATGAGACCCAATGCATGTAACAGGCAAGATGACACCGAATGTCACAAACAGATACAGCGGGGAACCTCGCATGTCACATGTCAATGTGGTCAATGTGTAACGAGGTCAGAGTGAGAATGTGACAGTCGACAGAACAACCTCTGCGAACAGAGCATTCAGAACAGTCTGAAACCTGAAGATTTGCTCACTTTTACATACATTAACCTCATTAATTATAATTTTGTCTGTGTTCAATTTAAACATCCTGGCATTGTAACATTATATATATATATATGCAATTCAATAAGGACAAGCACAATAGGTCTTCTTTAATACTGAGAAAGGTTCATGTAAATCTTAATTATCTCAAGAATATTGGACATATATTGGAAAATAAATATTCAATGTGCCTCAAAAGCATCCACAGGTTGTTTTTGGAAGGGATTATAAATGAAATGAATGGCTATATTTGCTCTACTGACTTCATTAACTGTGCTTGTGGCTGAACTGAAAGAGGTCACAGTTTAGTTTGTTTTGGAAAAACAAAAACAAAGAAATGCAATACTTGTTTTTCAGTGTATAGGAAACATTTCCTGTCGACTGTTTGATGCTGAAAAGTTAAAATGTACTGCAGAATATGCAGCAATCCTGAAGCAGCCACAAACATTCAGGAGAACTTCTCATGTTTTTCTGAGATTTGTGAGTTCACGAGTCAAACAGCGCCTCGGCCGAGCCAACAACAAAATGAAAAGGCGTTTTTTTCCGAGAGTCAAAGCATCTTGAATTTACACTTGAAATGATCAACTTTATATAAGAGCTTTATATTCTTCACGAGTTACGTTTTCACTCCCGGTACACTGAGTAAGTGCTCACAAACAAGCTGTTGCACCCAAACAACTGAGAAGCTTCAGCTTTCCTCCAGCAGCACAGAGGTGAAGAACATCATCTGAATCAACAACAGGAAAGTACTTGAAATTGCAAGGGATTATGGGTGGAAGGGGAAAGATTTTGACATCTGATAGCAACCCATTTCTTATGATTGGATGGTCGAGTGTGACATCATGACCTGAGGAATATCTGGGATCATACGTTTCTATTTCCTTGTGTGTTTTTATCAGCCGGTTAATGCGACTGTTTGTTTTGACTTTGTCCATCTAATGCCTCAAATGTGCTGTGATTCTACCAGAACTCTAAGTGTCCTTGAGAGAAACACTAAATCCTCCGGAGCTTTAAAGTGTTTCTCCGTCCCAAATGTTTGTTTGCAGTATCAAACACACGCCGGTACGCAGGTATCAGAAACGTCCATTAAAACTTTTCAAACCACTCCAGCAGCAAATTCCACTTTTCTGTGGTTGATCCATAACCTGACACAGCTGAACCCGTCTCTCGCTGAATTTGAGGGGGAAAATCCTCTGTGGATCACACTGAGCATCCAGATGGAGCTGGGTTGTGCTGCAGGGATGGTTTGGGACATTTCTGTGGATATTCGGATACTGTGAGTCCACTGAATCACCAATTTAATCCTTTGTAGCTGACATAATCCAAGCTGATGAACTTCTTAAGCCCAGTCACCAGAGGAAAATGTTGGTGTTGTACATTTCTGCAAACCATGGATACGTTTTCTTTTTCAATGGCTGATCGACAGCAAGATGCCGCTTCCCTTGTGTGCGACGTCTTCCCTCATCTACCTCAGTTCATGTGCAATAAAAACTGGAAATGTGCAGTATCCATGATGTGGAAAACCTGCAGGTGGAGCTTATATTCTTGTATCAATCATACCTTGTTTTGCGCACTTTATCTTTTACTATTTATCACCTGTCTGTTTCTGACTTGACTCAAAGTGTTTTTTGCACAAGAATTCCTTCGTACCCAGACTGGTTGTTTTTTAAAGAGACACAGCTGCTTTTCTGGTTGTTTATTTTTTAGACTAAAACATGACCTTGTCCCTAACCATAACCAAGTGTTCTTTGTGCCTAAACCTGACCACAAGTTAAACCTCAACCGCCTGAGGACATGCCTAGGACGCTTCGGGGCAGCAATGCAAAAATGAAGTCTTGTGGACAGCGCCCACTGCGAATGCGGGGATCCACTACAAACTGTGGAACACATAATAACCAGCTGCCCCAAACACCGGCCACCGAATGGCGATCGTGGTCTAACTGACCTGGACGATGAAACACTGGACTGTCTCGCCTCAACGGAGCTGAAGCTCTAAGGACACACGCCAGAAGAAGAAAGTTGAAATGCTAAGTTTCAGCGTATCCACTACATAACATCGCACAAATGTAACACATCAGGGATTTGCAGATAAGTACAGTGCCAACATTAATTATGGCGATTGGGTTGATTTCTCACAGCGGTTCAAGCCTACAGAAGGTGAATGATACTCGAAAGGCAGATTTTGAAAGTCATGGATATTCATGTCTTGCTCAAGGACACTTCAGCATGACAAAGAGCTGCCTGCAGATGAAAATGATCTATGTTTACGCTGGTACGAAACATCAACATTTATTTTGTATATTGTACATGGTCAATTTTGGATGTTCTCTGTAGCACTGAAAGGTCATTAGTCTTGTAAACGCACATCTATTGTCTACAACTGTGAAGATGTGACCACGTGCTTTAGTGTTTGAACATGATGGTAAGTAATTGAATTAGACTGAACTACAGTGAAGTGTCCATCGAGTCTGAAGCAGCTGACCCTCCTCACTCTCTCGCGGCTGATCTGTGATGTGTGAGGCTCATATTTATGTATCTGGAGTAACATGAGAGCCGGAGTCATTTCTGAAGTTTCAGATTGGACGTTTCCTCTGAACTGTGACTGGTTAAACTGGGTCAATGGGCTCGTCTCTGCACAGATTGGTAATTACCTCGCCTGCCCAAGTGTTTCCAGTCAAGAGCTTTTTGGCTTTTCTTTGTGCCACTGAATCAGAGCTCGACACTGTTTTCATCTAATTAAATGATTTGAGAGGGTTGTGTTTGTTCCTGGAAGGTTCACTTCTGTTTCTGTGCCTGAGTTGGCTCTGGAAGAAACTATGTTCACTGTTTGTCCTCTTAAAAATAAATTTAAAGACTTTTGGTTTTGCTTGTTTTTCACAGGTTTAAGACGTTTTCATGCACTATAGATATATTTCTCTTGGTCGCACATTTGTTAAGTAATCGTGCTGTTTAATCAGCATGTTGATGTGTCACACCTGCCAGGTGGATGGATTATCTTGGACTGATTTAATGAATTTGCAACCAAAATTTGAGAGAAATATATCTGTAGAGGGCATAAAAAGTCTTTCACCTAAATGTGTGGACAAATGGGAGCAAAAACAAAAGTGTATGTTCACTGTTATCAACTGCTCATTAACTACAGAAAATCAATCTTGACTTAAAGGTCCAGTGTGTAGGATTTAGGGGGACAAGTTGGCAGAAATAGATTGTAAGCATTTTCTTAAGTGTATAATCACTTGGAAATAAGAATGGTTGTGTGTTTTCGTACCTTAAAATGAGCTGTTTATATCTTCATAAGGAGCAGGTCCTTGTTTATGGAGATTGCCATATTGCACCATCATGTTTCTACAGCAGCTCAGAGTGGACAAACCAAACACTGGCTCCAGACAGGGACATTTGTGTTTTTGTATTATTGTGTTTTCACCTTCTCATGTTGGCTGCTGTAGCAAGAAGCCCAGCTGCAGTGAGCAGCACCAGAGTTACACTGGTTTGTGACATGAAACAGCTTTGTTCAGTGTTCCTCGCGGGTTAAATCGCTTGGTCTGTCTGTTTCGGTGAGGAAGCCGCCTCTGCAGATAATTCGGCTCAGGGTCAGGTGAGCAAAGAATAGCATGTTCTTGGCGAGCCGCCCGTCTCCAAAATGCTGAGCAGCGTTGCAGAGGCACTGATTTCCGCTGTGAGGGTCCAAAGGACAGAGGGATGTTGTATGCTGTAAAGCCCTCTGAGGCAAATTGTGATTTGTGATATTGGGCTTTATAAATTGAACTGAATTGAAATGCGTCATTCAGTGTTTTCAGTGGTTCCAATTGCCGGGTCTGTTTGTTTTGGAGAGGAAGAGACCTCTGTGTATAACTCAAAAAACCTCCTGAACAATGAGCACTAAAGGAATTCTGGTCCGGAGAAGTCTCAGCTTGTTGCAATATGCAATACATCACTAGATGCCACCAATCCCCCGAAATCCTGTTCACTGTACCTCTGAGATGAGATATGAAGTCTGAGATAAGACTGGACATGGCCATGAGTTCAGGAATTGCTTCTGTGTTAGGACGATTTTTTTCTGTCTTTGAAACTTAAGACAGGACAAGCAGAATATTTCCTGTTATAAAGCTGCAGGGGTCTGTCTCATATATTAACATTTATGACCACATCAGTTTTATCTCTTTTTAAAGTCACACTTGGAATAATGCTTTTGATAAACTGATCTTTTTGACCACTTGGGGGCAGAATAACTCCACAGCAAGCTGACAGACACACGACCCTGACATATCTCAAGTTTATAAAGCTGTTGTGGATAATTTGTTAGAATATTCGCACGTCCAGAGCAACAGCAACACTTGTTGAATACAAGTCCAATATTCAGTCTCCTTTGTGATCTGCTTTGGTCTCCACCATCTAGCTCTTGATTCGTTGTATATCTGCTGTGTGGTGCTGGGCGGCAGCTCACTGTGGGTTTATCAGAACTTGTTTATTGTAAACAGCTACACGTGAGGCCACTCAGTTAAATAATAAATGTGCCGTAATACCAAAATAATGAGCTAAACAGACTATAGAGCCGTGTGGAGCTGCAGAGGTGGTGATAATTCTCTGTGGGTCTGCCACTGTGAGTGAGCCCTTCACACTGTACTGAGTCGTTTAATTGATAATTAATATAAACACGGTGATTAGGGACAGAACAGAGGAGTTGCCGCTATGCAGCCTCCCTTTATGCACCATCCTTCCTCGCACAGTGCAGCGCGAGAGTGTTTTCACTGTCATTATCCTGCGTTAAAACTTTGTTTATTATATTAAAGGAAGGTAAAAGTGAGTCTACAAGGAAAGGAAACTTCTGAGCACAAAAGCAAAGCAGCAGAGCAGCCGCCGCATGTGCTGGATTGATTTGCAAGTATCAGATGATTCATTTTCACCTGTTGTCTCATTAAGAAATTTCTCCACTGTGTTTTTCATGTGTCATGAGTGGCAGCAGCGCTCAGCGAGAGGAAGTGGTGAGATTCAGCCCTCTGAAACCAGTAATTGGCCTTTTGAATAACGTTTCATGCTGGACGGTTTGAAGGGAAATAACAGGAAAATAATTACAACTGAGATTTCTTTTCAAATAAAAAATGTTGCATTATGGGTACAGGTAAACAGCTGGCTTTAGTGCTCACAGTTTCCATGAAAAAACATTTCTGGTACATTCTTTAACATGGCCTCCAAAGTGAGCAGAGGCGGAGGGAATAAATAGCATGTCGAGCGTGGGATGATGGGAAAAGGCTGTTTCATACATACGAACATCACACGTGAAGACACACACACACTCAGCACGCTCGTATGCACGCATCACCATGGAAACACATAGGGACACACACAGACTGCAAAAACCTGCAAATGCAATCACACACACACATCATAACCATGCACATACCGCTCCAACGCAGCGCCTGTTGAATCATTCATGAGCAGCTTTTATGCGTTGTGATCCTCAAACTTCATATTGCGAGGAAAACAATGATTCAGACGGAGCCTCGCGGAGTGATGAACACAGAGCGTGAGCTAGCAGCCTCTGTAATAATGCACTTCGACAGTTTGGGTCAAGGATTTAACGCAGCCTTGCAAACACATTTTCTTTTCAGCTTAGTGAGGATTTAGCAAAACTGCAAAGCCTCGACCTCGGAGACATACAGGTTCCTCGGCTTTGTGTCAAGGCTAAAACACGTGATGTTAACATGTGATGTTTGGCAAAAGAAAGAACGCTCTAAACTCTGCCTCCTCTCATGAATAACACTTGATTAAAAAGCCAACTTATAATGCTCATTTTACAGGGAACGACTTCCTAAAGTCTATCGTCAATCTGTCTGATTTTGTACCGGAAAACAACAGGGAGCATCGTATAATAACCAGAAATAGGTCCTCTGTGTAATATGAAATAGCTTTGGCAACATAATTCACTTCCACGACTCACAGTCAGTCATTAATCGCATCTCGTGCTGTGAAATTCTCCTACACATTCCACCGAAGCTGCCGGTTCTCCACAAGACAAGCTGGACGTCACAGATAGCTACCAGCGCGCCTGCTGACGGGATCACAGTCGCATTCCGGCTCTGGTTCAGTTCAACCGGGACAGCTCAGTCTCTGTGGGCCTGCAGACGGGGGAGAACCAGCATGACAGAAATCAGAAAGACAGAGAACCGGTTGTGTTCCAGTTCCACTAGGTCCCTGCCACCTTTAAAGACCACAGGGTGAGTTTCGGCTGAACTTTTAAACCAGATGCACCCTTTGCAATGTCACGCTCCTCGTCTGGATCCCTAAAGTCCCGTCGGCGCTGTGGTTGCTCTGCTGGATTTGAAGCCATCTGTGTTGGATTTCAGCTCCGGATTTGTGAAGGCTGTGGTGTGTTTCCATCGTCTGTGTGGTGACGACGTGAGAGCCGAGGTCATTGGAGATGTGACTGAGGAGTCGTTGTGGGTCACAAGCAGGACTCGTGGGACTCTGTGCCGGTGTGCAGAGACTTCTTCTGCTCCGTGTGGTTCCCGTTTTGAAGGACAGAATACCTGACAGAACACAGGGGACAAAAAAGATGATTATCAGAACACTGACAGTGATCAGTTATAACGTAAAATGGACCGAACACTTATCAGTTGAATATGTCAGCGCCTCCTAGTGGCCACAGGTCACTGAGCATCCTTGTTACTATGCTATGTTCACTCTGCATTAAAGTCTGTCTAAATGGAAGCTGCTTGGTGTTTGGAATTACTTGTTTTCTTACTTATTTTAACCTAAACCATGATCTTTTTACTAAGCCTAACCAGGTTATTTTGTTGCCTGAACATAACTGTGACCGTTTCACAGTATTAACCACGTTTCAGCTGTGCATCACAGAGATACACTACAGATGCTCTGTGCGCCGCTATGACACACATAGGCCATGACAAAGTGTTGATATTTGACAAGTTGGGAATGAGAACAGGTTGGATACCTAGTCGAGACGCCTGCCAAACTGCAGACCAGTGTTTAAGACTAACAAATAACAAAACCAGTTGTTCTTTAGCGAGTCATTCCTGTTTCCAGCGGGGATAGTGCAACGAAAGGGATGTCTTTGTGAGATATTGACAGTTTCTCTGGCCGTGATTGTGCCATCAGTGTTTTAAGCCAAAGCTTGATCTTTCCCGAACTATAACCAAGTGTTTTTGTGCCAAAACCTCACCCCACTTAAACCACATCATATTTGACACGTAAAGCTTAATTTCCACTACATGAAAATGTACAAATCAACTGTATCCATGATTTGCGGAAACATACAACACTGTAGCCGAGTGTCCTGGGTTTGCCAAATAATTAATAAAACAATAAAAGGAATGGAAGACGGTGTATCAGCTCCAATAACAACAGCCGCCCAGCTATTTTTCTTTACACCAAAAGTCCTCACACATGCATGAGCCCCCCAAAACTTTCCCCAAACTTTAGATCCTGGTCTCACCAAAAACAACCCAATAAAAATCATGTCAACTGGCAGCAACAGTTTGACACAGTCTAACTCTAGTGGAAGAAAGTGAAGGTTCGGATCTTTGTCCACGTTGTCATAATGAAAAGAGGTGACAAGCTGCTGCCTCATGTGTGAAGGAGCCTTACAGCAAAGGTACCGTTTGTCCAACAGCTTCATCGACATCAAAACCAGCCAAACCACATGAGCAGGAGCAGACATTTACACTGACTCAACTTCAACAGCACAACAAGCTTATTTTCCAACATTACCATCAGTATCAGACCTGCTGCCCTCCAACAGTCTGCTCACTGCCAAACAGTTGAGGCTTGATCGGCCTCTGTGAACGCATAATACACTTAGTTAAAGCCTCATAACAGCCTCCTGATGGAAAGTGAGTCATTTATCAACAGAGCCAGATCCCTGCTTACTGGAAAAGTGATCACACAGTCTGGGTTACAGGAGGGTGATCGGGAGAGGCTGTCAGAGCTGCCTGCAGGTTGACTTTGTCACGAGACATTAGTGGTACAGGACGGAGCGACGGTAAACAGCACATAGAGGAGCCAGAGACGGTAACATGCTGCTGAAGTAGCTCATACACAACAGTTACCTAATATGTTCAAATAGTTCCTACATGAAACAAGGTCCCTGAATTATCTTGAGTAACTGGATCATGATTTCTGGAAAAAGTCACTGCTGATAAGTTTTTCAAATGTATTTCTTGTTGCTTTGAGCACCACAAGCTGAGCGCCATCTCCCTCCACTATATTGCACCAACACATTCTCACTCTCATCATTGTATTGACATTCGGACATGGACTTTTCACGTCCACATATGACGTCCAAGGTGCCCTGGGTGCGTTGGTTGTTGATGTTCTGGGACGTCGTGTCAACTTCAGCCTTTTCAAAAAACACTTCCTTTTTCACAGGAAATTAACATACAGTCTCTTTCAAAATATACGCACTACTGCTTTTTGTTTTTTTGCCACAAACAACAAACTGCCCGCCCTACTCAGACTTTAGTCGCCTTAAAGGGATAGTGCAGTGTATCATGCCAATGTTAAAGGACGGCATTTTCATCAGTGTCTGATGCCATAAGTCATTGCCCAAACAGCAGATATCGACTACTTTGGAGTGAGACCGGGTTGTTAAATGTGTAACAGAAGAAGAAGCTGGTAACAACACGGCAAAATCTACATCCAGAGCCGTGACTTTGTTGAATATACGAAATGTACAGAGCTGTAAAGTTGTCCACTCTGGTACCAGTTAGCAGCTAGCTAACCGTAGCTAACTTGTTTGTCCATTGTTTGGTCTGTGATGTAATAGGTCAACAGGAAAGGTTCAATAATAACAAGCTGAAAGGAGGCATATCTCCACCTGTCGTAGAGGAGTCGCACATACTTGGGTGATTCCCCTCCTGTGCTTGTATACTGGGACAAGGACAGGAGTTCAATTAAATTGCCTAGTGGAGCTGTGACTGTAGCTCCACTTAACTGTGCATGTAAACGTACTGACTGAAAAAAATAAAAATAAAAAAATGAAAACAAAGTCACACTATTAAAAAAAATTATATTTAATTTGAATATTATATTGAACCTTTATTTTTCTCAGAGCAGCTCTAATACGCTGTAGTTGTTCAAAGATTATTCCTTTTCTTGTACGGGTTTAAAACAATTCTCCCACTTCTTCAGACAAATGAACAATTTAAAAACTGGATTATTCGAAAAAGTAATCACAAATCTTAAAAACTTCAGCTCTTTGGGATACACGGTTTTAACAGACTGTGATAATATACAGTTAATGACAGAGTCAAGGTTAACATGAAGGAAAAACACAATTGACTGAAACGACAGATGCGGCCACTGTAATTTTCTCCGCAGTGAATTAAACCAGAGTCACATGAAGCAAAACACAATGATAATAAGCTCATTTTCATGCTTTATGTTTCGCTAATTTGTTCAAGCAAGCAATTCTAATCTGACAAAAGAAGCATTTAGGAGAGAGCGCGGAGGATGATCACGACACAGACACTAATGCTGTATATCCAACATGTAACTGTAATTGTTTCAGGCAAACTGCCTCCCACAAACAAATTTAAATGTGACATTAGTGCACGACAACAGCCAACACAGCTCTTTTCAAGGGCAAGAAGTACACTGGTTAAAGTCAACAGAAACTCATTTGGCAGCCATAATGGGTCCATTTACAGGCTCCAGGCTTCACTGCATCTGAGTGAGAAGAATGAACGTCTGCGGCGCACATGCAAGTGCTCACGTGTGTGGATGGTGATATGTGCAATGAATGATTATGTACATTTTGTGCAGACATATCTGTGTATATCTACAAATGTATATGTGTGTGTGTGTGTGTGTGTGTGTGTGTGTGTGTGTGTGTGCACCACAGAGGCCTCACCGCGGGCTAAAACCATTACGAGCTGTTTACACAAACACCCCGACCAAAGACACTTCCTGCTGCCAAACTGGCCGTGAAATTTACCTTCCAGACAGCCTCAAACATTTAAGGCTTTTCAAAAGGAAACGGGCTACAGATCCTCGCCAGAGCGGAACCCAAAATTGCTGCCACATTGCGGCGTTAAACCCTCAGCTGGTCTCACTGTGGTTCTGCGAGTGTGACGGTGACGCTGTTCCCCAGCAAGATGTTGGGGAGCCATGTTTGTCAGGAGAGCTGGGGGAAGTATTGAGGACTTTTTAATTGATCCTTCGTGAAGGAAAGCCAAGTTACACATGGCTTAACAGTCATGCAAGTCTCTATTGAGTACAAGCAGTGATTTTTGTAGCGCACTTACACACTTTTGGAGCTTCGCTGTAATCTTTATGGTTTGAAACCATACTTGGTGAAGCTAAAGTGCTTCATGACTCATAACACTGAAGTCCAAATGATGCTGTAAATTGTGCCGCCATCTGTGAAGTGATGTGACAGAACACCAAATGGTATTTTTTAGGGGAAAAAAAGCACTTTAAAATATGGAAAGGTTTAAATGCTCCTCTGTGGGTTCAGACAATTCTGCCATGTCGTGCAGGGAATGTCAATTCTGCCATTAGAGGGAGCCATGTACAGCTGCAGCCACATTCTGTTCGTAGCCTACGCCAGTGTATCCCAACTGGTAGGTTATAGTGGGCTCATAAGATGGAGTCTGTAAAAAACACACTGTATTTTTGAAGTACAGTGAATTTCTGGCACAGAGCTTTTATTTTGAAGTGCTGTTTCCTGCTGTAGAGTGAGTGAATAATGGACAGCTATTCGACAGAGACAGCAAATTTGCTCAACGACACAAGTACGACGCTGAATATATTAGAAAGTTTGGACCTTAGACTAATGACTGAGGAGAAATCTGGACCCCGTGGTTTGACCAGTTGGGATCCTGACCTACACCACACGCCCCTAAAAACTCGCCCACAACCAGTGCAAGACAAACCCACCAACGTAAATGCTATTTGAATCCTGATACAACTCCCTGTTGTAGAGAATAAATATGGGGCCAAACGTAGCAATAAACTACACGGGGCTGTTCCTACATCAAGCTTTCCTCATATGTGCATGGAAGGGCAGAGGTGTGCTCTCTCTGCCTAAAGCTTTCATCAAATGCACATGGAAGGGCAGAGGTGTGCTTTCTCTGCCTAAAGCTTTTCTTGAATGCACGTGGAAGGGCAGAGGTGTGCTTTCTCTGCCTAAAGCTTTTCTCGAATGCACGTGGAAGGGCAGAGATGTGTGCTCTCCCAAAGTCTGAGACAGAGAGGCCCCAGATACAATACTGCAATTGGAATAAAATTTTCTTTGACTAAAATGGGCCTGACTGAAATGGTATTTTTCCTTATAGTTATCATTAGATTGCTATTTAGATCCTGTTTTGTTTTTTTTTTTAAAATCAAAATATTATCATTAAGAATTTTGACACCCTAAACTTGAAGCTGGGGAGTAAATATTGAGGGTCATAAGAAAATTCATGATCAAATACAAATCCATAGTCAAATACAGATCTACATCATTTTAAACTAATATAACTGATAATAAAACTATATAAACCTACATCTTTAGGTGTACTTAGGCTGTGTCTTTATATAAACACATTAATACAAATTCTGTGCCTTATAAAGTTAAATTTAAAGATTTCCGTAGACACTAATTTATAAATAAGAGGGGAAAGGATGAAAGTCGGATGTGTAACCTCTCGTCTATAGTCTCATTAAAAAAGTACAAACTCGTTACATGAAAGTAAAGAACACAGAGCCACTAATGTAATATACAAAAACATGCAAAAAAACTTCAAACTGTTAATGTGTGCTCATTTGAAGCTTTTATTTTTTTTATTTAATTTTGATATCTGGATCAAATAAAAATTTTGGAGCGGGACATGTGGCCGCATCCATTCTGTGTTTATTCGCGGTTTTGTTTGTACACAGCTGAGCCAACAGGCCAACTGGCAGAGCAGGAGACAGGATGGAGATTTGTTTAATGAGGCCAGGGGAGAGAGAGACAGAAGGCCCGGATTACAAGCAGACTAAACATTTCTACATATTTTGGGCAGCAATGTGGCGAACACTCATCTCGCTACAGTGCCCTTTAGCAAGACTGTGAATGTGGTGTGTGGCAGACCCCGACGTACGGAAGAGAAAAGAAAAGGAGAGGATTTCTCAGTGAGGATCTTTATGGTGTGAGGTGGTCCAAATACCATATTGTATTTCCAAACCTGGAATCTAGACGGCAGAGCATCATATCACACTCACAAAGCTAATAAATACAATTTTACATTTGCTTTTTGTTGGCCACCTGGGTTAGATTTGCTAAGAGAGAACACAGCACAGTTTGAAATGTTGGACTTTATCAGAACTTAAAAATCCTTAGTCATAAAAGTACTGTGTCAGTGTGGTCTGTAACTTTTAGATTTTTTTTTTGAACATATGAGGCAGAAACAGTTGCACCTGGGAAATTAACAAAAACAAATTGCAAGAAGAAATGTGTGAGTGTTTGCTACTGAATTCAATAGACATTTGCTCCTGGCAAGTAGCACCTGAAAGGACTTTAGGGAGGGAACTGCATCAGTTTTATACATTATAGTCCCTTTACAGGCTTTTTGTAGTACTACAGCATATTTGAAGAGAGTTAAAGTCAGTATAAAGCTCTTTGTGGCCCCAGAGGGAGCTGTGAGAAATAATACAGGGAAAATCAGCTGCGTCTCAACACAAGTTTGAAAATGAAATAAAAATCTGGAGGTATGTATTTCAAAGGAACCGCACTGTTGGATTTGAGAAGGAAGAAGAATGTGTGGAATAATTAAGATATCTCTGGTTCTGCTGCATATATTTTAATACTGAAAAGAAAAATTAATAACTTGCCATTTACATTTTTTTAGGACTTAAAATTATTTAATTAAGGGCAGGGCATTTTGAGTATCAGGCTGACTGTCGATAGTGTCCTTGGCTTCTCAGTCAGATCTTCTGACATTACACTCTTAACATAAAGTTACGTACTTAACATCATGATGTGACAACGTACCTTTACATAACTCAAAGTTTCACATGGGAATTGAACACCAGTCTCGTGGGGGAAAGTCCTCTCAACCTGCCTCCTTATGTCAACTTTCAGTCTTTCTACTGCTTCCTTCTTTCGTCCTGTCAGTACATTCGTCATGTGATTGCAGCCTTTATGACTACGTAGGTTATATACGAAGTGCTGACTCATGATCAAGCAGGTAATATACAAATTTTAGTACATTGCTTTTTGTAGGTTCACATACAAACAGTGCATGTGAACGATCTATTGTAAGCTAATGAAAACATGATTCTTAGTTTTCAGGTGATTAAACACTAATGAGAACATTATTTAGAGCATCATATTCAAGAGTAGCTACGTCACGCAATCCCGACCTGCAACAGTCGAAATCAAAACAACGCCATATTGGCAGGAAAGCTCGCTGTTCAACTGACTGCCAAGCATAGGACAGCTAACAGCTAACTGTGCCCGGAGGAGTCAGAACAGTCGACATGTGAAGGCGAGAGCGTTTTATCGAGTCAACGCAAGGCAACGGATTCCACGTGTGTAGTGATCACTTCATATCAGGCACAGAATCCGACGCTTACTAACGTTTATGTTTATTTTACATGCTTTTATTGCAATTTCTAACTGTTGAATTTTCATAAAAAGTAAGTTTGACGTCAGCTAGTAAAGGGATGTTGCAATATATCACTAGATTATGTCTTTGTTAGCAGGAGGGACGCAAATTGTAGTTGTCTGGATATTGCAATATTGTAATATTATCCACTCTGGCTGTCTCAAGTTTTATGATATATCCCTCAATTTCTGGGGCTTTAAATTGTGAAGTGAACTCTGATGACCTGAAATCATCACCTGCTCCACTGATTTTCACTCGAGACTTTCCTGCCAACACGGCAGCGACACGTGACATCTGGAGCTCTAATTCCATCAAGTCCCCCAAAATCCTACACACTGCACCTTCAACATAAAGGCAGCAGAGGCTGTTGTTAAACTCAAGATCAGGGGTCATTTCAGGATTTTTCAAATGAGGTGGCACAAGGGGACCAAGAACCAGTCTGAAGAGGGGGCCTATGGGAAATCTGCCAGTTCTATCAGAAATAACTACAGCGTTGAAAATTGGCTTTGGAAACACCGGGGAGGCTCTTGCGCAGCGCCATGTGTCTTAATACAGGTGTATTACCTGAGAAGCTGCACTGAGCCTGACAATCATTTTGCACTGAAGGATGCAGAGAGCCAAGTTTGTCTATAATCTAAAATCAATGGAGAACATTGACGTAGTGTAGATGAGAAAGCCAAAAAAACAAAGGTATTGATTGTTTCTGTGGAATTAATCAGGAATAGATTAAAAGTTTTAGTCACTTATCATATGAGATTAAAAGCCACCTCAGTTCCTGGATATTCGACACACCCACTTGACTTTGAATGTGAGGATAAGGTAGAAAACGTACATGGCGCTCTCACTCCACTGGATTAACCTGAGAAATAACCTCCGCAAATGAACCCTGTTAAGAACTTGTCCTTGCGTTGTTCAGCGAGTGTTCGCAGGAGATTTTCACTGTGTAAAACAAAACGAGATCGAACTCTTATAAAAGCTTTACAAAGGTTAATTTACAGATTAATACAGAGGACAGAGAATACTGAGAGATAACGTTTTACCAAACTAAAGAGAGTATTAACACCACGTATCCTTCAGTGAGTCTAGACATACACAGTACATGTCAGCTCTTTGAACTGTGAATAGAAATACCAAGATTAAACACATTTTCATTTCAAAGAGTGCGAAAGAAAACAACCTTCACATATTTCAAGTATTTTACTCTCAGCGCCATTAATCTTTCACTTCATCCAAAGGACTCTGAAGAATTTTCAAGCACCAAGCAGCCAATTTTCTGAACCCAGAGAGTCATTTTGGAAGTTAAAATATGAAAATTACTAAACTAACCATGAGCAGACACTATTTATCGTCTTGTTAAACTTTTACTTTGGCCCACAGTTTTTCTTATTTTCTCATCCTCCCTGAACAAACTCTCTGATGTACACGTTTGATTGAGAGTGTTGTAAAAGGGTACGTCTCTTCCTTCTCTCCCACACGTGTATCTTAATATTACAGTCATAAATATCCACCTGGCTGCCTTTTTTTCTACATATTTTACACAGAGGCATAAACAAAATATGCAGTCCATTCATATTTTGGCTGTTATTGTTTGTGGTTACATATTCCCTGCCCGAAGCACAATTCACTTTTACAGTCTCATCATGAATAAAACTAATTCCTTTCATATTCACGACAGGAGCAGCAGCTTGTTTAGTTACATGCTTGAGGGACCTCAGGGTGAGCAGTGGTCAGCATGCTATCATATTAATCCTCAGGGAGAACTTTGATATTACTTTAATATGTCTGGTTGTATAAGGCCACTTGGACGATAATGCAGAGCAATCAGTTCGTCTACATGCACAGTGATATTACACTATTTTTCTGACAATGTTCTGAATTAAATAAGGGAATTTGGCATTTTCCGATAAAGACATGTGAGATATGCTAATATTCAGGTTTCAGCAGCATTCCTGGACATGTCTACTGTATGGTGCACTCAAAATTAATTAATCAGGGTGTGCATGGCTGCATATAAACGTGAATGTTAGCAGAAATTTCATTTTCATTTGCCATGTAAACAGCTTAGTAGGAATATTGTCTTATTTCAAAACAAGGGTAAAAACCAGAATATTTTTTGTGCATGTAAACTTAGTAAATAAGTTGGACTGCATCATGGAAGTGTTGGATTTGCAGGATGTTTGCATTTGATGAAGTACCTTAATTGATTAGGTATCTAATTGACTGAATACTTTATACATGGGCAATTAATTCAATGTATTCGACAGATGCAATTGCACCTGGCCACATATTTACATGCACTTTTATTCTGGGCAGTTTTAGTTGGTTTGGACTATTGTCCACGTACGCAACCCAAATGGAAGAAGAAAGGTCTCCTCAGTTTTCTGTGAAAGACCTTACCTGGCCTGCACAGAGCCCTGAGCTTAACCTCATCCAACACTAAATCAGAAACTACAAGCCAGACCTCATCTCCCAACATCAGAGCTCTGACCTCAATAATGCTGTTGTGGCTGAATGGGAACCTCAGTGTTGTGCATGTTCACACTTCACAGGAGCTAGCTCAAAGTTCAGTTCACACAGATTCAAATGAACTAGTTCACATTCATAGTTCACAATTTGAATTTCGAACCAAGTTTACAGTCCCATAAAATAAACCTCACATTATGCCTTCCTTTAAAACAAAAAACTTTGTGATTACGATTCACTTGCAGGTATTTTCATGGCTGAATGCTTCAACTCAGCGTGTGGTCCTGTCATGTTTTTTCAGATCCAATATTCTTCTTGGCTTCAGCAGTTCTGGTAGATGAATTGTCTGAATTGCCATTAGCCTGGTGTTGTGTTGGCACACCTGGTCCTGTTAATCTTCAGGTGTCCTGAGAGTGAACAATGCTCCTGTCCGGGGTCATGAGTTGCAACATGATGTGTTCATCAGTCTTTTGAGATAGAAAATGACTGCGCTGAACCGAAACCACATCCTCTGATGGCCAGGTTTAGTGATTCTCAGGCCAAAAATTGAAGCAACATTAACACTGACCTGCAAATCTGCAGCAGAACAAACAACATACACAATATTTGCCACAAAAATGTTCCTGAATCTGCATGACTGACAGGAGAAATGTGTATTTGCAGTGTTGGTGAAAATGTGACTGCATCTTTTTCTCTCCACAAGAGATCCAATCTTCCACTCCTACAGGCCCCGGACTGCCAACATCCCCCCACTCACCGTCTCTCCACTGTCTCTAATCACATACCCGGCCTCCCTGTCTCTCCCTCTCCACTTCTCCTGATGATCCCACTTAGAGTCTTTCTGTCTGAAGTGCAATAATTGATCATCACAATCAGGAAGCCTTTATCCCCTCCTTTCATTCCCTCTGTTCGTCTGCTCTGTGTCAGGGGTCTGTTTCTGTCCAGGTCGCCACCTACCGAGACGACAAGTGGCCCGTTTCAGCCACACACCAGCCGAGGCAAAAACACCCGTCTGTGAAACAAGAGCTCGCAGCCCGCTGTGATGCTGATGAAAGGAGGGGGAGGTGGAGGAAAGGGGAGGTCAGGATAGGAAGGGAGGAAGAAGGCTGATAAATATGAGATGAACACAATAGACCGGAATTTGAATAGAAAAGAGATTACACAGCATCGAGCTAACTAGACTGAAAGGAAGGAGATAATTTCATGCAGAAATTATTCAGTTTACACCCACGAGGAAAGTTTGCTCGTAGCTCAGCAACAAAAGAGGAAAAATATGCGTGTTGACAGCAGCGGCACGACTTTCTAAGACTTTCCAAAATAAGAAAAATAATAAATAACACCCTCAAAGTTTGCCCTCCACTGACCTTCCTGGAAGGTTTGTTTACAAATCTGCGATCCAAAAATGTGCACAGGTAAGCAAAAGCATAAGACGAATTACAGCAGGTAAGTGTCATCACCTCAATTACAGTGAGACCGGGTAAAGTTTTCTCACGGGGTGGATGGGAAGAGGAAAGGAGAGAGGGCAAAGAGAGGCGAAGGAGAAGCAGAAATAATTTAATACAACAGCAGTTCGAGAAGATTTAATGTTTGAAATCTTTTGGCCTGTGAGGAAAGTTCAGAGGGATGACACCCGTTTGTCCATGTTCTTTCCAAAACCAAATAAAGTAGTAAAAATAAAACTCGGGCAGAAGATCCAAAAAGAAATGAAATATGTTGCCTGGGCTCCAGAGTCCAAACATACAAAACGATCAACCTAAAGTTTACAGCCGGTCAGCGCTAAAGCAACACTGCTGACACTAGGTCTACTGAAGGAATCAGAAAGTTGGCCTTTCATGGGATTAAATCTCCCCAGTTAGTTTCCTTCCTCTCCTGCTCAGTGAGGCTGGTCTGAAGACACGTCAGAAAGCATTAGGGAGAGCTGCGAGAGTTTTAGCCGGGGCCAAAGAAACCCAATCTGTGCCAGGCAAACAGAAAGAGAGAATCAGAGGTGAAATGCTGAAGGAATGCGGGCCGCACAGATCAGGTTGTTTCCACAGTGATGGAGCACCATGAACATTTCATATGGTCAGAGGAATGGAGGTGGGAGGTTAATGAGAAACTGAGGTGTGAAGCCGACAATGACCCGTTGTCTAACTTTTCTTAAGACTTTGCACAAAGGTTATCGAGGCAGGCTTGTGACTGTGGCATGCAAACCCAAAGCTGCTGAAAGTAGTGGGTGAAAAGATTTCTACTTCATTCAAAGCTGACGCAAATCTCTTTTAACAAGCATGAATCAGTAAATCATACTGCATATATGACTTGTAAAGTTAAATGTTTTGCTCGTAGTGACAGACAGCCGGCAGCACAAAAACAACCTCTGATAAGTTTTTTTGCCCCTGATCCCAAGCCGAGCTATTTAATACTGAGTATCCAACCTGGTCACACTCTGAAGTCGTCGAAACCTGGCACTCGATCAGTGACTTGCGTCGTCAGACACCAACAAAAAAAGCCGTCCTTTCATGTTGGCGTGATATGCAGCTGGTTGCCGTTATTGTTTGCTGTTTCAAGGGAATTTCTCTGCGTCTTTAAGGGAGTATTCTCCAGTGTTTGTTGCTTCGGTGCAGCCTCGCCTGAGTTAGGGGCTGTGTCCACCAAAGTGTCTTTCGTTCTGTCGGCTGGGCGTCATTTTTTTAAGTGCCAAGAGCTGAAAATGATCAACTGTGGGTAAAGACACCGCTAATGGGTTCAGTCACACTGGAGGAGGGACAAATACCCCAAAGACAAACCGTCACATCTTACATGTACAAGTGAAAAACAATGGAGGAGAAATATGTTACTATACTGTTTAAATATTATGTTCCCTTTCATGAACCAACACAGAACAGGAGAAGCATCCTCTGTCTCTGCATGCTTCACACTTACCCTCATCCTAAGCAAGTACTTGACCTTGTGACGACATGTTTACGTCCATGGATATTATGTAACTTGCATTGTTGTCTGCCCATGTTACAGAATAACAGTGAACGGCTGCGTATCATGCCAACGTGAAAGAATGGCTGTCGTGTCTGACGCCGGAAGTCACTGACCCAGTGCAGCTATTTGACGACTTTGAAATGAGACATGGTCGGAAAAAAGTGCTGTATCTCAAAGCTCTGGGCGTTTCCTGAGAAGCGCCTGGTGTTGTCAGATGGGAAAAACTTTGGTGGACACAGGGCCTGAACAGCTCATTCTAAGGTAATAAAAACACAATGATTCTCAGATTCAGGTGATGATACACTAATATCTGTCTTCCATTTCTGCCAGTACACCCCCCTACTGTAACTCCTACACACTGGACCTTTAAATTCCTCGCTGCAAACTTGTGAAATGCCCTAACTAGAAATCTGTTGGTTGAACTTTACAGGAAAGTACATCTGAACATACTTTCTTGTTAAAACTGAACATTTTGTGCACAAGCTTTTCCAGTGCTGCTTCCCGTTACAGTGCAACAAACTGAGACCACAAAGTGTCACAAAGATAAAAAAGAGCAAAGATTAAAAAGGACTTTGTGAGTCTGGTCAACTCCCCCAGACCGGAACTTTAAAAGTTCCTCATCATCAAACCGACTGTGACGTGTTTCATCCTATAGTTTGTTCTAAAAACATAAAACAAAGCCAGGTGAGTATTTGGAGCAGATCAGAGCCTACTATGCTGCTGAGAGAACGACTCCTCTGAGTCTGACTACTGAGCATGTCTCTGCTTCAGCTGATCTGCTAACCAGCATATAAAACACCACAGTCTTCCCCACCAAACTTCCCTCGTTATGATCCAACGACAGGCAGCTCCCCCGCTGAGCTGCGTGGGATTAGATGGCAGAGCAGAGCTCGCTTTGCAAAGCGTCTTTCACTGCAAACAAAAACTTCCTTCCTCTCTCTGTCACAGCGATACCATCTGCAATTTCAAGCTTTAGTTTCAGAGAGAGGAGCAGAGGAGGGATGGGGGAGGGAGGGTGTCCGTCATAACGCTGCCGAGGCCTCTCTGGGTTCATGCAAGGGCACCGAACAGAGCAGAGGTATCAAGATGGACACTTTGATTCAGCCCGTTATCTTACGTATTTCCTTGCTTTCTTCCTCCTTGATAAGAGGTGTTACGGCCGTGGGGCTTAATCAGACTTGAGTCCTCCACTGAACAATCCAGAGAGCGGCAAGGGTGATGGACCTGCGCTATCTCGCTGAGAAAACGGCTAAATTGGAAATGGACCTTTTACTGATAACAGGGACGCTGCACAGTCAACATGATTGGCACAAAGGCAATACATGTTTTTATATATGAGGAGAGGTGGCACTCTATTCTGTTTTCTCTGGTAAACACAGATATGTCCTTTCCTCCTGACTGACTTCTTTTACTCTTTGGCTTTCCACTTTCTATTTTCCACACCAGCAGTGAATAAACACTGAAAATCTTTGAGTAACAAATATCCATTTACCATGTTTAGAACAAAAGATTGTTGGTATCTGCAACCTGTTATCACCCCGAAGTCGTCAAATACTGATGCTTGGCCAGTGGCCCTCGGTGTCAGATCCCGAAGCAGCCTTTAGCATCTGTATGAGACGCACTGGGGTGTGACATTATTACTGTAGATGCTTCGAGCAACTGATGTGGTATAAAGAGCAAGAAAGTCCATCTTAGAGAGGATATGGATCAAGACATTCTTTCAAAATAAAAGCACTATGTCAGTACAATATAGAGAACTGATGTTTTTTTTCCTTTCAACAGCAAACTCACCTGGCCACGTTTAGCCAAAACACGAACGTGGCTGGGCGAAGGAAAAAGAACAGGGTCTGGCTTTACAATCTCATTGGAAGCTAACACTGGCCTACAGAGTGAAAGTGAAAGTTTAGGCACAACGTGACAAACGACACGCGCTCTGAAAAACCTTGCCTTTTTTGCCCTGTCCTCCGTGACCTCTCCAAACACCTGTTCAGAACCCAGCAGTAAGTGCAACTCAAATCACCTTGAGTGCAAAAGGGCCTTAAAGAACCTTTTCCTGGAAGCTATAGTGACTGTGTTTTGTTGAGAGTGTCTCCTCTCAGACGGCTGTCTGAGTACTGAGCTGACCTGCAGCGCTGAGCTGAACAGCACTGAGGCTGAAACCGCTGAGCATCCTGCTCTGTTTGTCTCAGAACATTAAAAGAGGCTTTAGCTTGGACACAAGCACTGAGGCATGAGGGTGAAGTACGCAGGCAGGCGGGCCTGTGGGGAAGTCAACAAAACACACACATGCATGCGTGTGTCTACAGTACGTGCGTGTGCATGTGTGTGTGCGCCTACTATACAGAGTCTGTGCACACGAGTGTAGTGGTTGAATCTTTAAACAAGCAGACGCTGCACCAAAAACACAGGCAGAGTAGCCGAAGCTTCAAGGTAAAAAGGGCCAGGAGTTTGTGTGTGTGTGTGTGTGTGTGTGTGTGTGTGTGTGTGTTCGAGAATGAGATCAGTGTGCCGCTGGGTCTCAGTGGATCAGAGGTTTGATTATTTCTGGATGACTGATGCCTGCAATGTACCATTCCTCAACTAATTGCTTACATGACTGGAATGAGGAGATACCACCACTGTGTGTGTGTGTGTGTCTGTGTGTGTGTGTGTGCGACTGCAAGTGCACATTGTTTGTGTCATACCTGCATGTAGGTTGTGTATATTAAGAAATGGACTGTGTTTGTGTGCGAGAATTCGGCTCCTGTCAAGCTGTGTGAGCTCTGTGGAGTCTAACTGCTCTTCTCGGGTAGAAACCAACAGATTCTCACTGTGCGTTTTTTTAACTGAACCAGAATTTTCAAAATATAGGACGTTGTCAACACTTTCTCTCCACCGACTATAATGATCTAGGTGACCCTCTAGCATCAGTTTTAGTCTCATTACGGGTCATTTCAAAATAAACTGTGTGCTACGTTTTATTACCAAAACTACCTTAAGTTTAGGCAACAAAACTACTTGGCTTGGTTTAGAAAGGATCATGGTTTGAGTTAAAATCAGTATGTTTGTTATGTAACTAACCAATATGTGACATGCCAGGCGAGATTAACTAACGTAGTTAAAAAAAAACCCAACTTAAACAGCAGCCTCCTGGGTTAAAGTCCGATCTGTGTTTGACCCATGCATCACACCGTCCATTGATCCTACATGGACTTTCTCACTGTTGATACTTCTGTCAGTGCCGTGGATGGGTTTACACAGGAGTCTTATACAGACGCTAAATGGTGATTTGTGCGTCAGAATCACAAGCCGACAGCTACGGACAAAGGTTCCATATTTGACACTCAGTGAATGAGAACAGACTGACCTCACTGAACGCTAGAATTAACACATTCCTTCTTTAAAGCTACTGACCAGCTCCCAGTGGTTGGTGATTTACTGCCTTGTGAAAAGATATGTTGACAGCAGTTGTTTGGGGGTAAGATGACTATGTAATTCTCAAACCCAGATTTTTGATATTTGAGAAACAACTACGACGGAAACCCATTTGTGTCATTATTAGACGGGCAGAGGAACGGACATAATTTGAGAGCAAGACAGTCTGCTTAGGGCAGGTGGATGGGTCCAACAAGGACATGACCTCTACTCAGGAGACGGTGTTTATGTCCTGTGTGAAACCTAAAGTCAGGTCAAAGTCCAATTCTCACTCTGACCTCGTCGCATGTCCACGTTTGGTCATAGACTTTCCATGTCCAGATACAACGTCCAAGGTACCCTGGGTGTGTTGGTTGTTGACGTTCTGGGACGCTGTGTCAACTTCAGCCTGTTACATGCATTGTCTTCTTTCAAAATACACGTCTGTTTTCACAGGAAATGTGGGTTTGCATACAGTCTCCTTCAAAATAAACCAACTCTAACTCTAATCAAGTAGTTTTGTTGCCTAACCCTAACCGTCAAGCCCCTGTGTTGACCTGAGGGCTTCTGCCCAAGCATCAAAATATAATAAGTGGGGATGAGATAATGTTATGTTTTTGGAGTGCCTTCTTTGTTACATGTGTTTAACACAAGTTAAATCACTTTCATGCAAAAGATCTTTGGATTAAAATCTGTGACTACAAAATAACCTAAAAATCCTGCACACTGTCACTTGCACTCAATTATTTCAGTTGATAAATAAATAAACTGAAGACAATTGATCCACAATGTGCATGTTTTTTTTTTTTTAAATCTTTTGCTGTACGTTACTTATATACAAACTGTGTACCAAGCAAATAAGACCAATTTTGTTTTTTTATACACACAATGTCTGTTTCAAGAATATAAACCATCTAGGGCCAGAAACGTAAGAGGAGAAGTGCAGCTAAATAAAGTGCAAATAACATGGTCTTTAGTAAAATGAAGTGGTTTTTGAACAGCTTTGTGACGATAATGTGTTCAGCAAGGATGTTTCTGTATCATCGTTTCTTCTATCATGTGTCTGGCCACCAAAATATACTAAATAACTTTCTTTTTTTTTTACCTTAAATGTTGAAAAAAGCCTTGATCAAATAATACAAGTGGATCTAAAATGTTCAAACTCACAAGAAATGGACAAAGACTTAAGTAAAATTTACATAAAAATAAAATTAATACCCACAACTATAATCAGTTTGACTCCTGTATTTACATGACATAATGAAGCAGCCTAATGTGGTTCCATAACATATTAAGGTCAGACTTAATGACTGTGAATATTATTAGCAAAATACCAAATGTTATGACTCGGAGCACATTATGTCCAAAACACTCCCACAGTTCAGTGTCTTCTAAACAGAACACTACACACAAACACATGATAACATGTTTTTCCCCAAAAATGGAAATGTACTTTTGTGGAATGAAACATTTTTTTTTATTATTTTCACATCGCTGCTTTTGATATTCATTATTTCTTGTTGGCTAACCAGTCGGTTTGGTTGTCTGGGCAAATGAGATCCTCCTGCACTGACAAAAGAGTTTTTTTTCTGGTGGGAGAACATTCGCATTGACACTCTAATAGCTGCACCGCCCACGAGAAGATTGCACAGAAGATTGCACAGAAGACTGCGAGTGGCAGACTGCAGGCATCAGCATGACTCCAGCTAGCATGAGGAGCTAACAGGTTAAGGTTCACACAGGGCCAGGAGCTGCTCTGACTGCTGCACTCACTTCAACTCTACAAGATAGTTTCTGTTTCTAATGCTATTATCATTCATTTGCAGTGGTAAAGAATTACAAATCATACCTATATATCCATTTTCTGCAACATCATACTACCATATTTATTGTATTTCTATATATCAGAACGAAATATTTTACTTTTTTACTCGACCATGTGCACAGTTGCTTGTTATTTTGCTGATAAAAGTGATTTTTTTTCACTGAGTAGTTATGTCATACTTATACTTCTTATACTTCACTCAAGTATCCATATAATATCATCCTCATGCACACACACCAGAACAGACATTGTTTTGGACTCATGAGCTGCACAAGTCTTGCTGCCTTACAGTAATGGTCCTGAAGAAATGAAGCAAACACCATAAAAACATAACAGCATTGCACATCAGCTGATCACGTATTGCACATGACACCAGCACACAACAGAGCAGCATAAGCAAAGCACAACACAACCCCTGATTTATCAAGCAACATTACTGAAAGTCTTGATTGAGGTTGGCACAAATGAATTTATGAAACGATCCAGTTTACATTTGAGCACCCTGTATCACCTGCCCGAGGGTAAAAGCTGGTGCTCAGCGTGGAGAATGTGGGAAGATTAGAGGACCAACTGTACTAGAAATCATCAGCACAGAAAAGCCACAGTTCATCAAATCTTTTTAGGCTTTTACAGAAACAAATTGATTTAAAAATGTTGATTTTTCAATGAATGCTTCCTAAAAATGTGCTGGGTATTTTATCTTGACAGTAATTCTCTGTAAAACACTTGTTTATAAATGTGCCTGTAATACTCCCATGACTATAAAACCAATGTTTTTCTGTTTCCCCCTTTTTTCCCTGAGTGTCTGGGGACAAACTCAACCATAGACTTATCAGTGAAATCTTAAAGCGGGTATTTTATGAAAGAGCCTGTCAGCATCGGGATAAAGACGCTATGTAATTTAACTGTAAACACTTGTTTTGACGTGTTATTGTAAATATCTCATGTTTGCTGAGGTCCTCTGGGATTTAAAACCGATGTTTGCTGTTTTTTTCTGCGTGACTGGGACAAAATCAGCCATCAGTTTATCTGTCAAACTTCAGAAGAGACACATGAAGAGACTGTTTAAATAATGAAAGATGCCCGTCGGCAGTGCTGTCCTC
Source organism: Epinephelus cyanopodus (assembly GCA_026686955.1). Lineage (NCBI taxonomy): Eukaryota > Metazoa > Chordata > Actinopteri > Perciformes > Serranidae > Epinephelus > Epinephelus cyanopodus. The sequence continues at coordinate 4,637,473 of CM048923.1, read as the reverse complement.
TGATGACATGCTTTGCCAGGAGAGGAGCCCTAATGAGTGGACACGCACAAAAAGACAGTGAGAAACACACATTTATGCTCTGATCCACATGTCAAACACACACACACACACAAACAGAGGCAGCTGGTGTTTACGTCCCCCACCTCGCCAGCAGAAGACTCATTGAACATTTATGTCTTGTCAGAGTTTGGTTAAAAATCTTGGCCTCAAATTCATCAGCTCTCCACTCAGGCTTACTGGAAAAAAAAACTATTTATAAAGTCAAATTCTAAATGGAGAGCAGCCTAAAGCAGTAATAATTATTTTTTTTGGCCACCGAGGGGTAATAAACAAGAAAGACAAAATTTCTAGTGTAAGAGTGTTAATATGTTGGTGATCCCACTCACCAACTCTGTGCAGACCAATTTGGGTCGATGTTTGAGCGCTACTTGGGCAGAGACATACAGTATTTAGTGGCGGAGCATCATTGCATCTCTTCAGTTAGAGCGCCAAAATGAACCTGAACACCCAGTTGTTGTGTTTTCATCAGTGCCGATCAGAGCTGGCCGAAAAATACCCATTACTACTGCTGAGTCATTGGACCAGGGTGTGAATGCTGATTGTAGCTTCTCCCATTACACTGAAAAGCCAGGTGTTTGCAGGTGTTAGGGAGTTTTTTAGTGCAGTGAAAAGGGGCTATAGACTGTAGTGACATCTTGCAGACAGCCTGTCACTCAAAGCTGTCACGCTCTAATTGTTCATAACTATATAAAATATACAAATATACAAGATAAGTTTTCGAGGAGCAAATGCAAAACCAGGGCCTAATGGAGTAACAATAGGAGTAAGATAAGTACAGGAGTTACTAAAAATAAACTCAAATGGGTGGAATAATCAGACTGCACGTGATAATGATACAACAATAAGACGTAGTATTGCACCTGATCGAGAAAATCCACATTGGCTTTATTTTTAAGCTTTGGAGACATTTGAACCAAAACTGAAAGATGAACATAATACAACCTACACTCATTAGGCACATTAACAATCTAACTCATCACCTAAACATCTTTATGAAGTTCTTATTTCCAGAAAGATATTTTTCTCCTTTTCCAAGAAACAGAAATATGTTCTGAAAACAAAAATATATTAGCAAGAGGGTGTTTAGTTAAAGCTCATTCCTGTGTAAAAAGCAGGAGCTGTCTGACCCATTTGGACATGTGCTGTCACTCTGAATCATACAGTGCTGTCTCTGCTGATTAAATGATACCAGCAGCCTACTGGGAGTGTGTAATCTGCTCCCTGACATGTTGACCTGTTTGTGGCGAGGCCTGAGGACAGTGAGGTCACTCGGTCAGTCGGTCAGTCAGCCTGTTGGTCGGTTAGTCCATCTGTTTCCAACCGTTGAGCAACATATGCTCATAGCTACTAACCAGGCTGAATACATTTGTTTTTTAAATTAATGGTGACAACATGATGGTTAGTTATGACTCATTAAACTGTGGATATAATTTATGAACGTGAAGAACACAACAACTAGAAATAACTTTTATTATGCAATTAGTTTTTTATGTTTAAAGATATTTTAAACAGATTCTCACTCCGACGTCGTCACATATCAACTTCAGCCTGTTACATGCATTGTCTGTTTTCAAAATACACTTCTGTTGTCACAGTAAATGTACAGTTTGCATACAGTCTCTTTCAAAATAAAAGCACTAAGTCGGTACAACACTGCAAACATGTTTTTTTCCTTCGACATCAAACACACATGGTTATGTTTAGCCAACACATGCACATGGTTGGGTTTAGATAAAAAGAACAAGGTTTGGCTTTACATTCATATGGGAAGCAAACACTGGCTTCCTGCTTGAAAGTCTGGTGGTTGTGGTATTTTAATCCTCTTTTGGTGGAGTCATGGGGGCAGGCGTTAGATGTACCTCAAACACCTCTAACAGGAGGCGCCAGGAGGATCCTGATCAGATGCCGAACCATGATAACTGACCCCTTTCAATGTGAGAAAGCAGCAGCCCAGACAACCTTCCGAGGAAACTAATTTCGGCTGCTTGTATCCATGATCTCATTCTTTCTGTCACAACCTCATGGCCATAGGTGAGGGTTGGGATGTAGATGGAGCAGTGAATCGAAACCTTCGCCCTCTGGCTCAGCTCCCTCTTCACTACGACGGTCCGGCACAGCCCCTGCATCACTGCAGACGCCACATCAAACTGCTGAACCATCTCACATTCAATTCTACCCTCACTCATGAGCAAGACCCCGAGACACTTGAACCATCTCGCTTGAGGCAGTAACTCTCTCCCAATCCACTGGTTTCCGGCACAGGACACTGGCCTCAGATTTGGAGGCCCATATAGCCTATTTTTAACAATCATCAGGTCCAGTGGGATCTCAGAGCTTTGGGATTCCTCATTGTGGACCCATGAAGGGACGAGGCCGAGGTGGATGATTCAGTTTGGAAGGCATGAAACTATTTTGTCATTTAGGCAAAAGGTCAACCTCAACCACAGTCTTCACTGGCAGATCTTAGACAAATACCTTCACGATCCACATCCCTCATTTGTTCTCTGCAAATTACACCCACTCCAGCTCTCTGCGTGAGACGCGCTGGCAGCGAGAACGGAAAGTTGCCTGCCAAGCAGACCTTTATACCTGGAAGGGAGGGAAAATTTCACTTCCACAGTCCCATGAGACGAGGGGAAACATCTTCATATTTATATGACGCTCAGACAGAAGAAAATAAACAGACCTCCATCAACAGACGAGCAGTAATCATGAATGAAACCTCAGAGAGACAGAATATGTGTGTGTTGGGTTTACGTGTCAGTTTGTGAAAGAGGGACACAAACAGATTCTCTTTTTTCCATCTCACATCTTGTGGCTCAGGAGCATTCAGAAAGGAAACTTTATATATATCAGTCCCCGCTGCTTTACCTCCAATCACAGAGAAGTGCCACCCACATTCGCCGCAGCGTTACCCACAGCAACGCACATTGCTCCATTTTGCCACCAAGGCACCTTTATGAAAAGTTTGAAACACGTTGCAGTTGACCTTTCTGTTGCTGCGGCTGCAGACGGGTGTTGTCAGGAGGAAAGCTTCTTTCGTGTCTCCAAAAATAATATCTCAGAAAATCAAAACTGCCGATCTTTAGGTGATGAGACAATATGACACATGTATAAGGTACGATGTGTGTAGCTCACAGGATCTATAAAACTCTAAACTGGTGAGGCAGAGCTCAGACAAATATCAGGAGGAATTTCATCCCAAAATTTGTTTACAGTGGAATTCATGACAATTTAGTGACACAAACAGGAAATGAAACAGTCGGTATTCAAAGGTTCTCGTTCTACAACATGCAACCAATCACATGTGTTCTTTGCACTGGTTGTTTAACCTCCTGCCTCCAAACAACACATTCTCACCCCAACTTCATCACAAATTGATGTTTGGTCATGGACTTTCCATGTCGATACGACGGTATGGTACACTGGGTACGCTGATTGTTGATGTTTTGGGACGCCGTCTCATGTTCTGCCTGTTACATTGTCTTCTTGCAAAATACATTTCTGTTTTCACAGGACATGTACAGTTTGCATACAGACTCTTTCAACGTCTAACGCCAGAAGTCACTGCCCAAGCGCAGGATTTTGACTACTTCAGCGTGAGACCAGGTTGTTCAAAACCTACGTACCTAAAGTATATATATAATCAGCTTCAGCTCCACGCAAAATTTGTAAAGCCTTTCATTTTGAGTGCTGCTCGGTCAAATGAACTTTTCTTTACAAGCGTGAAGTGTCATCTGATTGAATTTAAGACTTTGAAACATGGGCTCAGAAAGGCGGATGCTGAGAATGCTGCAGCACCAACTCTTGACAAGGGCTGGAACAACACAATCTGCAAACAGTTGGCTACTTTACCTTAACTCATGGGCTGTCTGGACATCAGCTTTAAACCTTGAACGGGTGACTGTCAGAAAATGTATAATAAAAGATGCCAAAACTGTGCAAAATTAATTCATTCCTCCAATCTGACACAACCCCGCCATCATGTCAGGTCAATAGCACAGCAACACACCCTCTCTGCCAGCCTATCATCTTACTGCTCCATATTTCAAATATGGTTCTTTTTCTGCCTGCAGTCCTTTCATGCTGCAGCCGTGCGTACCCTCCACCCCCCCATCACTGCTTTGTCTTCTCGGATACTGCCTCATTTGCCTCATCAGCCAGCAACCACAAAGTCATCAGCCACCACAACCTCCACCAGTGTCTCACTGTCATGGGGAGATTCATCTTGCTGCCGCTGAGATGTTCCACCATCACATAAATCTCCTTCTGATGTCTAAGCTCCAAAGACTTCCGTTAAATCATATCAGCACAAATCATCTGTTGATTCTGTATTAAGTATTATCTTTACAGCGTGCCAATTTGTGACTGAGTAAAGACAGCACACATTCTTTGGACTAACGGCTGAGAGAACCATCAACGTAAGTATGTTTTTTTGTAGCCCCTGTGCATCACCCCTCAGTGAATATATCTCCAGATACATGCTTTGAAAGTGTGAAAGTGGCTTTGTGAAATCTGCAAATACTCATGAGAAAAAGTGTGAAATTCAATAAAGCTCTGCTACTTTTAAGGTCAAATTTCTACTATGAAAATGATGCCAGATTCTTGAGGTTTAAAACTACTGAAACTAAAAAGGATATTATGTGTAATATGTGACTATACAGCACCTACACATCATATAATAGGCTTTTACTGTATTGGAAAAGAGATGAATGTTTGGTGAGGGGCATTAACTTGGTCTATAGAGACACATGTAGCAGCTGTGACCACATATAGATTGTTTACGCTGAATTTATATCATGTGTGTGGATGCAGATGCGAGCCAGATGCATCTATATTGTTTACTGTAATTGTCGTCTTTCATCTAGACAGGTCTGCGTGTGTCTCTGAGACGGGAGAGAGAGGGAGACAGATGGAGGAACAAACAGAAAAGAGAGACAGAGAGATGGTGAAGTTAGCGAGGCAGCAACCCACACCAATTCAATTAGGAAGTAAAAATCCTTCCTGACCAGTTTAATGTGGTTACTGACTCAGGACAGCTCGTTCCTTGTGTACACTTGTGTGTCCTGGTGAGCTGGTGTGTTCTTGACACCAGTTGAAGGAGCAGGAGCAGCGCAGACACTGAAACAGTTGAATGTACAGAGAGGTATATTTGTGCTTTCATGTGCCTCAGAAAGCTCTAAAGGTGAGCGCTCTGCTGCAGTCGGAGTTGTACAGTAATGCAGGCAGCTCTTTGGGAGACTGTACCATTAATCAACTTGGCTGTTACACGAGGTCACAAATGGAGGTCGAACCTGCTGCTCTGCCTACGTTTGTGCAGATAAAACATGCTTTTAGTTGACTTGTGTGGAGTTTTGACAACTTTCTCTGCAGTTATTCGGGGAACTTGTTCAGGTGATTGGACACACGTCGAGCTAGTTTTAGCTGCCAAGCTAGTATTGGGGCATTTGCACATTACTGTAGGTACTAGTGATGTGTGGGTTGACCCATGGCCTGCAGGCTGAGCCGGTTCAGAAAAGCTTGCTAGAAAATATAGCATGTTTTGAGTGTGCATGTCAACAGGTGACAAAGCAGAGTTGTGAGTAAGTTATTAATAACTTACAAAAACATAAAATACAACAGTCCACCTTCTCCTCTCCCTTTTCTCTCTCAAATACACACAAGCCGCGTTATCATCAGCTCGACTGTGCTCAGTCCAGGGTTTCCGTTCTCCAGTAATTACCAGATTTTGATTGAGAAGTCTGACATATTCAAATCTCTCCAGTCACAATGTCCGGGGAGAATAACGCCTAACACTGTGTCCGGACAGCTAGCATGCGTCGCTCTCTGTCCACACTGAATTCATGAAACATGCACTTCTGTTATGCCATGTAAACAATCCATCTGCCAACATAGCACATGTACCATGGTCCGTCAATGTCGGCATGGATCGATAAATCGGATAAGTGATGTTAGGCGCATTTTAGGTTACAATACCTTCTTTTTCTTTTCTCTCTCTCCCATCTGTTCTTTCTCATTTTCTAAAAGACGTCTTTTAAATGTGTAACAGTGAAAGAATGGTTCCGTACAAAATATTAGACCTACATTTAAAAAGTATTACACAAGTATTGTACATATTTTTTGTACACTTATTTTGTACAAACTACCACAGAAACAATAAAAAAAACCACTTTGGTTACAGTAATTGAAATACTGTGACATGAATTAAATCATGTATAATAATAATAATGATATAACATTTTGAATATAGATATATAATTTTTATAAATAAATCGTCATTTTCTTCCATGAAACAACTCATCATGTGCGACTACCATCATCTGTCTATTGCTCTGTGCCATGTGATGATGCCAGTGTCCCATCACTGATGTTAATCTTTAGTACTGTAAACTTACAGTACACCAGACGTAATAATCTAAAGAAAGAAAAGAAAGAGGGAAGATGAAAAAAGTGATAAACTACTAAAGCATACATATCTTGTATCATTAAGACATCTTGTCTCTATGTGACCTTAACTCATTTAATGAGCTAAGTCCTTCACTTCTCTCTACAGTAATGGATTCTCCTCACAGATCCTTTACCATCAACACACATTAAAGCCCCAATGAGCAATAAAAGCCAGCGTGCGTGGAAATGTGAAATGAAAAACACACCGCAATAATGTTGTTTAGTTGTAAGAAAGCCTCCTCAGATTAACTCCTCCAGGGTTCACTGCACGCCAAACAGCAGCCCAACGCACGCAGGACACTGGAGACACACTGAGTAAACACACTCGTACTTTCAATACTGCACTGTGTGCATAAAAAGTTTGGCAAAACAACACATTCAAACATGTGGAACACACACCGGAAATCCATCATGCAAATATGGAATAATCTACTATAAAAACATGCACATGGTAACGCATGAAGTAACATAAAACTATCTGAATGTAGTTTTGGTCTTTAACACCTCTGTGTTGAAACAAAGCTTTACATTGTCAAACTTCAGTTAATAAACTCATCATGTTTCCAGCCTCAGTATCTCTTCACTGAACTCTGCAGACAGATTAACTGAATTATGTGTGACCCCAGCCCTGACAGCTGCTGTGACAGTGTGAGTGTCACTGACTGCCCTGGTCACCCTGCCGGGGACGATGTCAGTTTGTGTTTTGGGTTTTTCTGGCACAAAGATATTTGAAGAGTTCAGCACTTTTCTTTCAACACGAGAAGAAAAAGAAGTCGAGTGTGTGAAAAGAAGCTCCTGACTGACACATAACCTACTGCCTGACAGTGTGAGGGGACTGAAGCTCAACAGTATCACTCAAACACACACACACACACACACCTTCATTATTAAACTGTCAGCACATAGAATCTTTGCAGTTCTGAGGTTTAAGTACTAAACTGTTAACTTGGTAAATGGACTTGTAAAGCGCCGTTCTAGTCTTCCAACCACCTAAAACACCCTTTGCACTACGAGTCACATTCACACACTGGTGGCTGAGGCTACCGTACAAGGTGCCACCTGCTACACACTAACATATAATGGAACAACCAACTGGAGCAATGTGGGTTTCAGTTTCTTGCTCGAGGATACTTTGACATGCAGGCTGGAGGAGCCGGGGATCGAACCGTCGATCCTCTGATTGGTGGATGAACCGCACTACTTCCTGAGCCACAGCTGCCCCACACATGAGAAAAGCAACACCACCATCACTGTTTATGATGACTTGTTCATCCACAACATGTCAGGACCGGTATTACTGGGGCAGCGTCCTGCACGGGTCACAGGTGCGTTTGACCCTGTTGTCACTTTCATCACCGGCGTGGAGGACTCCAGCCACGAAACTTTGCAGCGCGAGGATGAGGTGGCAGCCTGCATGGAGCTCAAGAAACCCAGTGAGGATCCTTTGGCGGTTTTATGGTGGAAGGAGCACTAAAATGTTTCCTAACCTGGCAGTGATTGAATGTTTTCCCCATCCAGTGAAAGAGACGTCTCCTCTGCTGGATTTGTGATTCAAGAATGGAGAACCCAGCTGTGTGTGTTTCATCACAGGTGCGGGTTGGGTTACAGGACTTTTATTAAGAGCTTTGCGGGTATGGGCGGGTATAGGTTTTCAAAAATGGATCCATGCAGGACTGTCGTAGGGGCTGTCGCGATTTAGCACCCAAAATGCTGTCGAAACTTTAATTCAAAACTGTCAAAGCAGCCTCTGTAATTCTTGACTGGCACAGAGAGGCTGATTCACACTGAGCTGACATCATCTCAGGGAGGTTAAGTCATTTCCTGTGGAATTTTTACTTGACAAATTACAGACATTGCAAGTTCACGCAAGATTAAAATCCCAGCTGACCTCAGCAATCTTTGCAAATGAATACAGGTCCCAAGATAATACTAGTCCTGTGCAAATCGGGCAGAAGACATCAAAAGTTGTCATGCAATCGATAATTAAAGCATCTCTGCAACGAAGAAGCTGTCCCTACTGACCCTGCTGGTCAGAGATGCTGTACACCATCTGGTTTTAAAAGAGGAAAGAGAGATGAGCAGAATCCTTCATGAAGACTTCCTCCACAGGTGGCTGGTTAGTTGAGTGCCTACAGCAGTACCATTTAAAGAGCTATGACAACTTTCACACTTATAGCTCTGAAAATGGCGCTGCCGTCTGCAACAAACACCGGCGACTGGATCTTTGAGCCGTCCGTCAAGATGTTCATCACATACATGTCGATACACAGAACACAGATCTCTGTTGTATTGTGATGTCTTGATCTGTGGCTGCATCTGAGTTTTAATGATTTGGATCAGCTCTGTCACACATACAGCATGCAGCCAGTGACTACAGTTTAGTGTCCGTCAGATGGTACCGTGAGGTTCCTCTGTTCTGTCCGGATGTCTGGAATCCATGTCGGGACAAAATAAAAATCACAACGGAAAGACAAACAACAGCAGCGGAAAGTCAGCGACAGGTTTGCAAACATTTTGACATGTTCTGCATGTCAGCAGAAAGTCTGCGGGACAAAAAAAAATGCTCTGTGCTTGTCAGGTTTTAAGCTAAAAGAAATGCACTCACTGTCAGACTGATAAACCAGCTAGAAACCAAATTTCAAGTCTTTCATAATCAAGAAATGTGTGTGTGTGTGTGTGAGTGTTTATCCAGGGATCTGGCAGTCTAATAAACCCTCAGGGAGACGAACAGTGTTGAGGAGCGATGTAATTAGACTCGAGCAGCCTGCCAGCAACAACAAGTGGACCGCAGAGGAGCAAAGACACTGGAGTGGACGATGGAGGGAAAATAAAAATGTCTTGTTGCTCCTTTCTCCAAAGCTAAACAAAAAAATAGCCTCAGTAAATGAGTGTTTTCTGATCTGTTACATCTGCGGTTATGGTTTGGTTGGTTTAAGCCTGGGAAAGATCACAGTCATGGTTGGAAAAGGAAAAGTTTTGATGGTCTCTTAACCATTTAATCCTTTGTTTGCTGCCTGTTTGACAGCGTAGAGCTGCACCCTGCTCTGTTACTTGCCTTCCTCCAGCTCGCCTGCATGTGATATTAAAAAAATCACTTTGGAGTCAATAGTACGTTCACTGCTGACTTGCTACTTGTAGTCTCTGCAGTTTTAGGAACAGAGTCTCTTAAATGATCCTCATTGTAATTTGCAGAGAACGAGCGCCCACACTAAATGTAAATGTAGTAACATGTAAATGACATATAGATCCTGAAAGTCATTACAGTAAATGGTAACACACACACTCAACAAAAACGCTAAGATAAATCTAATCAGCTTCAAACTGACTGTGTGTTTCATGCTTCATTAATCCACGTGAATTGTTTTTAACTTTCTGTAAATGTTCGCTCTGCTATTCACTGAAGAAGATTAGAAAACAGACGTCGCATTCAGCTCTGCAGCCTCCCCTCTGATGTTATACAAGCACACGCCAGTACTCCTTTACTACTACATTCATCATGCATGTCTCCAGTTTGTTATGTAAAATGTGTTTGATGTCTCTTAAAGCTGCCTGACTGTGGTCTTTATGAGTTGAGTGTTGAAAATACCTTCTATTCATTTAAAGACAACAATGAAATAAAAGGTAAAACTTGTGAGTGAGTAATGAAACATCTTTAATACCAAACAGCACTTGATTAACTATTTTTAGAAAAACTAAACTGCAAAAAGTATATATCTTTTAACCTTCCTGTGATGATGTTAAATTATACATGTGCTATAAAGGCCCTGAAACATTACACCAATGGTTGGCAATCTGTGAATGAAATCACTCTGATTGGCAGTTCAGCTCAGCGCACAAGATGGAAGTGAGGAAAGTAAACAACAAGCTAAAGTTAAGAGGGAGTGAGATCAAAACAACTTGTCTCATAAGGTCAGATTTTTTTTTAACCACTGAGCTATTCTGCAGAAATGTTTCATGATGGTTTGTGTTATTGTTTATTGGCTCACCATAAATATGCTCCGTTCTTTCGACATTGTATTGTATTGTTAATGTGCTAACTGGCTCACTAGCACTGAGACGGTCATCCAGTTTCCTTTTTTGAATGACAGACAACCGCCGTCTGCAGGTGTGGAGAGTAATCTTCAACCACACAAGCACAGAACGTGTGTGCTGGTCGGCTGTTGCCTGTAGTCTTTGCAGCGTTTTCATGTACATCTTTTTAGGCCAAGACATACTGACGTAAGGCGACGCAGCAAGGAACCTTTGTCACTGCTAGTTCTCTAAAGTCGGTTTGGTGTGTCTGGGTGTTAATTCGTTGGCCATGGAGTTTATAGTCTGCGGTTCATAGATATCAAACCTATTGGGTGGAAGGGCTGCTGTGAAACTGCGCCTCCTTACGGCAACAAAAAAGTTTATCTTGGGTGCGTCAGTACAGTGGACAACCAAGAAAGGATGGCAGGAGAAATACCAGCACACAAATACAACTAAGCTGGACAGCAACAAAAAAGGTTCACAGGCTGAGATCAATGCCAGAAAACATCTGTGCACAAAACAAGGAGTGCTCAAAGTGCAATAAATAATAAAAAGTGGTTAAAAACAGCAGCAAACATCCCTTTTCTGTCTTTTGTGTCTACAAAATGGAGGCTTCTCTTGCTGCCAGCGTGTTTTAGAAGGAGGAAGAATAAGTAACCTGGTCTCTTGTGGAAGCATATCATCGATTTTCAAATTTCAAATGTATGAAATCCTTTTCTCATGCAAGAGCTTTGCTTTTGCATCCGCAGAAGAAAGCACTGAACGCACAGATGGAGGCCAAAATTGTCCTTTTACTTTTAACTTTGTGCCTCGTTGGACAGAAGAAACAGTGCACATGACAAACATTGCACATTTAAACTTTCAATTTCTTTCCCCTGTTTGGAGTTTCGAAGTGTTTGCTGTATGTTGCAAACACTGATATTTAAAGCTATTGAACATAACAATAACCACAGACAACATTTTGTATTTGTGTCACTGTGTGAGTTTTACAAATGAATACACACACACACACACACACACACACACACGTCAGACAATAACACAGACAGAAATCTATTGTCCGAGCTGTGTGGTGGAAGAAAAGCCACACAACTGTCATGCTCATCTTCACCTCCCTTCTCCTCACACTGTCTGCATCTCTCCGTCCTTCTCACAGCGTTAAGTAGCGAGAGGTCGAGAGGATTCATTCATTTCAGGGAAAACATTATTTATCTCGAGAGCATTCAACAGCATTTATAAAAGAAGAGAGACTTTGAATGAGACTCAAGTTCAGAGCGCTGGTGAAGTTGATGAACAGCTTATTGTTATCAAAAATATATTAACACAAGTGTTTGATTTCAAGGAAATGAATTGTTACATTTTTCTTTCAGATGTCAACAATTGACTGTTAGTCAGATCAACAGTCGGAGAAGATTAAAAGCCAGGGCGCATGCACAAGCAAAAGTACACAAACAAAATGATAGCATCGTATTATTGTGAAAGAGGGAGAAAAAGTAGAGACAGAAAAGGGATGAAAAGAAATAAGAAGTAAAAAGGCAGCAGGATGAAAATTAATAACAAGCACACTTTAGTTTTCTTCTTGTGTGTCTGTGTCGTCGTTTTTCCAGATTACATGGTGGTGAGAGGAGGTCGTGTCTTACGTTCCATTTTGTCATTTTCCATACTGCAATTTTATTTTGTTGGTTATTCTGTACACATATCTATCGCATGTCTGTCCGTCCTGGGTGAACGATCCCTCCTCAGTTGGTCTTCCAGAGGTTTCGTCCATTTGTCTTCCCTGTTAAAGGTTTTCATACACGTGGACAGTAGAAGATAAGCTAAAGAAGATGGAGAGCTTTCATCAGCGCCATTTTATCTCTCAGGATCCTCGATCACGCTCATCAACAACAGACAAAACCACACGCACATGTTTGTATAACCGTACTTGTGATAACCAAAACCTCAACTTCAGCTAATATAATCACACTCTCAACAACTTTGCTGAGTCAACTGATTCGTCTGGCATCATGAATCAGCTGTTTCTTGTTGGAACAAGGCAATCAATCCAATCAGCACCATGCACTGTAAACCCCAATCCATCCATGACACTTTTAATAAAAGTTCATTCCCTTGACACAAACACTGTCATTGTGCACTTAACATATTGTGGTGTTTTGGGGCTGTATTGGTGGAGTTTCCCAGCATGCTGTGAGCCAATGTGTTTATGTGTTTAGATGTGTTGTAAATCACTCGTGTTACCCATCACACAGGGATTGATGTTTATGCATTTCACAATAGTTCTAATAGATTACAGTAATGTGGTGAAAAACATTTTGAAACATGAGTTGAGTCGTATACACAGTTGGCTACCTCCCGCCTGTGTGGATATTACAGTGTCGAACAAAAAGAGCACTTCCTGGTTCAGAATTCATATTTTTGTCTTACTCTAGCAATTGAGACACCTAAGTTTGCCCCAGTTTACTTTTATATTTCAATTATATTTAAAAAGAACTGCAAAATGTGTCTTCAATGCATTTATGTTCATTTGACACAGTATTAAATGCTCAAACAACAAAAAAAGTTATGTTAAACAAACAAAATTCCAGCTCTTTTTTAAAAAAAACATAGTTTCCTCCAACACTAGAATTAAGATAAAAATATTCACAAACGAAAAAGCACTAATGGTCTGTGATAAGTAGTGTTTAACTTTTGACTGAACACTAAATTAAAACCCTCGGCGCACACTGCAGCACAATCAAACAGATGTGCAACTCAGAGCATCAGAAGTGTCTCTGACACCAGACTCAGAGCAGACTGCTGGAACTGGAAAATGCATATTTTACATCAGTAAAAACATAAATAAAAAATCTTTTTTAATTACATGATATATAGACTATTATAGCCAAGTGAGGCTCATGTACTACAACCATACTATCAGGCCTACTAGTTACTACTTACGTTTTTCAAGTGATTTCCCAAATTTGTTGTTGAGTTGTGATATGCCAATTGCTTTTGGCAAATCTGGCACGCTGCTTTCTGGGTGTTGTCGGGGCATATTTTAAAGTGCAACCACACATCTGATGACCTCTGCCAGCTCTGAGTGCGCTTGTTGTCAGTATCGGACTGGTGGCGGTTATTGTTGCGTTTTTTTTTTCACAATCGAATCCTGTGCCATTGAAAGAAGCTTCAAAGCTTCAAATCCCGTGAGTCAGCCCTAAGCCAAATCATGACGTTTTTTTCCAAACTTAAACACTCACTTTTGTTGCCTAAACCAAAGTGTTTATTACACACGGAAATAAACGATTGAGGCGTTTTACTGATGTTGTTTAAATTGAAAAAGACTGTATGCATCAAGGGAAACAGAGCAGTTCCTGTGAAAAACTGAAGTGTATTTTAAAGACACAATGCAACAGGCGTAACTGACAAGGCGTCTCAGGAGATGCACCCAGGATACCTAGAACGTCATGTGTAGACGTCAAAAGTCCACTGAACAAGTGGCGATATGTGACGAAATGGGAGTGAGAATCTGTTGTACTTTACTCTGGATCAGTCAACACGCACCATCCTGCAGAGTGCGCCAACTATCTGTGGCTGAAAAAAGCCTCCAACAGATGCACTTTTAATGTATAGGGCAAAAAACAAGCATTTCTATGCTATTTTAATGCAGCAATGAGTCACTGAGTATAAAAGCTATAAAAAATGATCACTTAAGAAGGAAAAAGTGACGGGCTGGTGTTACATCAAGACTTTGTGTAACTGCTAAATCAAACAGAACCTTTTTGTTTTGTATTTGGTTGTTAAAATCCAGCCTGCACACACTGTAAAGGTCAAGATCTTGCCTGCAGACTCTGGCACTCCCCCGGTGACAGTACAAAAAGTCCGGCGGCACCAGTTAATGAGTATCTCTCAGAACAACTTGAAAGATGCTGTAATCTCTTTAAGATCCTACGAACTAAACTTCACGTGGAGTTTGGTCCACACGCCTCCTTCTAAGAGAGACCAGAAATAACTGACAGATGTAAGAGATCAAAATGTTGTTTGGTAGTTATAAAAGAAAAACTGCTGGAATCTGAAACAGAGTTTTCACGATGAGAGTGAGTGCATCGACATCATCAGCGTGTTAGTCTTGATCATTACAGCAGGAAGTTGTGGAGGCGTCATCTCTCTATATTTATGCAGATGAAACATTCCTTGATGTGTACCTCTACTCACAGCTGACCTCAGTGTGTGTGTGTGTGCGTGTGTGTGCGTGTGTGTGTGTGTGGATGTGAGCGTGCGAGGCTGCAGACTCACTTGATAGAGCCTTGAGACGCCCTACACATACAGCAGCTAGACAGGCACTGGCCTGGTGTTGCAGAACCAGCAGCAGCTTGGAGGCAGAGGAGCAGCCGCTGGAGAGACAGGAGGAAGATGGGGAGGAGGAGGAGGAGGAGGAGGAGGAAGCAGCAATGACAAGATAGAGAAAGGAAGAACAAAGGAGGCAGCAGTAAAAGGATGTACAGATTGGATAATGGATAGAAACAAATAACGCAAATGAGGCAAACAGGAGATGAATAAGGGCAGAGGAAATGAGAAGGGTGGGAAAAGAATTGAGGAAAGGAGAGGAGCAAGCAGTGAGGAAAAGGAAAGGAAGAAATGTGGCAAGTGTAGCCAGTGAAAGAGAAGAAATGATTGAAAAAATAAAGGAAAAGGGAAGGAATAAAGGAGAAAGAAAAGGCAAAAGGCATAAAGTAAGGACCACGGGAAGAAAGGGAAGAGTAAACGCCAAAGAGACAAAATAAACACAATTGGATAAGAAAATTACGGGATATAGCAAAATAAAATGGATAATCAAGACAATGAATGGAAGAATAAAGGAAAGAGTGGGAACAAAAAAAGCAAAGTAAGGAAGGAACAGAGAAACAAATAAATTGGGGAATGACAAAAGATAGAACAATGTAAGGAAAGAGGAAGGGTGGAACAACAGGGAAGTAAAAATGAGAACAAAGAAAAGGATGGAAGGAACAGGGCATAAAAGGTAAGAAGGGAAAGAAAGGAAATGATGGAACGATGATAAAAGAGGGAAAATAAAGTAGAGGAGAGACAGGTAGGAAGAGCCCAAAGGAGGTGAGGAAGAAGGGAGGAAGAGGGAGGGAGAGAGAAAGGGAAAAAACAAGGTTAGTTTACACCCAGACGACCCATCAGACAGCAGGCAAGACAAGACATCTGTGTGTGTGTGTGTGTGTGTGTGTGTGTGTGTGTGTGTGTGTGTGTGTGTGTGCGCACTATAATTCGGGAACATAAACTGCATCAACATGTATTAAATGTGATCACATTTTTGTCATACAAACAACACACAGACAGTGAGATGATCTTTAATGTGATGTTGTGTTAATGTTCTAATGCTGCACGTTATGAACAATACATTCCCAAGAACTTCCTGTAGCTCATTCACCATAAACAGTGCAGCCCGGACGCCAAAGGAAAGTATCGGCATTGTACATTTCGGCTCACCACGTTTCTAAAGTTACGTAGTTCATGAGCTGACTTTGTCACTGGAAGGTGGAAGGGATGGTGGAAGGGTTAACACCTTGGCGAGACTCTTGCCAAGCTGTAGCCGCCAGTTCCAGACAGCAGCTGGCGGCTGCTGCAGCGGCTTTTGTGCCATTGAATGATAACGGCCACCTGCCACATGTCATACTGACGTATCATACGGTGTCTGACGCTTAAAGTCACGACCAAGTGCTGGATTTCTATGACTTCAGAGTGAGACCAGGTCGTTTAGGTTGATTAGTGACACAATCAGATCTTTCCGATGTTCAAATCATAATGAATGGCATACTCTCATGTCCCCAGTGTTTGAGGCAGGAAATAGAAGTTTAGATACTAAACTTTTTAAATTTGCCCAGAGGGTGGCACAACAGGAAAGGTTGCAAGGGCGGTTAAAGTCAAACGAATTCATCCCATCAGGAGCATAACTAGGTTCAGTAAATTTGATGGCGGTGTGCTTTTATCAGGACAAGTTTGTGTGCAAAGTTGGTCAGAGTGAAGCTGAAAGAGAAACCAGATTGGAACGTTTTATTGTCTGGGGTCATGACAGTACATGTCACAATGTCACATCAGCCTCGACAGTACCATTGAGATATGTTGTCATGGATCAAAATGCTGTCAAAAACTTTTTCTAATAGAAGCATCCTCTGCGGATGCTGAAAATCTATTTGAAAATTGGTGACAATCATATCAAAAAATCACGAGCTTAACCCGAGTTTTGGACGAACTGACTCATCCATCAAAACACGAAGTCACTTCCTGTCAGCACAGGAGAAATGTTAGTAAAGCTTGACTCCTGAGAATCCTCACACACACACACACACACACACAGTCAAATGATATCCATATCAAATCCCTCAGTCAGTGGTTTGGTGTTAACTGGAACATTTTGGACAAATGTGTCATTTAATGAGCGCTATCCCAATCTGTGTGCTTTGATGGGGATGTGTAGCAGTCATGTGGACATAACAAGCCCGGAGGCTCTGAAGAAATCCCCCAAAGACTTAAGCAGGAAACTGAACAGCTCGTTAGTGGACAGAGAAAGAGACAGGCTGACAAATTAAAGACGGAGTGACCACGAGCTGGGAGAGGCCCCGATTTCTTTCCAGGGGATTCTCATCTAACTAGCTGATTGTGTGTCTAACTACTGTCTACTCAGTCGAAGGCAACATGCATTGCAATTCCTGTGAATATCTTACATACCATCAGATGTGTGTGCCCCTAAATGACATCAAATACAACAATTTGCCCACGGACATCACTGACAATACAAGTTATATGTGTTTACATGAGAAACAAATTTGTTGTCATCATTAAAACGCATCTTAACTTGTCATCTGACACCTCATCTCCCTGCAATTATTGTGAAAATGCTGCAGTCGTGTTAACAGTAACAGCAGGGGTCAGAAGTGCAGAACAAATGTGGGGAAGTGAGGAGCTTGGGAGACAAGTTTAGAGCTATAGTGAAGACACTGGTATCATATAAAACTACACAACCTCAGGCATCAATCTGCACCAACACGTCATGCTATCTTGTCGGGAAGGGGCTCTTCATAATGGTGAGGGAAAAGGGGGCATTGCCATTTCCAAAAATAGTGTATTTGAATATTTCTGCAGTATTTCTGTGGGTGGTGCTGGATGTGGAATATTTTGTCCCCCTGTCCATAGTTTCTAATGCCACAATATTAGTGCGACCCTGTGGTTCACACAGCTCGCTTACTTTGCACCCAGTGACGCCTGCTGCTATGAAAACCATTTAAACCTGTAATAAATGAACTGGCCTCTAAAGTGACCCGCTCAGCTTGATGCAGGGTGCTCCATCATTCCTTAGTGGCATTTTCTGTGTTACACTGGCTGCTATAAAAGCAGTGGAATTAACTTTAATTCCCAAGTCCCAAAGTCCCAATCATGACTTTGTGTTACTAGCTCACCCAAAAGTCAAATGGTGACAGATAGGAATATCCCTTTAGCACACTTACAGATGATGCATAAAGAATTGGATGGCAGCTGGCACCGTTAATTGCACATCACCAGCAACCATTATCTAGTTCGCTTAAAAAAAATAAATAAATAAAAATATTTAAGAAAATTTAAAGCGGAGATATTACACCAATATTACAGCACAAACATGTAAATTTGCAGCAGTGAGACATAAAACATTTGCCCGTCTTTGCGTCTGATGTGGCAAAATACAGATGTTGCCTTTGTGCCAAGAGCACAGAATGTAAAATGACAGCAGAGACAATAAGGAAAGCTACAGGTCCTGACCTATGAGCAATCCTCAAGACTTCAGGCAAGGAATTTTGGTTTGGGCCATCTGCCCAGCACAGCAGGGATTTGCTTTTCCATCACAACAGGGTTAACTTCTTGAAGGTGTGTCTTTAAAGGACTTGTCTTGAGTAATGACGTTTCAAGCAGCGGGCAGATCTACGGCTAAAGTCCCCTGTTATTTTTGCTGCATGTGTTTTTCCACAGCAGGGCAGGTAAAGGAAGTTTACCTGTTTGCAGAGGTGCAGTAAGAGCCTGTCGTCTGCAGCTCTTCATCAACATCTCACTGTGGCTGTTTCTGCTTTCACTTTCCTCCCTGCTGTTTCATTAGAATTTCCTTTATTGAAGAAAAATTGCTAACAAAGTTCCGCTAATTTAGTGATGAACACATTTAATCTCTGTAGATTCTTCACATTAAAACTTCCCCATTATTTTGTAATGTAAAAACTTTCTTTGTGAAGGATATTTAAGTTTTCGTGCAACTTCTAATACGACTGATAACATGAAACAGTGAAATAGAGCAGATATCTGAAGTAAAAACAGGATGCAGGAGAGAAAGCTACAAGAGTACTGAGAGCTGATCACAGAGACTTTTGAAAATGCATTCCTCTTTGGTGAGACAGAGGCGAGTGGACTCTTGCAACACACAGCCTTGTTTCTGGAGAGAAGTGGGTCACTGGGGGTTGGCTACTGTCAGCGAGACGCCACTGCTACCGGCTTGAGGGCGGGCGGCTTCGCTTTTGGACCTGCTCTGGAGACGGTCCAAATGCGCAGCTCAGCGCGGCACGTCTTTACTGATAATAGAAATGCAAATCAGCATGGCATGGCTTGACTCAGCATGGCCAAAAGTGACAGTGGAAAAGGCCCCAAAAGAAACAGTATTTAGGTCAGCGCTGGGTGCGACACCCCTTTATGAATGTGCTTCAGCTGCCACCAACTGTGTATCGATGCTAATAATTTCAGTGTAACTGTGTGTGGCTATTAGCTCTGGTCTTTGTGAATTGGACTGTTCTTACAATGAAACTCTTTTGCAGAGACAAAGGTCAAATATTGCACCAAATGTTTGCAAATTACCAAGTTAAAATACATGCTAATAGGGAATATAGTTTATTTTTTTGCAGCTTTAGTGGTCGCAAAAGCCAAGAAATCATTTTGAGAATATGGGAATTTAAAACAAATATGTAATAAAGTTGGGGTTGGGAAATACACAGTTACAAAACTTTAGCTCTAAATTTTGCAATTAGAGCCTTTAGGTCTGTACAGGTCTATTTTAGATCTGAATAAGTAGAGATGAATCCTTTTTGGGCAAGTCCAATATTTTGGACTTGACACTGACATCTATGTACGATAATGGACTTGCATTTGTTAAGTTTCCACTCACATCAGTATATCATAATGTGCTCTAACATATCTGGGAGCAGAATCAGATAGCGAGCATGTGTGGAGTGTTAGCTGCAGTTGTTTGTTGTGAGCTTGTGGTTGAGCGCAGCTGACAGCATCAGAGCAGCATTTAACCCGGCAGCCTGAAAGCAGAGCTTCCTGTTAGGATTTTCTCTGTTTGACTTTGTTTATATCCGCAAGACAATGCAGTCCAGACACACACACACACACACACACACACACACACACACACACACACAGATGCAGAAATAGAGACACTGTGGAATGAAAACGCAAATAAATACACACATTCCATCTTCCTCTCAGACAAACACACACCTGTTATCTCCTCTTGTTATCTCTTGTGTATGAACACACACATACACATATACACAAGCTGACAAACACACACACACAAACAAGTGGGCACAGTGTGTGTGTGTGTGTGTGTGTGTGTGTGTGTGTGTGTGTGTGGCATCGCTTCAGGTCAACAAAGAGTTGCCACACTGAACACTGGTAGAAATGTGATGCAGCGATGAGGACAAAAACATTAATGAGAGGAGATGTAGAACAAAAAAATAAGAGTGTGGGAAAGAGAAACATAATGGCATAGAGAAAGTTAAAGAGACAGAAAGAACAAGAAGAAAGGGGAGATAGAAAGTGAATGAGGGAGACGACATGCAAAATAAGGTGAAAAGAGAAAGAGGAACAATGTAAAAAGAAAACTTAAATGTCTAACTGTTGAAAAATTAGCGTCTTAAGGAGTAGTTTGTCAAAACTGGTGGCCTTTAACGAAGCAATACTTCATAAAACTATAAAAGCGCTAAAGCAAATTTAACACTGCTAAAAATTAATCTAAAATCAGAACCATCACCTGTTACTTTTCATCTGAAATGAACAATGTAGGTGTTGTTTTATAAGTTCATCTATCATTTTATTTGATCTCACAATCCTCTAACATCTATTCTCAAAGCCTCTCCTTGTTCGTCTCGTGTCTATTTAGTTGGTAGACTCAGATTACTCATATATAAATTGATGACACAAATTGACAGAACTCGTCTTATTCCAAAGTAGCGCTTGGGCAGTGACTTCCACATCAGACACTGACGAAAAAGGCCGACAATCACAGTCTTTTACCTGGAGGACAAGTGTTCACTTCCCATATAAATGTAAAGCTAAACCCTGTTATTTTTTTCCTACACCTAACCACATGCTTTTTTGCCTAAACCCAACCACACAGTTTACAGTGTTGTACCAATGTGGTGTGTTTATTTTGAAAGCGACTATATGCAAACTGTACACTTCCTGTGAAAACAGAAGTGTATTTTGAAAAGACACCTTTCAAAATTCTCTCTCTATCTTGCTCCTATCACAGCTGATTATGGCTGTTAGCAAATCAAACTTTGCCACAATCGCCTTCAGCCATTCAAACTTTAAGGCCCAATCCCATTTCTACCCCGACATGCAGGCTTATGTCCCGCGTAGTAGCGACGCAATGAAAGTACCAACTCCAGCGCTTGTGTTGTGGCGTGTGCTGTGTTTATTCTTCTCCATCTGAGGAATCAACGGCGAAGAAATGCTGAAAACAGGAGGCGCCTACGACGTCTTCTAATTCTGATCGATTTTGTTCAGCTAAGTCGATTTGTTTAAATATTTTGACGCTGTGTTCAACAGAGTTGCTGATGAGTTGACGCCAGTCCAACCATCTGTTGTTTGTATAGCCTACATTCAGATCATACAGTAACAAATTATAGTTTGCAAGGTGTTGTGGGAAATTTCATCTTCCACTTCGTTGCATTTGTATGATTTATACGGTAACACAGCAGGGACATGATATGTGATAAGTTGTTTAACTGGCCTCTCATATTTCTCATATTAGCCTTGGAAGTGATGCACGAAGCTGCTGTGTGTCTGAGACTCATGAATATACTGCAGCAGCTTGAATGTCTGTGCGTCTGTCTGTGTGGGTTTAAAGTGTCTGACCCTTTGATTCGCCTCTCCTCCGGCCTCCTGCATACAGAACAAACACAGCAGCAGGAGGCCGCGCAGCAGCTGTATATTTTTCAGCCAAGGGTAATATTCACAGCTGGAGAGGACTCAGTGAATAATGAAGGGAGGCTGCTGTTTGTTCCGCCAGTAAAGGCCCGACCCGCTGAGTGTGATAACATGTTTTACATCCCTGAGACACCTCAGACTGTCTGAGGGCTTATATCTTCAGGAAAGAGAGACGTTCATTGGCTGCTGATGTTCAACATGTTCCCGGAGGTTATCTTTTTATTTCAGATGGAGCGTTTAATGTACTTTATGCTTAAAGTACTTCTAATCAGCCTGTCTCATCTACTGCGCCCTCAGTTAGTGATTTCCCACCATGCGAACTTGTGGCTTAACTCAAAACTCACGGTCTTGTGGCTGCAGTGCATTTTGGTTGATTTTCTGCCCCTGTGGGTGGTGTAAATTGGTGTCTTTGCATATGCAATAATGGATTCGTCCCTGTATAACTGCTGAACATTGGTACAAAATGGCGGTCGCAAAAACAAGCTGCAGCTGTTTGATTTTAAGGAACTGATGCCAAACTGAAACAAGAAAATCTATTAAACAATAATAGGCAAGTTAAACTGACTAGTAACTACTTTAAGTTTTATATTAAGGCATGAATCTGCAATTACTCCTCACAAATACCTATTTGAAATCATTCATTCAACAAATTAATTTTTCAGAGTTCAGCTGTTTAATAAGAGCAGGGAAATTAAAATCAATGTAACTGGAGTAAAGCCTGCTGGCACCAGTCTCTGAGCTTTTATCTCCTAATCGTTTGTTGTGATTATTTCACATGCTTTTTCAAGTGTTGTATTAAATGTAATTATGTGTTGTTCTAATTTCAACCAGTTCCCCCAAAAGGAAATCATTGTTGGTTTCATTTTGTTTGATTTATCCTTTATTTATAAAGGATAAAAAACTGAGATAGCTCAGGATGTGTAGCAAGCTTGGCCTGCTACGTCGAGCTGGCCCTGAAACAAACGGGACAAAAAGTAGCCCAAATTATAACAAGCCAACGCAACAAATAGGTGGAAAACTGACCCACCTGGTAACACTGCATGACAGTTATCATTTGTCTATGCCCTGACGCAACACCTCCGTCACAGAAAAGGCTTGTGTGGGTTAAGAGTCAAAGGTAAAAACCTGCACTGAGAAAGCAGAACAACATCAAATGCCTTCACTGCGTTGGACCGCAGATACTTAATTCTGCAGGAACTTGAAAGAGCAATCTATATCCATAAATATTACACTGATTTTGTTAAGCACTCTTCAGTCAGTCCCTTTTCATCCTCCCAATATGTCTTTGCTGCGACAGTAACCCACTTTGTCATCAGTGATGAATAAACCTCATCACATCTTCATTTAGGAAACTCTGACACTCTTGATTAAAGAAGCTCTGATATGGAAACACAACGCTGTGATACACTCAGCTGCACCTATCACATCCATTTGTCACACGAACATCCTAATGAGATGAAAAGATATAATTAAATGAGCTAATTTTCTATCCAATGCAAGATGCTGAAGTGCTAAATTGATTCCATCTGAAAAGACAATTAACATTTAATTGAAGTACAGAGCGTTCCAGACAGATGTGTTTGTCAGAGAGGAAGGATTGTTCTCTGCCACGAGTCTGTGTTTGTGTATTTGTGTGTGTTTTTAACGAGCAAACAAGAAATACAAAGAGAAGCAGATGAACTCTCTCTGTCCTAAAAAGCATATTAATGATGCAATTACACTCACTCACCACTTTATTAGGTACACCTTGCTAGCACCAGGTTGGACGCACTTTTTAATTCTTGGTGTCATCGATTCAACAAGGTGCTGGAAACATTCCTCAGAGATGTTGGTCCATATTGACATGATGACATCACACAGTTGCTGCAGATTTGTCGGCTGCACATCCATGATGAGAATCTCCCCTTCCAGCACATCCCAAAGCTGCTCTGTTGGACCTCTGGCATCAACAAGGCATTTTGGCTCACTGGGTATTTTCTCTTTCTGGGACCATCCTCTGTAAACCTCTCTGCAGTTGAACAGGTGTACCTAATAAAGTGGCCGATGATTGCAAAATAACAATGTTGAAGTCTTCTGTCTTTGCTGCAGAATTATTATGATTTGTATTTCTTTAACCAGAGAATTCAGCTCCTTTTAAAACACTGTTTTAAAGGTGAATAATTTCCCCCACAGCTGTTATCACTTCACTGCTGTGTGTGTGTGTGTGTGTGTGTGTGTGTCGTATTGCAGATCAGCTGAAGCACAAACTTCAGCACACATACCATCTATATGAGTCGGCAGCAGCGCTCTGTGTTGTCTCTGCTCCCTGCAGGTGGTGCGAGCCGTCACACGGCACGGCAGCTTGTCACACATGATGGAAGTGGCTTATTAAGTCAAGGCTTTAAAACACGGCGACATAAATCATGTTGACTGTCACTTCCTGGACTGGAGAACGATGGATCCAGTATAAACATAAAGTCTCTGACAAGCACTGCTTTCTTTTTCCTTCTAATACTTTCTCCTCTCTGTCTCATTTCCCTTCATCCCGTCTTCTGTTTGTATTTGCTCCGCATTAAATCTCCAGTCTGTCCCCTTTCTCTTCCATTGTCTTCTTCCCCCTTCTCTCTCTCCTTACCTCCTTCCCTCTTATCTTTCCTTGCTCCTTCCAACTTTTTGTCTCCTCTTTCCTCCTCCCTAATGATGTACTTTTACACTCTTTTACTGTTTGCTGTTTCTTCCTCTCATTGTTTCCTATTAATTTTTCTTTCCTGTTCTTTTGTCTTTACAGTCATCTCCTGTTTTTACTTTCCTCTCACCCTGCATTCTTCCTTTCTTCCCTTCTTCCCTCTCTTCTAATAATCCTTTACTTTACCTACTTTACTTCCACTCTTATTTTCTTCTTGCTGGCCTGTCTGTCTGTTCTCTCCTTTGCTTCCTTGTCTTCTTTCCTCCTCTCTCCCATTTTAATCTCCTTTCCTTCTTCCTTCCTTCTCCTCTCCTTCATTTCCTTTTCACCCGTTCCCTTCTTCCTCTCTTTTCCTCTTCTCCTCTAATAACCTTTTCAATGTTGACTTGTCCTTCTTACTTTCC
This sequence comes from Epinephelus cyanopodus, assembly GCA_026686955.1. Taxonomy (NCBI): domain Eukaryota; kingdom Metazoa; phylum Chordata; class Actinopteri; order Perciformes; family Serranidae; genus Epinephelus; species Epinephelus cyanopodus. The sequence goes on along the minus strand of CM048923.1, from coordinate 4,612,675 downwards.
TTTCTTCCTTCTCTTCTCTTCTTCACCCTCCTTTCTGTACCTCCTGCCTTCTCTTCCTTCCCCCTTTGTCCCATTTCCATCTCCCTTCCTTTCCCCATCCTCTCCTTCTTCCGTATCTTTTCCTCCTCCTTTCACACCTCCTCTTCTACATTTTCTTCTTCTCCCCCTCACTCTCCCTCTTTCTCTCCTCTTTCTTCTTCCTTTCCTCTTCTTTCACTTTTTGTTCCCTTCTTCCTCACCTCTTTTCCTCTAATACCCTTTCACTGTTTTAATCTTTACTTTTCCTCTTGTGTCCTTATTTTCCTGTCTGCCTCTTCCTCCCCACTCCTTTCTCTACATCCTGTCTTCTCCTCTCCTCTCTCACTTCCTCTCCTAACCCTTTTACTGTCCTCTCATCTCATCTCTTTTCTTCCCTCTGTCTCTTCTCTACCTTTTCTTATACTCTCATTTCCTTCCTCCTCTCTTCTCCTCTAATAACCTTCCACTTCTTAAATCTTTACCTTCTCCTCTGCTTCTTCTGTTCCCCTCCTTCCTCTACATCCTGTCTTCTCCTGTTCTTTCATCTTTCTCTGCTTTCATTTTTTTCATCTCCTTTCTTTTTTTCTGTCCTCTCCTCCTTCCTTTTGGTCTCCCTCTCCTCTCTCATTTTTTCTCCTACATTGCTGTCTGATCCTCTTTACTCACCTGTCATCTCCTTCTGTTCTTCCTCTCCTCTCTCTCCTCTCTTCCTTTACCTTCATCCTCTCTTCCCCTGTCATCTACAGTACCTCTCCTCTAATCTTTACTCTCCTCATATATCCTTCTCTCTTTCCTGATTTTCCTTTTTTCTCTCTTCCTTGTCCTCCTTTTACACCCTCTCCTCTCCTCTCCTCTCCTCTCCTCTCCTCTCCTCTCCTCCTCTGGCAGTGAAGAATCACCTTTTGAATACAGTTTGTTCTCTCGGCACCTTCAGGCCTCAGATATATGACTCCAGTGAGACTATAAACACTCAGCCGGCTCACAGCTGGAGTGTGTGTGTGTGTGTGTATGTGTGTGTGTGTGTGTGTGTGTGTGTAATGGAGTCTGTTAATATGCCTTGGAGGATAAAAGTATTATGTGTCACGCTTTACTTGGCCACCATTAACCAGCTGATACATCATACATCATACTCTACCTGTGTATTAACCAAACAGTTTCTCTTCACGTCTCTGTGCTCCTAGAAAAGTGATTTACAGGTTTACAGCTGAGGGGTGTCCTACGCATCAGTGCTTCTGTTTTATCGTCTACATCTTTGTGTCACTGCTGTAGCGCCCCGTCGATCAATACAGTGCAGACGAGACTTTTGTTAATGTTGTATCTGTATCGTCTTGTATTTTACAGCTTTCGAGCATCACAACGCTATTTTATTGTGAAAATATGTGGAGGAAGTGACTGAGGCGTGCTGATGTGGTGCCACACTGGCAGTCTGAAATAATTGGTGACATATTTCCAAATCACTTTCACTTTAATTGAAGCTTTAATTTAACACTTACTTGAGATTACAATCAGCTACAGACAAATTTAATAAGCGAGTCTTTTTGTTTTTGTTTGTATTTTGCAGTTAATTAAACAAAGTTATTTTTGCATTTTTGGCACAGTGACGAGTGCAGCTCTGTCCTGTTTCTATGGTTATTCACAGTTTAGCTTCGTCACTGCTGTTGAACAATCTTTGAGATATGAGACGACATAATAACTGAGGATTGGTACAACCTGGAGGGTTTTACTCTGCGTTTGCAATGTCCAGTAATCAAATTTTAAGGCTGAGCCATTCTATTGTGTTATTTAACTATAACTCTACTAAGATTCTCATTTTGCTTTTACTCGCCTAATTTCTTTTTAATACATATTTAATGAGGACTGTTGGCGGCAGGTTAAGGTCGAAGATTTTCATTGCCAAAGTCTGCTTCTGTAGTTGTTCAGCACATGATAATACAGAACTGAAAACCTAAAACTAATGTGGTCTTGCCTTTTTGTTTTAAACATTACAGAGCCTGTTCACACCTCATATCATACCAATGTCTTGGTGAGTATTCGATTCTGATTGGCTGCATGGTGTCTGCACTCAGTATCAACAATTTCTGACTTGCCAGGTATGTTAACGAGGAAAATTTCCTCATCGGTCTGATAGAAAACATAATTTGTTTGGCATGATATTTCCCTCAAATGTATTTGCTGTTTCACATAAGTTGTATGTGAATGTAACTTCTAGAAGTAGCCCTGTATGCTACACACTCTCTCTCGCACGACTTGTTGTGTTGATAATCTAGACATTTAAGTTAAAGGTGCGTTTGAGCAAAGCAAAGTAACTGCTCAATTCTTTAAAACTTTTTTCTTGGTTAAATGAAGCTATTTAAAATAAGTTCCACGGCTCCTCTGTCACACTCTCACTGTTGGACGCTCTGTACATACAGTACAGACACATCCACAGGTGGTCTGGCTCATTCACAATGCATTATAAATATATATGTATATGTATACACCTCACATTAACATGCACTTTGTACTTATCCAAAGCAGATACACATGCAAACTATAGTGGCTTTTAAATCTGTGTCTGCATATCAAGCTTCCACCATCTCTGGTTGGTAGGATTTGCTAATGTGGCACATTCCCTCCAACTTCCTGACATGTCTGATACGTTTTAGAACAATGCTTTCAACCAAATGTGGAAACCCTTTCTCACACATGCTGCTGTGAACGTACCTGACATTTTACGAAGGGCTCTTGTATGAAATGAGACGCTAAGGCCCAACTATGGTAACTGCTGTCGTGTTGTGATAACTGGCTCTCAAAATGAGGATGTTTGACAGATGTATCCAAAGAGAGTGATGCACTAATTAAGCTGAACTGAACAGTGTTAAGGCTCTGTTTTATTATTGGTTCATTCAAATTACCCTCCCGAGACCCTGTGTCCTCACATGAAGACATTAAATTTTGGATTTGCTGGACCGTCGACTTCATTCTACTTAAAGGAAGAAGTCCAGTGTAGTTTTTTAATCCACAAAACTTGTTCCAGGTATCGGAGGATAACAGCTAGCTGGAATAACAGCTACACTTAAAGTGCATAGAACCCACAATTTAAAAATGTAATAAAACTCCGCTAATGCATTTCAAAAACTTCAGAACGGCTTGTCCGTCGTAACCCAAGTGCCCTGAAGCCGCCACATGCTAGAAGTAGCACCACCACTAGCCCTCAGCTAGTCTTGCGTGAGTTGCCATGTAAACATGAAACTCCTGCAGGGCAGGCGAACTGACCACGGTGAGAAATGATGCTATAAAAGTGGAGTAAATTACGTCTTTTCAAGTCAATTTTGCATGCCATGGCTTCAGGGCACTTGGATTACGACGGACTGTCTGTATTTTCATTCTGAAGTGGCCATTTCCTTTAACTTAGACCTGTTGTCCTTGTTCGTGGACACTTTTTTTGGTGCCATCTAGAGGTAGTAAGAGCACACTACACTAATCCATGTAAAAACAAGATGGCAGCTAAGTCAGTCTGCAGCAACTTTAATGCCTGAAATTGTTTATTTGTGGTTTGATATGCCATTGATATGACGTCTGACCTATAACAATGGTGACAAGCTACGACGCTGTTAAATAGAAAAATGCTCGTTTGAAGACACCGGGACTTTGTTATCGTCTCGTTTGAGGACACTGAAACTTTACTATCGTTGACAATGTTTAGTTTTTTATACTTATCAGAGTCGACTGATCCCAAATCGGTAGGAGAAATTAAAACTTTATACCAAAGAAAAGTTTGGGTCTCAGGAGGATATTATGCCTCAGTTTTCTCCTTCTTTTACTTAAATGCAAATTCACAATTTAATATTTAGGGGGAATAACATAATTTACTCACGAGCTTATATGAATTCAGTCGTCTCTTCTTTAGGACAGAGTTCTGATTAGAAGATATCAGATATTATATTATTTTCATATTGCTGTGACATGGGGGCTAAAGGTTGGGAAGCTTCAGTACGTGAGTTTTGGTGACGAAAAGTTTTTGTGGTAAATCCAGCATTGTTACAAACAAGTCATCTGCCATCATCCAAAAAGCCCCATAATTACTTCTTATGATGTGTTCTGAAATCTTCTTAGAACCCATGTGTGGCTTTTTTTCGCCTGCGGACTTTCCAACTGTTCCAATCACACTCACAGTTGTACAAACAACAGCAACAATAGGCCTCATCACCATTTGTGGTAGAAAGTGTCAACGACACGAATGAGTCACGACCTTTTCCCTCGGGGGTGACATGCAACTCTCCTACAGATGATGATTAGCTCGGAGACAGAGGCCACTGAGGGTCAGACGGAAACAAACTCCAATCTGTGTAAATTGAGCGACCAGTGTGAACGTTCTATATCTGGCCCATTTCCCAGAATGCAGCAGCTGAATGAGCTGTGGAACTGTACGTCCACGTACAGCCACAGTGTTAGTTAAATTGAGTGACGTAGTGTGTTTTATTTTTGCGCCCACACACAGACACATCGCTCTCCAGATGACCCTGACCCACGCAGTGAGAGATCCTACCTTTGAGAACGCTGTGTTTGACTCGTAGAAGATGGATGAGTAGAAATATCCGCCGTCACTTCCCTCGGATAATGACCTGAGTTCAGCACAGTGTGTGACTCAGACATGCATTAATCCCACCTTTGGTCACACTCCCGAGCCTTCCCTCCACTGTAACAGTCAAAGAAGTGGTCTCAGGCGCAGCTGATATACTCCTGGCATTTAAAAAGCCATAACCTGAGCCAATGCTGAGCCCCTCCGCCGCCTCAGTCAGGCTGAATGGCCTCGCTGTAATGGACCGTGGAATAGGGGTTATATAAAACAGGGTCATGCCCATAAAATTCCCCAGTGCGATGCAGGGCCGCCTGTTAAAAAATGAATAGGTGGGTTTAACTGTAATGCTCTTTTCTGCTTCCATGGCTGTCCCTGAGGACGGCACCTGCACCTCTGCCGCTCTGTTTAAAGTCTCCATCACTTCTTTACTTTCATCTATTTCCATTGTAGAACTAATGTTTGTTCACGACATCAGACAGTGAGAGATTAGCTTTAAAGGATAGATTCAAAATGTTTCAAGTCCGTCTTAAAACAAAAGGCACGTGCCCATTTGGACGGTGAGACAAGTTTGCAATGCAGTACTTTACTTTTTATAGCCATTAAAAGATCCTTTCCTGGAGCACTTTTAGTGAAAGTGATGGATGGAGGGCTAATTCACAGTGCTAATGCCTCTTGGTGAGCCCAGTGTCACTCTCAAGTCGTCGAAACGGCATCCAGTGGTGTCAGGGGGAAACGTGGACAAGGATCAAAGTTAAGGTGGATAAAGTGGGAGGGAGGGGTGGAGTATGAGTCCGACAAACACCGACTTTCACCCAAGAAAGCGGTGATTGCATCCTGTAAGACTCTAAAACCAAACCCTGTTCTTTTTTCGGGATGAAATAATGAAGTGTTAACACCTGCTGTCTCTGGGTAATAGTACAATGGTGAATCCTGACAGGTGTGTTGATAACCCTGCTGTGTTTTGCCCATTATACCCAGCAGTGCAGCATGATGCCACTAAGGATGATTTGCTTTGGTTCATTTTCATCCACAGCCAACATGTGAAAATATAAAAAATAATACCAAATACAAAACGTTGTGCACGTCTTGAGGGAGGTGTCGAGTGTATTATTCTACAGCTTTGGGATACACCTACCTGATTTTTCTTCCACTCTAATTAGCCTGGAGAGTTTTTAATAACACAGCTCAATTACTTCCCTCCCTACACTGGCTCCCTGTCAGCTTTAGGATCCAGTTCAAAATCCTTCTTTTAGAGGATGACTTTGGCATTTTTCATCCTGGGCCCTATTTCCTCATGTGTATGTGTGCGTATGATTCATAGGTACAACTCGTTTTAAAATTGGTTCAGTATTGAGGGAGACGGATGCAACCGGGAGCCGCGAAGTGATTTAGGTTTGCAACAACTGCTGCTGTTTCATTTTGTGTCTCTGTATGTTTGTATGTATGTATTCTTGGTTTGTGTTTTAATCCTGTGAAGCACTTTGTGAGTTCTCTCTGTGAGAAGTTCTATACAAATAAATTTTACTTACTTACTTACTCAATGCATTTATTGAAAGCACTGAAAATTTGACTGTGATGGTTTTACAGGCCGTACACATGCCACCCCTTTTGCATCTTCAGATCTATTGTTTTTGATGAAGATGCACGACAGGTCTATTTTTCCAGGTGCGATGACCAACCCTTAGATACACAGAGTTCAACTTTTGGAAAGCAGCAGCGTGCACTGTATGTCATGTGGTGAGGAACAACCAATCACAGCCGACAGATATCTGTCCCTTCTTCAGTAAATATCAGTCTGTGATAAATATGGAAGAGAAGTTGATCGTTGCAGGGTTGCTAGAGATTCACATTTGTCTCACAGACAATATTTTAGGCCCACACACAGCGCATGGAAGAAGATCAGCTCTTCACTTTGGATTTCAGGTAAGTAAGCTACGATATGGTGCCTGTTAAGGTTGCTTAGCTACCTCAGATGAAGCCTGCCATCGTGCACTGGAAAGTTGGCATATAGGCACAAGAGTTGCACTTGGTGTCTGACCTTGTGTCTGAGCCAGTGTATAAGGCCCCTAACTTAGCAAATTTCCCTCGACTGTGACCCTTTGATAATCTCACAGCACTGAAATGAAGAGAAATGTCAGGATTTTTGGATACATGCAGGAGTTTAGCGTCACGTCCCCAAAATGACAGAGACAGGGTGGAAACTCTACAGTTTTGTTGTGTTCATCTGTATTACAAAGTAATTATCTATCATTTTCATTTTCGCTCTGTCATGCAAAGAGACACTGAGCTCAAATGACTCACAAATTCTCATCAAAATTAATACACAATCTTCTGGATAAATTACCCCGACAATCCATTCAAGAGGACTGCTATCATTTCTGATGCATACATCATTGCCAGTGAGCTGGCCAGAGGAAGAGTGACAGTTTCCATCCTCAAGTATCAAACCAGATGACAGAACAATCCAGTTATTTAAGGCCACTCTTACATCACCAGGCTCGGTGAATTCATTTTAAAAGCTGAAACAATTTGTGCCTGTAATTGTTGACGGCTTTTGCAGAGCTCCTTTTGAAGGCTTGTATGCATGAAAAAAAAAAAAAAAAACCCCAACCTGCGAACATTTCTTCGACAATTATATGAAATCTCTGTGCTCTTAGCAGAGGAAAGGGTGAAATACTTAAATGTTAAGGGCTGAAATGTATTACAGAAGTTTAAATAACTGGCTCATTGTGCAATAAATTGAGCTCATATGCAGTGACCCTGTATGAGTGGACATTTGTGTTTAATGGCAACATCGAATGCAGAAAGGAGTGTGACCATAAGCTTTTTCTAGGATGATCTAAATGGTTATCAGTCTGTAACCTTAAAGGATTTTTTCCTACAACATGGTAACAGTTAAAGTAATTTACCCCCCTCACTACCTCCCATTCAACCCCAAAACATTTCAACGAGAGGACAGAGGCAAGCACTTGTCCTTTGTAAAAGTGCACCAGTTTTACTTGCTGTAGTTTTTTTTTCGATACACAAAAGAATTATTTCCAGCATTTGAGGTGCAATCAGTTTATTATTTTCCTTTAACCACACTTGCTAAATAAACACGAAACTTTGGGACATGTGTAACTGTAAAACTGTTGTAGACTGGCACCTCCTGGATGAATAAAGGTCAGACAGGTTAAAGACCGATTACGACCTCTGGGGGGGAAACGCCCGTCGCTGTGAGTGCCGGGGATCAATCCAGTCATCGTCAGTGTCAGGATCAATATCATCCTTCACACCAGAGACACATTAGTCCTGCTGCTGTGTGTCTACATCGACTACTTCAGTTTCTTTATCTAACTCAGACGTGTTAATCTCAGACTGCAGCTGTTTGTTTGATCTCAATTAACCTGCATAGCGTTCGGTCTGGGACTCTAAATTAACCAGGTGGGATTGAGAATTACAGGGACTGTGTTCACAAAGCTTCCTCGTACAAAGTTGCTCCTAGTGACAAAATTCTATGAAAATCCTTAGACTTGTGACGTTTTGTGACGATCTTTATGTGCCAAATTTCTCTTCTTAAAAGAAAAAGGTTAAACACACAATATGTAACTTCTGCTCTGAGGGGTCTCTTTATTAAAATGATAACGTTAGCATTAGATAAGTTGATTCCTCACACAGCTACTGTAGCTAATGTTATGTGGTGACTTTAACCACGGGGTAACACTATCAGTGGTCCGAACAATCACACTAAAAATAACTGTATTATCATGAGATTATGTTAGTGGCGTAGCTGACGTGTTGGGGACATGGACCTTCACTTAACGCCCCGTTTCAACTCAAATTCATCCGATGCTAATGCAGCACCACCTCCTACTTCCACATCAGCAAACGTTCTGTTGCTGCTGTTACACAGGTTAAACTCAGCTGGCTGAATTTGAGTTGCTGAGATGAAGGTCCGTCTCGTCCACCGAAGTGGACTTTTAGGTGGGTAATAAGGCAGCGGGACTCCGGAGTGAGCTACTTAGCTAGTTTAGCTTGAGAAGCTTCTCTTTTTTCAAGAATTTTAATACCTATCGTTTTGATTAAGCTTTTGATTTGCGCATATGTCACTGGAATCATTGTTGAAGCTTTACTGTATTGTAATTGTTGTGTTTGTTATAGGCTCTTGTTGTGGTTTAACAGACAGAGACACACAGCAGGGCAAGTATGGGCTGAGTGCTGTGTGCAGCTGTGCAATGAAATAAGATTTTACCCATTTCAAATATTAAAAAAAACCTAGAAAACTACTTGTCATAGCAGCACTTTGTAGTAAGCTGTATCAGTATTAAAATATCGTATCAATGAATTAGGTCTTACTGTTTCTGAGTATAACTCAGTGGCATTGTACGATTTGAAATGAGTATCATGTGGCGTGTGTTTCTTCGAAAGTTAGAGGAACTAGAGGAGGTAAAGAGGATATGACGCCACTGACAGGTGACCAAGGGAAACATGTCATTTCTGTAATAAAATCATGAAGTTTGAACATTGTTGAAAACATTTGAGAAAGTCGAAGTAAACATCTCAACAAAATATAGTATCAGTAAGTATCAGTTTAGTCATTTTTATAAATTCTCCGTATCTTTAAACACTAACTTCTACTTTGACTATACATTGATTGACTTCATTCATTACCATGTCCACAACCATTACGACTAAAACAAACATTCAGTATCTTCCTTTCTTTTCTTTTTTAAATAAACTCTGGCTTCACACACCAGAATCCCCAAACAGGAAAAAGTCTTTAATGTCCCCATATCTAACCGTGTCATAACTCTCTATACTATGTTATCACCAGGCATCTTTATCACGCCTTTGTCTGATCTAAAAAGCTGCAGCACTGATTCTATCAGCAGCTTCTAATGGAGCTCCCTATCTGCTTCTGTATGATCACAATCCATCAGTGAAATATCTTAATACACACGTTTACTCTTTGCCTTTTAAATGTGGGACTGTGAGTGTGTGTTGGGTGATTGTATCTTTATTGTTTTCAGATTCATGTTCTGTTTCTTTGTAAACCCCAGGAGGTGTCACGAGATGAGTAACAACAAAGGAAGTACATCTCTGCTTCACAAATTGTGTTCATTTATTTATTTATTTTGCTTTGATGTTGGGGAATAGTGAACAGTATTACCTCTACGGGTCTTTTAAAACTATAAAAATGAAACAATGAACTGTTCAGGGACGTGTGCAACTGTTCATGAGGGTCATAAGTGGACAGTGCTTCAGTTTAAAGGGCATCAAACCAAAAAAGCTGCTGTAAAAACACTATTCAGTCCGTTAAAATGCTGCATAAAACAGCCTATCCAGTTAGTGAGAGCTGTTTTGTTCTGAACACACACTGCTTTGACTCCAGAGGAAAAAATAATTTAAAAGGAATTCAACTGAAGACGTCGTAGTCCCGCCCACACTGTTTTGATTGACATGTGATCTCTGCAGCACGTGAACTCAGCTATTATCGGAGAGAACAAATACAACAAGCTGACAGCTGATTGCTCCAATCTGATTACCTCACCACTTCCTGTTTCAACTGTCAAAGTCAGTTAAAGGGAGGAAATGGTACAAAGTGATGTAAATGTACTCAGACCAGCAGAGAGCAGGGCCTGCATCAGGCTGAAGTCATTTGAGTAAGAGACTAAAAAAAAGACAATTCACACTGATTTAGTTTGGTGTGTATGAATATTTGAATGATGCAAATCGAATTTTCTCACTGGGATAGTTTGTGTATTTATGCGTCTGCCATTTCCTGTTATTTCAGCAACAAATAAATGTCACTAAGAAGTCATATGAAACACCTCTAGATACTAAAAAAATGTGGCAGCCAGCCTCTGAGCATTAATCAAGAGGAGAAACCTTACAGCTATGGTGACAGGATTCTTGTCATATATTTTATAGCTTTATGAATATGCACACATATGGTGAGCCATGACATTTAATTAAGGGTCCATCTGTAATTATATTATCACCCACCAATCTGCAGTTTTATTTTAAGCTCAGCTGACTTAATAAGTATATCACTGCTGTCAGGCACGAATCACACCTCTAAAGGAAGCACTGAAGAAAAGCTTCTGTTCAAACTCAACATTTTTATTTTTCATGTCATCAATTGGATTTCAATGTGACGCAGTTAAAGAGATTTGGTTATACTTATTTTTTTAAAAAGCCGTTGAAAGAATTTGGAATTTGTTATTTGGCCTGAAAAAGGAGATTCTTTTTTTTTTTTTTTTTTTTTTTTAAATTCACTGACAATACCGTTAAGGATAAATAACATATTTTCTAATATTGATGTGCATGTTTTGCATGTTACATAAAATAAAGCTGGGTGGAAACGCAAACAAAACTCTAAATACAGCAAAGAAGTGGCTTTTAACACGCGCATGTCTGCACACATGGCTTTTACCAGAACTCTACCAAAACCACTGAGCTGTAATATTAGTAGTTCAAAAGTCTCTATTTCCATTGTTGCGAACAAACTCCCAATATCTGTATAACAATAGTGGACAGAAATTCACTTAAATTTGTTTTGCTGGACCCATCCACCAGCACTCCCACCTGCCCGACACTTTCACCACCTTAATTTTCATTTCTGTCCCGCCCCATTTGCCCTTGATGCTGCCAGCCACTGTTAAACTGTGATGGCGACTGGTCACATATTTGGACGACATGAAAGGACGGCTTTTGTCATCGATGTCTGATGCTAGAAAGCTGTTTTCAACGACTTTGGAGTGAGACCTCGTCTGTCACAGGTAAGTTCAATTAACCTGCAAGATGGCAAAATATATTTAATATGTTCTCACAGTTGTTAGACTTTGTTCCACGTTATCTACAGTCTCGAAACCTATTGTCTGATGATTGATTAATCTCAATCAGCAACCAATAAGAACAACAACAACATGAGGAGAACTTGATCTCCTCCCGTACAAGTACCTCTATCTTCACACATCACTGATCCCATGCTGGAAAACTGGAGCCTGTCCAGGTGATCATGAGACTATTGGTACTGATAAACAATCCTATCAGCCTTCCAATTATTGTGCTCCAGCATCCACTGGAAATCTTTCTCTCTGAAACAGGAGACATGGTTTTACCATCACTGAGACACGAGGGCCGAGGGGAAGCAGAGAAGCGTCATAAATCATATATCACATGAAGACAGAGTCATAGATCACTTTAATTGTCACTTGCAGCTGGCTGCCTTTACGTGCCTGCGCTGCTGAATCTTCTTTGTTTGTGTATGTTTGTGTGTTACCATGATCTCCATCTGTCAAAAAACTTTTAAGTCTGACAGGCCACAAACCCTGAACCACAGGAGGTATGAGTGTAACATGTGTGTCCATGACAGGCTGTAAACGTGGAGAAGCTGAAGGATGTGACGATGTGAACGTAATTCTGTTGAGCTTTAGAACCAGCCTTGTCTTGAAAACCAAAGCAGACTAATAGATGTCTTCCAGCATGCAGCCATAAACCTCTGATGTCCAGAGGTCTCAGCTCCCTGCGGAGTTCCTATCAATAGCACCAGGAGACATAATGAGCGAGTGCGAGAAAATATGTGGTGTATGACCTGTCCTACATGAAGCACATCATATCCAAATGGTCCCAGTAGATGTTATATTTCAGAAGTAATGACATTCAGAAATGGCACCAGGTAGGAAACTCAACTTGTAATGACTTTTATTCTGTAAAGATTGTTATTACATTTGCAGTCAGTGGGGAATATTGAACACTGTTAGTGTCTCGCATATTGTCCTGCAGTGAGCTTCATTGCAGCTGCAGTCCTGGAGGCTGAATTCTAAATCACTGCACATACTTTTATTCTTTTCCGAAATTATTCTACACCTGAACCATCAGTACACCCAGATTTACACTGACGCAGTATAAACACACCTTTTGTTGAAAGAAAAGATCTAAGACTTTTTCTATGCACACAAAACACTTATCACACAACATGATGCCACTAATGCAACACAACCTCACTCTGACCTCATCACATGTCTACGTTTGGTCATGGATATCGAGATATGCCTGTTGACGTTCTGGGACGCTGTGTCAACTTCAGCCTGTTACATGCATTGTCTGTTTTCAAAATACACTTCTGTTTTCACAGGAAATGTACAGTTTGCATACGGTCCTTTCAAAATAAAAGCACTAAATCACACTGCAAATTGACGTTTTTTTCCCTTCAACAACAAGAGCATGTGGCTGGGATTAGGAAAAAAGACCAGGGTTTGGCTTTACAATGTTATGAGGAGCAAACACCAGCATCCCAGGTAAAAGTGTAAGTTTGTTCCATCCACCTCTCCTCCTGCTCGCCCTATACGGATTTCGTCCCCATAACTTTTGTTACTGTCCTGCCGTTTTTCCCCCTGAAGCCACTGGACGCTGTTAAACAAAAATGGAAACCAGGCAACCACAACCTCAGAGTGAGACTGGGCTGTCACAGTTGTGGCATATTTTGAGGGACTGTTGCCTGCACACTGAATGTTCATTTCACTACCATAACTCAAGTCCACTGTTGTCACTGTCAGTGTTTGGCAATACATTCAACCGGCCTTACTACCACACACCATGTGTTACCACACCAGCCCTGGTACTTCATATCCAGCATCTTAACTTGCAGGATCATCTGAGACCAGCCACCTGAGCAGCTGATGCAACAACTGGTTTGCAAAACTGAAGAATTTCTGCACAAACTGTCAGAAACCATCTCAGGGAAGCTCATCTGCACACTCGTCGTCCTCACCAGGGTCTTAACCTGACAGTAATTGTACTTCATAGCCAACTCAAGTAGGCTACTGCTAAGCTTCAGGGATGTCTGGGACTTTGAAGAAGTATTCTCTTCACAGATGAATCCTGGTTTACAGCAGTTTCGACCACCAGTGTGTGAATGTGTGTGTGAATAGGTGAATGTCACTTGTGTGTTGTTAGTGGTTGGAAGACTAGACAGGCACTCTAGAAGAGCAGGTCCATTTACCACTGTATGGGCTAGTGCACGCAACAAATAGTGGTGCATTTTTTATGGTAATTTGAATGCACAGAGATACCGTGACGAGACTCATTGTCTTGCCACCATGACCTCATGCTGCAGCAAGGATCTGTACTAGAGCTTAGATCGGGCCAAAAAAATCCAGCCCCACCCGAGCCTGTGCATGTTCTGTCCGAGCCCGTCCCGTCCGTTAACTGTAATTACGAGCCAGAGCCTGGTTTTAACCCGACATTTTTTTTAAGGGTACGAACGTGGACATTGAAGGCTGACTCTCGTCTTTCTTTCCATGGCATGCCTTTGTCACGTGCCTCTTAAGTGTCAAGGTCCCTGTGTTTTTGCTGTCATATATCCAGCATTGTGCTGTACTTGGTACACTCGACGAAGCCGACACACACGTCACCATCGACAACTCACATGTGTACGGCCAGTGGCGCCGCCAAACTATCTAACTATTCTGTTTTTGGTTAAATGGTTGGTAATATGCAGAAATATTTTGCCGGTTAATTAAGGATTAAAAACACCAAAACCTTAGACAATAGTACAAATGGCTGGTTGTCTCTTGGTATTGGTACTGTGTAAATAATTGTAATTTTATTTCAGCAGTAGTCACTTCTGAGTAAAATAATAGCGTACAGATGACTACCATATGGACAGACTCACATTAATAGTTTGCTCTCAATCCTCAGTAACAACTCTCTGGAGACTGTCCAGAAATGTCAGAGAGGAAATGAAAATGTTGTGCGTACTGTTGGCAGAGTGGACATTAATTGGTCAGGGCTTCTGTGTTGGTATAAACACACTCATTGATTTCTTACAATGAGCTGCAGCTCCTTAATGCCTCAGGATGTCAACACCAGTTTGAATGAAAATGGTGCGTTTGCTGCCTCGATATTACGACAGCTAGAAGACATTGTCCCGTATGGTTTCCCACACAGTGTCAACTCACTCAGACAAATTGTTTCTGGAGCTCAAACAAGAGTCTCAAAGGATCTGCAGCTTTAGTCTGCAACAAGATAATGTTTATGTACAACATACTTCTTGTTAAAGTCTATATATATATATCATATCAAAGAACCTTTCTGTTGGATCCTTTTGTTTTCTCTGGTCAGAAGCAGATTGTTTCGTGTGTTAGAACTGCAACTATACAGTGAGTTCATCTGCAATTTCTGGCTTGTAGTAGTCGCTATATTAAAGGGAAAGATAATATGAGTCATTATTAACTTAATTCATAACACCCTGTTCAAGAGACGTCCCGTGTGGAGAAAATGTCACTTGCAGAAGTGTGAATTCTCATTGCCGCTGTCTAAGGTCTCGAAGGCACTGTTCCTTCTCCGGAGGACTCACTGCAAACCGAAGTGAAGGTAAGTTAAGTCATCTCTGACCTTTATCAAGTGCTCTGAATGAGAAAGTAAGAAAGGGGACCTTTGCAGAAAAGTGCTACTGCAGCATGATAAGGTTACGCTGATAAGAGGCAATTCATACCGAAAAGGCTGCCGGTCATAATTAACGTGTGGACACTTTGTAAAACTTTGAACTTTGTGGTTTTGATGAAAAAATTACCATAATAAGTTCAAATGAAACCTTTTGTTCCACTGCAGTTATGTTAAAGAAGTCTCCTTAGAATGTCATAAACATAAAGCCTGAAGGTTCGAAGAGGCAGAGGTACAATACCTTGACTTAACATAGAGTGGGTATACTCTCCTATATATCGCAATGGCTTTTTGGTTGATAGGTGGGTATACTGTAAAACATAATGACATAATGGTTGTTAATTATCTTCAAGAGAAGAACTGCTCGAAAAGTGAGACTGGGTTTATGTCAGAAATACACATTTCACACAACAGGGGAAAGGGTGGTAAATTATTCTGCAGAGAAACTCACACAGCAAGAGATGAGGTGTTAATTGAAGTGGCTTGGAGGTCCAAGTAAACTTAATTTTAAAACTCTATATCTGTAAAATATAAAGTTTTTTTCTAATCACAACAGCCTGCTGGTGCTCTTGTCATTTTTAGCTCAATTAAAATCTCTCAGTTACTACTCTGTGAAACGATATCCACTGGATCACTACTTGCATCTAAAACAGAATTCTACTGACTTCCCAACTTCACGTTATGAGCGGGACGCAATTACACGATGGAACGTCATGCTTAGGTTTAGGCAAAAAACAAAAACAAAAACAAAAAACAACACTGACTTAGGGATGTGAACACTGGTCGCCTGTAAGTAAAAGTTCTGTGTTTGTCTGACCCAGCCACCACCCCTCATGCCCACCAAAGGGACCTCTTCAATCTTTGAACATTTCTCAGACAAAATTAACTACGTCCACTAAAGGGTGCTGCCTCACAATAAACACAAGACTGGGTCATAATCAAGCAGCAGACTGTGGGGCAGAAAAATGGAGCCAAAAATAATTATGTTTACAGCCGGTGAATTTTTATATAACTCACCTGTTTGCATTTTATTAAGGCTTAAAGTTACGCATAATGAAGGGCAGGTCGCTCTGAGTGACAGGTTGTCTGCCAGTAGTTTCCTCAGTTTCTCAGTCAGATCCACCCTTTGCTCCTCCACAGCTCCAAATTCTAGACCAATTGATCTATGACCTAGTGCGTATAGCCATCCCCACACACTGGGACATTCTCTGCCTGCACGTCCATTGAAATGCATTACAGAAAGTCAGTTTTGTTCGGTTTTATGAGCTTTTTCGGAGATTTGAAGTTTAAAAATGGTCAAACGGTGAGCATGTTGTACATGCAGCTCTGACACAAGGCATCCTGAGAGGCTGGATGACCAGGTGTGTTTTTTACACTTTAAACCACATCTCAAGCCAGAAAAGTGTCTCCTTTGGATAAAGTTGTGTGGTAACGTTAGACCACAACATCAACTCAACGTGAATAAGATTAACAGTGATGTCTACATCTGCGTTGTTCCTCATGTCACCTTGTTTGCTGGGAGTCATTAGCCTGTTTTGTTCTAGTTTTGTACTTTGGTGATGGTACATCATTGTTAGCTGTTGTCCAAAGGGCTCTAGTTAAACTGAGTGCATGAATGCTGATCCTCTATCTTGTTGTCTTTGATGGTGACGGCAACCAGATGCGCTTCACAAGCGTAACACTGTGACCTGTAAATGTTGGCTTGTAATTTAAGCTTTTCATCGACCTTCTCAACAATAAAATGATGAATATATTTAGTAGTTAGTAGTTTAGGCCCTTTTGGTTACTTCTCAATGACATCTGATCGTTATGTCCCCAAAAATCATCAGTTCCCTCCGGCGAAATTCCGTGTACTGTGACACCTGCCATAGCGCCGCTCACTGAATGTTGATAGTTTGTCCGAGTGAGCGGAGGGGGCGGGGCTTAGCCAGAGGTCAATTATGGTTGATTTCAGCTCCAAAACCAAGATGACATCAGCCAAAATGCCAAACTTGAGGCATCAGAACAGGAGTCCACAAACCTGTGCATGACATCACAGTGGCTACGTCCATACTACAGCAGGAGAATAAAGGGGACACAAAGTGAAATGGGACTTGGTGTATAAAAAAGATTTAGAAGTCTATAAAAGTATCTCGTCTACACAAATAGAGAAAACACGCACAGTATTTCTTTCTCAGCTTCAAACATACCACTTGTTTTTGTGTTGTAGCCAATTAAGACGTCCTTTGTTCTGCTTAAGAACAAAGACTCAGCTTTCTGGTCACAGTATCAACAATTCAGATATGAAGGACATTTGTACGACTGCCATCAAAAATCACTGTACTCTGCTGCAAAGAGCAAAAGCTCAAGAAAGTGTATTATCTAAATATTTTTTTAATGAAGTATGTCATCTGTACACCTGGCGTGGAGGCGCATGGAAGAGCTCTGCTGTTAAAATTCCTAGCGGGGTCACAGGCTGATGCAATATCCCTAAAATACCTGTGAGCTATTTTTTCATCACCTGATATATTATTCATACAGCACATGTCACATACATATGTAGTCAGATACTACTACATACTGCATTATACTAGGTATAATGTAATGTAATACATGCATGATCGTTTGACCTTCTCAGCATTAACGAGGATCCCATGAAAGATAACCTGCTGTGCTCCATTTATCATTATTGAATACCGATAAGATTGTCCGACCAGATGCAGGGACGGAGCACGGGGGGAAAAAATGAAGATTAAGTATGGTATCGGCCTCCGCGGAGCACACGTTAAACGTCAGACTCTTATCTCAGTGAAACATGTGTTCTATGTTTAGAAACAGTAATAGGTCGGGAGAGTAATGAGCCACGACTGTGTGTTCGAACGTGAAGGGACCAGGAGGGTATTTACAGAGATAAAGAGTCATCTCGAACACACCTGAAAACAAATCATTTTTATCACAGTGGGCTGGTGCCACTTGCCATTTGACTCCACTGAACGTTATTTGGTAGGCGTCTGCAGTAATTACTGTATGCAGGACAGGTGAAGGATGAAGGGCCCCCTCTGTGCTCTGTGAGATTACTACTGCAGCATCCATATGCAGAGAATATGTGAGGCTGAAGGACAAGTCATGGTTTGAGTACACAAAAACAAGAACGGCAAGGGTGAAGGTCTGTTAGATATAATGTGTGAAACGAGACTGACTCTTCCCGACTCTTGCTGTCAGATGCTGGGATGAATTTCTGATATGTCGGAAACCTGGTCAGCCATTGTCAAGCTTTTGCTCAGAGCCAGTGTCTTGTTTCTCACTCAATCAATCGTAGCCGATATCCAGCGAGTTTACTGGCGCTGCTAAATTGCTAACTTGAGAGACAGAGAGAAAGAAGGAGACTCAGGGAGACAGGGGTTAAAAACGTGTACTAAACTTTTTTTGGGACGTCTGTCGCTACATTATTGTGAACCGTACCTCTGCCAGCAAACAAACTTCTACATACCCGCAGCCCCGGATCCTTCAAACAAACATTTATTGACAATTGTCAATCGCCAGAACACTCAGCAGAGGCTAACGGTCTGCTTTATTGGGTACTTTACACGTACAGTGTGAGCACTCAGGTCATGGCTTGACACTCAGACTGTACAGTGTGAACACATGAATCCTGAGCTTTTGCTTTAACGTTACATCGCAGATGATTTACTCGTACAGTGAGAGCTGGAATAAAACAACATTCCTAAAATGGACTAAAAGCTGCTCAGTGTTTGCCAGGCTTTAGAGACATTATGGGGCTTAATAAAAAGTTGTGATATACTGCTAATATTTTGAGAAAAAAGCTGTACTGTTATAAGAAAGAGTGATAAAAAAAAGACGGTTTTATGACATAATACAGCTGGTATTTTCACTGCCCTTATATTCTCAAGATATGAGGACATTTTTCATACAATTAAATCAGTTTTCCAAGACTTTTCTTACTTACTTGAACTCTACATACCCAGTGAGAATCTATCAAGTATAAAATAAGAACTACTGAGGATCATCACTACGGCCAGCTATCAGTGCTCGATACCTTTGAGGTATCAACTGAAATAACCCAGTGCCGTTAAAAACTTCTCCAGTCAAATGATAACTCCATTTAATCCTTTTTGCAACAGGGGACTGACTAATCCCAGACAGTGCTGACTTCCCACCTGATCAGCAGAGTTTCTGTCGCTTCCGTATCTGGCGCCAGTCTCCTCCAGGTGAGTAGTTCGTACAATGTCTGCCAGGTTAGCACGAGCTAACACAGCAGCAGTAGCTAAAACCCAACACTGAGCCACTAGCCATGTGATGCCAACAGTTAGCCTTGTCTGTGCCGAGATGCCTCCAAAACATTTGAAAGTATGGCTATAATACACATCACTCCATTCACATTATGAGTAGCTAATGAAGTAGCTTGGTTTCAGTATCACTCAGGGTGTTGGTACTGGTATCGTAAAATTTTATATGATACCCATTTTTATGATCAGGCAACATCACCTAAAGTACATGCATACTGTTGTTTTCTTAATTCTAATTTCTGAGAAGTTTATACCTGATAATCATGGAGCCAGACCTGGACACTGAAATGATTTAATGGACTTACTTGAGTACATGTGTGGAGCCGTTGATCTGCGTGGCTGTGCAGGGAGCGCCGGACCCCAGGATGGACGGCCTGCGGTATCTCTTCCTCCCACAGCACAGGATGATGAGGAAGGCACGGCGGAAGGACTTGTTGAGGAAGGCGTAGAGGATGGGGTTCAGCATGGAGTTGATGTAGCCCAGCCACAAGCAAGCCGCCCACAGCTGGTCTGGCACCGTGTAGTCTATAAACGGGTCCACCACATTGGTGACGAAGAACGGCGCCCAGCAGAGGCAGAAACACCCCATAATGATGCACAGAGTCTTTGCTGCCTTTGTCTCTGTTCGCATACGGTGGTTGCGTTGATGGTCAGCAGAGTCTGTACCAGCGCCGACACCGGCGCCAGAAGTGCCAGGTGCGCTGGCGCCGGCTCCTCCCGCCCGCTGCAGCATGCTGATCTGCAGGGCGTGTGCACGGGCTGTGACGTAGATCCTCTGGTAGGCCAGCACCATGAGGACCAGAGGGATGTAGAAGGCCACCACGGAGCAGGTGAGGGCGTATGGCTTGTTGACCATGAAGACACAGGATGTGGAGTTGCTGCCCTCGCTGTGGCGCCGCTGCTCAATCTGGTAGAAGAAGTCACATCAGAGAGGACAGTGAGAGAAGCACCTTGAGTCGAAAGTCAGAGACATTTCCGTTGTTTTGTTTTATTCTCCATCATGTAAAAACAGCAGCAATGAAACTTATATTGCTGTTGCTAAGACACTCTGGTTGCTTGCTCAAATCTGATTCTGTGAGGCAAGTAAGGAAAAAATTCTGGTGATCCATTTTCCGAGTCTGTCTCTCTTGTGTTTATGAATTTAGAGCATATCCAAAAAAAAAAGAATTTTGCTAGAATAATAAGTTTAATTTTCTTTCAGAAAAATAAGTTTTAAGTAGTAGATATTAAATATTAGTAGATATTAAAACTCACCTGACAGAAAACAATAAAGCTTTTAGTCATGTTTAGAACATAGAGTGGTGGTGCACTTCAGCCTCTTGTGGCCAAACAAAAAAATCTCCTGCCCAATTTTTTTTTAACCTTTAACTTTTTTTTAACCTCAATGATAAATAAATAAACAAATAAAATAACTTAAAAAAATATACTGGCATTTTTTTCACCTGGCAAAACTTGTTCTCCCACCTGTGCAGATGAAAGAAATAAGGATTAAGATTAAAACTAAGATTAAATAAAGATTTTCCTCGCAAAACATCTGTTCTTTTTTACCTGTTCTTAAGCCATAAACACAGAAAAGACAACAATGTAGATCAGACTAAGATAACCAAAATATTTTTCCCCTGCTTGCTTCTCAGGGTTTCCACAGAAAACAGTACATTTTAGTACCAGCTGCCACTGACAGTCATCTAAGTGCTGTCATGTATTAAAACGCTGCCTCTGTAGCTTCACTATCTTGTTCTCAGCTGACAGAAGAAGATGAATAAAATGTGTTTTTCAGGCACAAATCAACTCAGTCTCATGCACACACATCTAATTAACTTAAAGGTTCAATTCTGCGAACAATACATTTTTATTTTTTGCCCTGAAACGCCTCCAGACTTCATAACAACCCGACGCTCTCCTCAGCTGAGTCTCCGTAGTAAGCGCGGAGCTCCTGAGGGAGAAGGAGGCGCTGCACGTCACCATTAATCACACTGAGGTCCCATCCCAGTTTTTCCTCCGCTATCATCTCTGTGGGGAAACTACGGCTCGGGGCTATGAGATGAATAATACAGAGATCAATCCATATCTCCGAGTGGAGGCCACGCTCCCTCGTCTGTACACTCAAGTTGTTTTTATGAATGGGCTGACGTGTTGAGTGTCTCCATGTGAGCGTTAAGGTTATCTGAATGGACACAATGATAAAACTAAAAGTAAGCAAAGATGTTTATTTATTATCCGTGCTTCATGCTTGTCCAGCTGACGGAGCTCTTTCCTACTGATCAGATCTTTAAATACAGATTTATACCACTCAAGTGTTGCCAGAAGGAACAATGGAAGCCCCTCTTGTCACTTATTCGCCCTTAAATCTGAAGACAACATCATATTTTTTAAGAAGCACCTCAAAAAAACAAAACAAAAAAAACAAAGATGTTGTTTCAAATGTCTCTGACGCTCCAGAGTGTGTGTGCAGTAAATTCCACCACCTTCACACCTTATTAAAGTCAACTGATTGCTGATTAACCGAGCACAGAAAAACACATCAAACCTGTAATGAGGAATGAGGCCTTTTCATCAGAGTGCTGGTGGCTGTTATTTTATGATTTTAAAATTCATCTTACCCTGTCTGTAATGAGCGTGCTTATTTCTGGTGTCTTAATAATTTCTTCATACTAAGTTTTTTTTTTTTTTTTAATTAATCAGAGAGAGAGTAATTTCAGCTTTTACATGAACATATATCAACTTAGACTGTGAAAATGAATTTGGTTATGTGTTTCACCTGATGTTACACTGCATGTAAGGAGCAGTAAGTCATCCTCTGCACATCAATCTGCTGAATACAAAAATACTGAAACACCATAAATAATTATGTTACTATTTTATGACAAGCTAAATAAAAAGCTTCTGCCACATTAATAAATATATTCTTACACTGGCAGATTTAGACATGTTTGCAGAAAACACTCATGGCTACGACACCAGTAGGGCTGGGTGGCAATTTGATGATCTGATAGGATCTTTTCACAGTGTGTCATTTTATGTTGTGATTTATAAAATCAACTGAGAGACCATTAATAGATACGATGAAGATAAGTGGGTGGTGAAGTCTGCTTTTGTTATTTTTCTGCTCCCTGTGTGAGTGTGTGCACTCTACGGTTTGCTGAGCGACTATTTTAGTTACGCTATGCAGAGTATTTTATGTTTTCTATCTTGTTGTTAAATCTTTTCCATGTTTTACTGTAAAGCTCACTGTGTTCACTTGTGTATGAAACGTGCTGCACACATAGAATTGACCTTGCTTTTGACTCACTACCTGACAAATCAAAGTTCAAAGATGAATCCTTAATTCAACCACAGATATGTAAAGGAGCATACCAGTCCAGTGGTGGGAGAAATCCTCAGATATTCTCCTTCAGTACATCACAGTGTAAAGGTCAGGCAATCAGAATTTTACAGACTCATTATGTAGAGTGGCCCGTTTCATGAAAATGTACACACTTAGTTCCAGTGAATTACTGAGATAACCTTTCAAACACTGGTGATTTCCACTGCTCACACACGCACTACATGCGGGAACATTGCTGTCTAGTGCCTTTTAACACGTGCCATAGAGGTAGCGATGGAGCTAATTTTAACAATATTATACACTGTACTGCTGTGTAGTGATACTGAACACCAACACACTTCCTGACATAAACCACAGACTGCGCTCCCCGACCAATCAGAGCTGTGTATTCCACAGAGCTGTAACAACAGTAGGAACCAGTAAAAATAGACGGTGACATGTACGTGTGTCTCTGGTGGCTGCGGAGTTCTGGTTGTTTTGTTCAGTTTTGGAGCTGCAGTTTGTGCCAGGACTGACTGGCTACTCAGAATATTCATCAGCTCTAATTAGACCCAAAGAGAGACGCTGCCACCGCCACAGCCACCACCGCCGCACAGCACTAACTTTAGACTGCTGTTGTGCTGTAAACTTCTCTGTATGCATGTGTGTGTGTGTGTGTGTGTGTGTGTGTGTGTAAGAGGAAGGCAAAGATGTGTGTGTGTGATGTGTGAGTCACTGCCAAAGCTGCCAAAGATGAGCCAGCCAGTCTTCCTGCTGACAGTCAGCTCGGAGGAAACTTTCGCTGGCGTTCAGGTAAAGGCAGACTGGGGGCGAGCGAGGTTAATAGTGGGTGGGGAGTCTCTCTCTCTCCTCATACACTCATGTTTTCTTTGTCTGCACACCTGTCTGTGTGTCTCTCTCCTCCTCCTCCTGCTGCTGCTGCCGCTTTACAATGCTGTCTGTTCATTCAGAGCAATCATCTTGTCTTCAGTGACTGATCTCAAACTTTTCATTTACAGATTTGCACAAAAACATTTTTTAAATTTTGATACGGTCGATTCTGTAATGTTTAACGCCCTCAAATTACACTAACACGTTCCTACTTATTAAACTGTTGTAGCTTGTCAAAAGGATTTATGCTGTGGCAAAATAATAGCATTTAAGATGATAAAGAAAACAGGAAGGAGAGTAAAAAACAGAAAATAACAAAATGGAAGTGACAAAACAAATAAAATCAACAAAAACAGTGAAAACAGTAGACGTCGGTCGGCACATCCCCATTTACTGATCTATGATATTGAAAAAAAATAAACCAACTAACTTTCAATTTATAAAATATGCCCAACTCTAGAAATGTTCCTCAACAGAAAAATACGCATGAGGAGGAACAGAAAAATCCAGCCAAGAATCATATTTAGTTACAAGTATACAGCTTCATATTAGAGGTCAAAGGTCACAGAGATAGCTGGCAGCTCTCTCAAGCACTCTCAGATGCAATAATAAACACCCCTGCACCTCTTTCTCTAAATTCTACCTCTGTACACAACATGATCTGGAGGATGCTGCAGCTGCCTGTATGCTAATGTAGTTGTTCCCAGCTTTTACGGCTTCTGACCTGTAGAAACAAATCAATATCTAGTGACCCCTCGACACAAGTTATGGTCTTGCTGCTGAGATATGAAGTATGCACACAGAGTTACAGCATGAGTAGAGATTGATTCTTCCTACTTGGATTCTATCATTTGAAGAGTTTTTAAAAGCCTGAGGGGAATAAAGTTTAATGTTTAACAAGAAAAAAACTTAATTTAGAGAGAAGTAAAAAAAAAACTGTGCAGTCAGCAGCACATGCTCTGCTGTTCTCCTCAAAATGGTGGGGAATTAAGCAGCAAGCCATGTCTCCCTGACTCGACATTTTATTTCTGTATATCAGGTTTGTAATGCGTCTAAACCACTTCAACAGCTCTATAATTGCGCATGTTTGTTGGACCAATCCAGTCCCCCAGCTACTATTTGGACTTTGGCCTCTAGTTCGGTGCAGGGTGGCCAACCCCACGCAGAGCTAGTTTCGAGCAGCACAACCCGAGGCGCTCTCAGTTTGGTAGTTTGGCAGACCGAGGTGCACTGAGATGGGTGTGGCGGCGCAGCAGGGGGAGGTGTCGACAGATCCAGCTTGGTGCAGTGACAGTTTTGTGCCAAAAGGCTTCGCCGAAGGTGCGCTAAAAGCTCGCCAGCTGAAACCAGGTCTACTGTCAGCACTGGCGGAGCGCAGCTGGTGTAAGTAGAAGTTTGGAAGTTCACACTCACATTCACACCTACGGACAATTTAGAGTCACCACTTAACCTGCATGTCTTTGGACTGTGGGAGGAAGCTGGAGCACCTGGAGGAAACCCACACTGACACGGGGAGAACATGCAGACTCTGCACACACCCCGGGGTTGGATACAGGAACCACATCTCCCCGTCTCATCATTTCTTTCCTGTATTTCAGGATACATAGCTGTCTATTTGTGCTGTAGCCCAGTGCCTGTTAAAAGTTTCATATTTGTCTTTTCACATTTCTTAGTGGATTGAATTACAGTTGAGCAACTGCATCTGCTGAGGAAGGAATCTCTGCTGTGGCTGAAAACTTTAGAAACAACAAGAAGTGGATCTTGGGTGAAACTGCCATTTGTAAAGTCAAGTTTAAACCTTCTGCCTTTTCTTTCTTAAACCGTCAATCAACTTGTTTCCCCATCGAATTGATCTTGATTTGGACAAACCTCGGTTCTCCTCCCCAGTCTGTGTTCTATCTGACATCTTCTCTTTAACATTAAACAAACCTAACTGCACAAACAAGACACTCACACACTGACTCATCCGTTAAATTCTTTACATTTTCAGATGTAAATAAAGAAGCAGCTTGACTCCATGTCTGTGGTGTCAGTGGCCTCGTCCTTCTGTGTCTGACATGTTGATGTTGTTTCCATAGCGACACATGAAGCATTTCCTCCGTCTTGTAAACAATACAAAACTCCTCAGGACAATAATTTATTTCTCAGCGCACGCAGACACTAATTGTTTTTTCTGTTTATGTAAAACATGTTTTGTTCGTCTTCTTTTAACTGTTTGTCTCATTTTTGTGCTTCTTCTTTTTTCTCCCCTCCAGGCGACTCCATTTTCACTTAACAGCAGTGTATTATTGTCATCATGAACTGGCACATCCTGTGGAGATGTAAAATATTTTCGGCTCCACCTTCATATGAGACCAACACAGGCTGCTCAGTGATTCATTTCCCCTGGTGTACACACACACACATGTGCACACACACACGGCAGAACTCACCAGGTGGTCGATGCCAATGCTGTTCCAGCCCTGCATGATGGGCAGGAAAGAGATGAAGGTGGGAATGACCCAGCAGCCGCCGATCATCAGAGCCACTCGCATGGGCGTCATTTTGTTCCGGTAGACCAGAGGCTGGCAGCAGATAGCGTAGTACCTGTGGACCAGTAACAGAAAAGGGACACCCCATAAACTCATCCATACACCAAGATAACATGCTGTATGTAGCGCAAGAAATGTGATATAGCTTTAAAAATAGAGTCTGGGATTTCAGATAGAAATGAGTAAAATAAACTTGTACTTGTAAGGAATTTTGACTCCTACATAACTAAAATTTGCAACCAGCCAAAAAAAAAAAAGGGTCATAACGAGGAGTGATTGCACGAGAGGACACAGCTGAAATACCTGCTTATTTCTGGCGCTTTCTACTGTCACTCAGTCCTTCTGTTTCTCCCTCTCTTTTTTCTTCTTAATGAGCTCTTTTGGCAAGGCGAGGGGGTGTTTGCTGCCAGTGCATTTGCAAAAATATGCTAACCACCAATAATTAAGCACTAGAACATCTTTTAGAAATCTAATGTCTCCCTTGGTTCCTCCTCATGTCTCTGTCTTTCGCTAAGCCCCCCCTCATCAGCTCTCTCTGCCAATTTATGTACTCAGGTTTTCATTCCTTCATCTCCGTAGCCCTTTTATTACGTGCAATGATCCTAATTATCCTCTCTTCTCTTCTTGTTCTCCTTTTTTCCTCATCTTCTTTCCTTTATTACTCAGTAAATTGTCAGCTGGCCTTGGCTGCTGTGTAGCTGCTGCTGCTGCTGGAGACGGGACGTTCAGTTTGTCAACGGCTGCAGACCATCACTTGTCCTCCGTGACAGCTCTAAGTCCTACAAGAGAATGATGGAGAAGCTGGATACGGATACACGCTGTCATGTGATTCATCTGCTGGTAGCCCGTCAGCATATATTTACCCCTCACTCTGACCCAGATCTGTCTCCTCTATTGTCCACTTCCTTCCTTCTTATACACACTCTTTAGATTTTTTGCCCTGCTTGCTGTATTTCTCTCTTCGATGCCAGGCAGCATCTCAGACTTTAGCTCTTTGCCTCCTCAAATAAATGAAACTAACTGGATTTCGCTTGTATTGTCTTTGTATTTCTACATCTGTGTCACTTCATTTGTAGCTTACTCACTGCTCAACACACACATTTGCTCCAAGTGTGTCACCAGCATTTTATGTGTGTGTCTAAGTGTGTGTGTGTGTGTGTGCGAGCGTGATATCAAACGCTGCAGCGGGACGCAGCATGCTGTCAGGCAGTGATATCGCTGAGACAACGCTGGCTCTGGACTGCATGAATGGAACGGTACGGATGATACGGAAATGGGATGAATGAGTGCGGGCAGAGGGATGAGGACAGAGAGATAGAGGAGGAGGAGAGGAAAAGAGAAAATGAATAAAAGGGATGAAAAAGACAATGGGAAAAAAGGAGCAGGGGGAAGAGAGGATGAAGGAAACAGGAAGGAAGGATGGAAGGACGGAGATGATAATAAACAGTATGGTGTCAAAATAGAGAGAAGGAGGAAGAGGAAGAAGGAGGTATTTATCTCTATGAGAAGCTCAGATGACAGACGCATTGCTTACTGTAACAAATCCTCTACATCTGCAATTTTACCCGTGGTCAATGACTCTGTGTGTGTGTGTGTGTGTGTGTGTGTGTGTTGTGTGTGTGTGTGTGTGTAGATACTGAGCGCTCAGACCTGTTCCAGTGTGATAGAAAACAGATGAAGTCAATCAAGCGAGACACTCAGACCTCCATTACCCTCTAACCTGTCGTGTCTATGTGTGTGTGTGTGTGTGTGTGTGTGTGTGCGTGTGTACCAGTGTGCTTCTGCGCCTTTGCATGTTACAGATGTGCCACCATGTGTGTGTATATCCATGTCATGCCTCAGTGTGTTTATGATTTTCAGAGCTGCGTGGAGCTTGAGTCGACATGTGGGAGTCGACTTTTACTACTTCTTTAATGTAACTGTTTCATTCATTCATTTAATGTTTCATGCATTATGTAGAGCACTATGAATTGACTTTATGAATGAAACATGCCTATAAAAACAGAATGTGCCCCTCTTTGCCTATTAAACCATTACATTTTGCTTTTTTCCCTCCAAGAAAGCCACTTGTTCATTTCACGCCAACACAACTTCAGCCCTGATTTTTCGTTTGCCAACAGTTTTTGGAGCTCCCCAACAGAAGCCCCAGACCAGAGGTGCACCAGCGCTGGCTTGGTGCTCGCAAATTAGTGCTTGAGCACTATGTGTGAACTGTTGAGAACAGGCTCGCTGATGCATTGCAGACGCTCCCCAGATATCTAACAGGCGAGCGACAGCCAATGAGAGCACAATACACAGGTTGGGGACAGAAATCAGCAACAGTGACGAGCTTTCCAAGGTGTGTGTGTGAGAGAGAGAAAGAGGAAGTGAATAAAGAGGTGAGCTACTGCACACAGTGTTTCTGTAAGTTATTGGAGATTTCTCCAGGTGAATGATCAGATATGTAGGCCTGGTGTTAAAACCACAACAGCTTCAAGACCCCCAATTACAAGGCAGCAGGTTGTGTTGTGTGAACAGTGCAGAGATCTGACAATTCTGAAAGGCAAGTAGTGTGAAATTAGGATCAGGTAATTCCTCTCATATTTACCCACACAGGCGTTTTTTAATTACTTTAGCTGATTAGACCTGTGGTCAGGTTGGCTGGAACTCTAAGGCTGAAAAATGATAACAGTATAAACTGTCGAAGAGCTAGAAGGAGCTGTCAGTCCAGTATGATACGTGCAAGCCAATGGTTTTTAGAAGGGGTCTTAACATGCAACATCAGTGGACTTCGGGACTTTCAATAGTAAAGAAGTCACTCCAAAAGACAAAGTTATAGGGAATCATCTCGTTTCTTTGCAGCTTTACAGATCTTACCATAAAACTTCAATTAAAAGCCTCGTCCAAATAAAACGCCAGGTCTGTTATTAGCCCCATGTGGCTACACCTTTTGACAAATAAACGCCTGTCTCAATAAGACGCCTGGTCTGGTTGCCATGCAGTTCATTTTTATAGAAGTTCTTGTGTAAAAACCGGTTTGTTGGCCACTTGAGCTCATGCTAGAAAGCTGCTTTGATCACGCATGGAAATATAAATGCTTAAACTTGTGTCAACATGGAGATGCTACATACAGTATGATTAGCTTGGTTAGATTCTTCACAGTTCAATCTTTGAGTTCATTTTACTAAAACTGTGAGCACCAAAGAATACAGTAGAGAGATGTGCCGGCATGGTAAAAAAAGGAATATGTGTCCTTTCCTCCAGTACAAGGTAAGTTATTCATATTTAGTTCGTAAGAGTCAACTCATCAAAAGGGTTTTTTGATAAGAATTAATCTAAGTTTTGAGTATTGTTTTAACAGGATAAAGTGGGGTTGTGTCGGGATGCTGTAAAACAAGTGTCATAACTATCTGTCTCTGACTTGCTGTCTGTTGGAGGTATATCAAATAAATGATTCATAATTGATATGTTATTCGAGAAGTAATATTCATACTGGTTTATATAAACAATTTGATTGTATTTTCCGATCTTTGCTGAGCAACACTTCTGTGTAAAAGGAATTAAAGGCCTGTCCCAAATATAGGCCTGTTGAGTTCAGTGATTTAAGCAAATAAAAGTCAGGGCTTCTAATTGAAGTAAATATTTGACTCCTCTACTCACTCACTGTCTAACTTCAAAACATACATTTTAAATAGTTCAGTCTCAGCACTCCCAGCAGTCTTGGTACCAATCGTCTCGGTCTGACCGGGCACTGTCCAATATTTAGGAAGTTCAGATAATGTATATCTGTACTAAGACTTCCTCTTCCGTTCCATCATTAAGAGTCCAACTAACAACTTAAAATTGAGAAAGAAATTGGAGTTGAAAGACGACGTCTACGACTGTATTGTGTCACCATCAGCCAGTTTACAGTTTGCAGCTAAATTGTTGTCAGACATTAGATAATGGGTTCTGCATTCACCTCAAAAAGGAAAGATATTAAAACAAATAATAAAACAAATATTAAATACTGCCTCTTATTTTATTTATTTTTTACCTAACTCATTTGTTAAATGCTTGAGTGTTATCTGTACAAAGCTGCTTTCTTTTTTAGTGTATTTTAAAAGTAATGAAAGACGTCTAAACTTAAATTTGCAGCGAGGCAGATTTGAACCTTCTCTCATGTTTGAGGTGGAGATATGATCAGATGTCCCGCAGCAGCGTGTGAACGTGGAATGCGACCACATACTTTGGTTTCGTCACTTCTCAGAAACCAGCCTCCATATAAATACTGTCTGAATAAAAATGTCAGAAATAAACAGAGAGAAATGTTTTGTAGATCAAAAGGAAACAGGGACCATTTAAAGTGCTCACGGTCAGGACATGCTGCCATTCAACCGTGAAACGTCTGCTTCTAATCCTCCCCAGGTTCACGTGTGCGAGAGTGTGTGTGTGTGTGTGCGCGCCTTTGTGCATCTCTGCATAATGTTGCGTCTTTGTATGTATTCAAGTGCAGACATACTGTGCTTTTGTGCACGTGTGTGTTTGTGTGTATAGACATTTGTATTCAGACATCCGCGTCATTCAGGCCTCCACAGCCACACTTCAAGAATCCATTTGCAACCTTTCAAAACATCTATTTTGGCAATTCAAATAGAGAGGGTCTCTTGACCTTTTTTAATGCCACAGCACATGCAGACCACACACAGTATACACAGCCACTCCAAATTACTGATGGCTGCGAAATGCCATGCACCGCAAGTCGGTAATGAGGTAGGACCATAGCAGGGGAGGCAGCAAAATATCAACAGTGACTGACGATGGGGATAAACTGGATTAGCTTTAATACTGCTGCTGCAGAGCACACTGTTCAGTCAACCTTCTGAGTCTCAGCAAAGGTTAGAAAAATGTGTGAATTCAGCTGCGGGGAAGAGGATGAGTTTGAGACAGCTGCAACTACAGAAATGATTATTATATAATCAAATTATATAACTATCATTCTTATGACAAACATGTATTCAGATGAGAATATTAAAGATGCATTAACTGTCTTTTTTTAGCACTGTAGTTCATGAAAACCCCAAAAAACAACAATCAGACAAGCTCTGACATATTGTTAGCAAACAGTTGCCGCATCCATATAATTCGAATATGGAGGTGGAAATAAGTTGCCACTTTATTGTAGGAGTCTATGAGCAACGTGACGTCATGTCCATTTCAAGAAAAACAAAGCGAGAACAAGAAGCTTGCATAGTAACTCATATTACATACTCAAACTTTCTGTTGCTGCTGTTACAAAGGTTAGACCAGGGGCTTTAAAGTTTTGAGGCCAAGGATCCCTTAATTGGTGGACAGACATATAGCATAAGATTGCATTGCATGCCCATTATATGTGACCAAAAATTAGCTCCCTATTCATTGTATATTGAAAGCAATTAAATAATTCATTGAGTATGCTGCGATACCGATAACGTGACTTTCTGAACAGCTCTTTGTACAACCAGGAGGTACTAAAGTGACACTAATGATAAATACATCACAGTTGATAATCTATCCAGTCTATGTAAGTGAATGTCTTAGTTTAGTTCAGCTTTTCCGTAAAGAAAACACTCATGTAGAGGTGGTAGAGAGTAAGAGGGGCGGGGCATTGCAGGATGGACACAAGCGACTGCTGGGGGGTGGACGCAAGTTTGGTGGGTTTTGCAAAAGGGAAAATATGTTAGTCCCATGTTAGTGTGTATTTTCAGACATTCTAATTTTTAAAAGGAAAAAAAATGCAAAAACTGAGGACCCCTACAGCTCCTGGACCTCCTGTTGGATACCCAGGAGTTAGACCAGTCCTGCAGTGAGCCCCATGCTGAGGTGTGCACAGGCTGCATTTTAATTCCATCAGCCAGAGCTTCTGTCTGCTTTCTCCCCGGCAAATGGTTATTTAGAAATTTTCGCGAGAAAAAAAGGAAAATTAATATGCAACATGTTACAGCTCCTCACAGTTAAACCACTGCAGGCTGACTATGGCTCCAATATGGTTCTAACAGTCACCACAAATGAATCAATGACACTTCCTGGACAGCTGAATGCAGCAGTTTAAAAGGTCCAGACACACCAAACTGACTTCAGAGAACTAGCCATGAAGAAGGCCTCCTGCTGCGTGGCCTGGTGTCCCCCTGTCTCGACCAAAAAGTTGCACATGAACACATTGCAAAGACGACAGCCGACGGTCAATAAGTTTGTACATTCTACACCTGCGAGTGGAAATGGAGGGCAACGGGGGCGACGAGGGGCAACAGTGTGGGACGCACCGCACAGAGGAGGAGGAGCGACAGATGCTCACCTATAGCCCAGCACTGACCGACAGCCAACTGCTGCCCTGTCTGGGCCTTAAGTTTACTATAAAAAGAGAGATATATATTTTTAAAATTAATTTACTATACATGTACATTTTATTAAGTAAAGTACATTTTATGTAGCACAGCTTTCACACCTCTTATTGAGCAAGGTCACAGAGTGATTAATCATGCAAAATTGTTAAAAATAAGACGACAGAAACAATTCTTATTTCATTAACCACTTCTTGATGCAGTGCATGATGCTGCTGAAATAAAAGAAATGGGATGTGGATTGTTTTTGGAAATATGCCTCAAGATAAACAGCCTTGACTTAACATTTTCCATGGTCTAGAGTTTAAAAAGTAAACAAAAATGCGATAAATTGTAATTGCAGTACTTGCAGAATTGTAATATTTAAAAATCAGGAGTTCATCCCAGCGTTATTGTTCATTATAAAGGGATCATAAAATCCTTAATAAACATAAAATGTCACTTAAAAATTAAGTGTGTATGACTGAAAAAAAAAAGAGTTTTGTCTTTAAAATGAAAATAGCTTTTTCTGCTGTACTATTTTGTTCAGACAACTATGAGGCACAAACAGCTGAATCTCTGTTGGCATTACTTTTTCTCTGAGACAACTTAGAGTATTACTAAACACATTACAGAGTAGCTTGTAAAACTTAGATCACCGACAACATCAAAATCTTGTTTTTTTTGTATCTTGTAGTTGAGCCAGCTCATCAGCCAGATTCAATCCACCTGAGCTGGCAGGTGGCAGGTGTATGCAATCAAATGCAATTACCTGCATGTTAGGACAGAAACTCAGTCTGTGTGAAAAAATGAAGCACCACAGCCTCAGGCTCAAGAAACTGGGTCAGAATGTGATCTTTAGTGACACGTGTCAAATACTTAATTACCCTGACTGAGCAGTGTTGCCGTCCTGTCAGTCATCTGCATCTGCGCCTTTTCTTTCACAGGCAAATAAATCACTGCTGGCAGGTTTGGACATTGTGGTGGCAGGTGATTCGTGAAGTGGCTCATTCTCATGCAGAAAAGTGGCATAAAGGACACAATGAAATGCAGAATAAACATAGGCACAGTATCAAAGCGAGAGGAAGACTCTGCTTCACTGTGTTCAGCCCTCGCTCTGTTTCTTTTGCCGGTCTCGTTGCTTTCTGTGATGCGATTGACTCTGGTGAACGACATCACAGAGTCCTTTAGAAAAGTGCTGTAATTTAATTTTATTCCCAGTTGACTCTCATCTCCTCTCTCTGATCTTTTTCTATTTGCAGCACTCAACTCTTAGTTTATTAACACAAGTCTTCATCAGGCAGTAATGTCACAGCAGTTTTCATCCGTACAAACACACGACATGTGTGATCATCAGTACAGTTCTGTGCAGTCACTTAACAACTGTACGTCAGTGCAGCTCTGAGATACTTTACTTCGGTATTTCCATTATATGCTACTTTATACTTTTACTCCACAATTCCATGACAACTTGTCAAACTTAATCTGCTGATGAAGACCGTGAGACATGATTGAAAGCTCCAGAACAGCCACTGAGTAGACTTGTGGAGAGATCAATTCCTCAACTGTTATAAACTAGATTCTGACTTTAAAAGTACAGATTTCGAAACTTCGTAATTGTAATCAAATTGCCAAAAACAACTGACATGACATGATCTAGAGAACTTTAGATTCGTTTTCCACTTTTTCCTGGTAATCCACCCCTGAATTTAGAAAGTTCTTTAAAAGTCGGCAACCAACACATTCTCACTCCGACCTTGACACATAGTGATGTTTGTTCATGGGCTTTAACGTCAAAGGTACAATGGGTGAGTTGGTTGTTGCCGTGTCAACTTCAGCCTGTTAGATGCATTGTCGTCTTTCAAAATACACTTCTGTTTTCACAGGAGATGTACAGTTTGTATACAGTCTCTTCCAAAATAAAAGCACTACATTGGTACAAACCAATCTTTTTTTTTTGCCTTTAACAACAAATGCACGTGGTCACATTTTGCCAATACCCACACATGGTTGAGTGTAGGCAACAAAAGCATGTGGTTGGTTTGAGGACAAAAAAGAACAGATTTGGCTTTACAATCTTCCGCGAGGTGAACACCGCTCTCCCAGGTGAAAGTCAGTGGTTGTTGGATCCATCCACCAACCCTCCCTACTTGGACTTTCGCCACCTTAACTTTTGTTGTTAACAGCCGGCTTTGGATATAAAAAATTACAATTTTGTTTTGAGAAAATTCTGATAACAGAACATAAAATTTGTTATTTTTAAAAACAGAAAAATGGAGATTCCTTCGATGGGTTGAGACCATTGGACTTTATTCATAAAAGAAGAGTGTTGCATATTTTGTTTTATTGTAATGTGCAGTTTTCCAGACACAAAGCAGTAACCATTCTGCAAACAACAGGTTATTAGTACAAAAGTCTGTCACATAAATGTTTGATTTGGCATCAGTCACCATATTAAGATCAATATCTGTAATCAAGTCATAAAGACGGATTCCAAATATGAAACTATGCAGTTTTATTCACGCTAAAAGTAAATGTATGTTTTTTATTTCTCTATCTGCATTTTCTCTCTCTTCACAGTCCCTTTATCCTGCTGTCTCAGTTTTCCGGTGTTGTTTTCTCAGTCTCCATGTCTCTGTCTGTGTTAGCCTCTTGACTGAATGCCTTTGTGCTGGAGCATCCTCCTTATGGCGGCTCTGGTATTTTTAGTCTTAATTCGTTTCCATTCAGCCTCTTTCAGCATCGTCAGCTGACAGAGGCTGAATGAGGAGTTTCATCCTGCAGC
Organism: Epinephelus cyanopodus; assembly: GCA_026686955.1. Classification (NCBI taxonomy): domain Eukaryota; kingdom Metazoa; phylum Chordata; class Actinopteri; order Perciformes; family Serranidae; genus Epinephelus; species Epinephelus cyanopodus. The sequence goes on along the minus strand of CM048923.1, from coordinate 4,577,554 downwards.
TGCTCACTTAGTTTCTATATTCTCTCACTTTCTCTCTGTTTTCTTCTCCGTTTCCTCCTCCTTTCCTCTCGGTATGCCTCTCTCTTCTTTCTCTGCCTCTGTCACAAAACACAAGCTTGTGTTATCTGTCAGCCAAGTTCTTGAAGACGACACACACCGAGGCAACAGATGTTTCTTTTTCGGTGTGCTGCGAGCGTCAAGTGACGTTTCAAGCTGCCTTCTTTCCTCTGCTTTCAGCTTGTTTTCAATATTTCTGTTAGTCTGTTTGTTTCAGCAGCGACAGTGACCTCTGACCTGCTTCAAGGTCAAGAGGTCAGGCTAAGAAAAATCCACAAGGGTAACGAAAACCCACAAGAACTAGGATTTGGATTAGGAAAGGCCTGTGTCACAGCACAGGTGTAAATAATAACCTGAGTGATGGCTAAATTCCATTTAGCTGCTTTGATTTTGTTCATGCTGGTTTACTGTCACACTGTCAGAGTTTACTGGGACACTTGAATTGTTATTAGCAACACCTGTGCTTTTATGACAAGTCAAAATATCTGCTGTGAAAAGAGCTTATTGTAGGAATTCAAATTAAGGGTCTAATACTCGTCTAACAGCGTGTCTACACAGGACGCGTTTCAGCTGAATCTTCCATTCATGTAACTCTGACAGTACAAATACCTTCCTATTTGAGTCAATACAGCTGTCTACAGTAGGTTGCAACTAACAATTATTTTCATTGTCCATTGAGCTCTCAATTATTCTATCAAATAGTTGTCTGGTTTATAACAACCCAAATATATTCAGTTCACTGTCATAGAGGAGTAAAGAGACCAGAAAATATTCACATTTAAGAAGCTGAGGCCAACTGCACAAAGCACTTTAAGTTCATCCTTGAGTATGACACTTAAGGTTTAGTTTTTCCTTTGCTGAGGAAATAATTTGAGGGTGTTGCAGAATCTCTTAATCTCTCCTTCGTCAAAGAAAGACATTTAGGCTTTAACTGCACAAAAAGACCTTTTTTTTTTGCCTTGAACGTGCGCTTGTGATAGCCGAGGCTACCTGTTGTCACACCAAGTATCTTCTCACACGTTGGCCTGGTAGTGAAAATAATGGCAGATAAGATAATATATGAATGATAAGAAGACGTGAAACCATATTGGTCAGAGGAAGGCGTTTGAAACCTGCTGAATGATGTGTCACACCACATACTTGTGAACATAAATACCGCACCAATAATTGATTGGAAAGATCCTGTTGCATAAAACTGCAGAACAATCACAGGCTGGAAGAGCACAGCTCCAAAAGCTGAGTCTTCCAACTCCAGGCATTAATACAAATCAGAAATTGACTGCCGGTCAAATTTAAAGTGCAAAATCAATGGCTCATCTTTTAAGGTGTCCACTGGGTTGCAGAACACTCTTCTCTGGGTGCCTACATTTTTCTCATTTTCATCGTTTTTTTCTGGGATGAACATGGTTCTCTGCTGGAAGACAGTGGATGAGTCATTATGGGCTACTTTGGACATTGGATTTCACATTGCTTTAATAATAGTAGGAAAAGTAATAGCAACAATAACTCAGTAGTAAAATTAATTGCCTTAAAGTGAACAATTTAGTGGCTTAACTATTAATCACAAGGATAGCTTATCCTGTTAGGGGTCGCGGGGGGCAGGAGTCTATCCCAGCTGACACTGGGCAAGAGTCATTTTTTTCTGACTAGTTACTTTGCAGATTCTGTTCATTAAAGTAATACTTCATCCCCCAAACTATCATTAGTGTATCAGGTACTCAGCCCATGTTATGCTGAACTTGAGGGAGGAAAAAAGTTTTTCACTCATGCCTCCATGGTGAAGGAAGAAACCAAAAACTGAGCAAATTCTTGATGAAGTGAAGTCACTGGGGGCTGCGTTTAACAACTACTATATCAAAACATCCTTTTACAAACTCTCACACAACTGGAGCAGGATAAACCAAGTCTCATTCATCCAGTCGTATGCTCAGTACTTCCCAAACAAAGCTCTTTCCAACAGGGAACTTTCCAATAAAGTCAAACTTATCTATGTTCTCTTCAAAGCCAGTCTTCATTCAGTCATTTTACTTCTCCAAACAGGGGGGCTGCTGGTCTGCCACCACATCAATCAGTAGATTGTGTTGGTGTTATTTTGTGACTTTGGTGAATCTAAACTAACCCTGAAAAACACCAATGTCACACAATAACTCAAACAAACAAACTGATTGAGGCAGCAGTGGACCAGCAGCGACCTTGTTCAGCAAGGTGAGATTACAATTTTTTTCAGTGGAGTTTGGCTTTGGAGAGAGCAAAGATGAGTTTTACTTTTAGTTAGTTAGCAGGAATGCATGTGTTTGGGAAGTACTGTGCATACGACTGGATAAATGAGACTTAGATTATTTTGCACGGGTTGCATAAGAGTTTGTAAAACAGATGTTTTGATATACTTTCTCTGTTATTAAATGCCGCCTTTTAAATGCCCCCTTTTACTTTGATTCATCAAGAATATTCTCCATTTTTTGGATTCTTCATACCCCAGAGACATGCATTTATTTATTCATTTACCATAACCACTTATCCTGATGGGGGTCACGTGGGGCTGGAGTCTATCCCAGCTGACACTGGGTGAGAGGCAGGGTTCACCCTGGACAGATCACCAGACTATCACAGGGCTGACACAGAGAGAGACAACCACTCACACTCACATTCACACCTACGGACAATTTAGAGTCACCACTTAACCTGCATGTCTTTGGACTGTGGGAGGAAGCTGGAGCACCTGGAGGAAACCCACGCTGACACAGGGAGAACATGCAGACTCTGCACAGACACGCTGGGTTCAAATCGAATGAGTGTATGTGAAGGAAAAAATACTTAACGTTATGAAATTGATTTCTCTCTGGGAAAAAAACTCAGGAACATCTTGCCAAGAGGCGCCTGAGATGGTACTGATAAGGACGAAAGCTAATAGATTAAATTTGAAATAAATAAATACTGCGTGTGATGTGTGCAAGAAAGTTTTTGGCAGTCATGAGATAAGATCTGGCTGAATTTCCTCAGCAACTAACCGAGTCAAGTGATTAAAATAAGATGGCTGCCACCACCACAAACATGAAACCTTGTGTGTCCCATCACAGGCCGGCGGACATTCTTCCTTCCATTCATGTTTACGCCACGTTGTGTTTCTGTAACGCTCTGTCAACAGCTCGACAGAGCATTGGTTTTTGGGTCAGGAAATATTCTCTCCATATTGAACGCAGTGACAGTATTTGACAGCAGGGGAAAATAAATAATATGTCAATGGAAATGTGCTCGAAATGTTTGTCATTTTTGTTTTTGTGTTTGTTTTTTTCCTCTAAACTCTTCTGTATTATGTATTCAAAGGTTTTTTATTGCTTCCCTCTGTGTTTATGTTCCTTCTCTTCCAGTGATGCAGTCAACAGATGCTTCCTCTTAGAGATTCATAATAATCATACACCAGGGAAAATGTCCTGTGTTCTTTCCCGCTCTCTTATTTTCTTGTTTTGCTCTTTCCTCGTTTTATTTAGGATGCTGGAAGCTACAAATGACATCAGCAGCCTTCCTTACCTTCCCCTCTCCTCTTCTAAATATTTGTCCATCAGCCTTTCACTCAGCTGTCACCAGAACCTCTGAAACCTTGTGGTGTGTTTGTGGTGAAAGAGAAGCACCTTCTTTTAATATCATGCCACAAACCAGTCCAGGACATTCTCCACCAAATCTGATTATCCTCTTTGTGGTTTGTATTGTGGGAAAAAACTGAGTCCATCAGAATGAATAACATACTGATTAGCTGGACTAAAGAAAAAAACAGTATTTTTCTGTTTCTGTTACTGGAGGTAATTTAAATTAAAATGGATAATGAGGATCTTGGGCCAGTAGCAAGCTGAGGTTTTAAGAGGGGATTTCCTTGTTTTTGTAACAAATTGGTATGAATATTGTTTGTCTATGAAGCACGTTGGTGGCATTTTTTTAATCATAAGTTGCATGATTTAACTAGACATGACATGATTTTCAAGTTTTAGTTTGGTCCATGTCTGATATGTGAACATGTAAAGGGGGGTTTATGACCTATGCTGCAGCCAGCCACCAGGGGGCGATTGAGATGTTTTGGCTTCACTTTCAGAGAGCTGTCATGTCGTCCATCTTTATATACAGTCTATGAGTTGATTCAAGAAACAGCGCTAATAGCAGCAACAGTGCTGACAGAGATAATGGTGCTAAGCTGTGGGGAAACCAGAGGGTGGGATTTATGCTTCTTTGACGACGCCATTGCCCTGTAACAGGGGCACTTATTTGGCCACTGGGATACACACAAAGTCTCTCCCGAGAGTCATCCATTGTGTTCACCCTTCACACCTGCCCTATAGGGGCTTTCCAGGTATCTAAATTATATTGGTGTCCAGTGGCCTTTCAAACTGACGATGTCCAGTGGGGTTTATTAACTGGTGCCAATTTAAGTAGTATTATGTCGCTGCCAAAGAATGTCTGTTTGTCCGACTGTGTCTGATGCAGAAATCAATGAATGAGTGGTGGTACTTCATGACTTCGAAATGAGAACAGTTGGAGGGTGAAGAAAGGAGAGCTGAAAAAGAAGTAGAGAAGTGTGCCTGCTGTACAACTCAATCTCTGTACAAAGTGGGTGCGCTTGTTCGTTTTGGTAAAGTACAAAATGGTCGGATGCATCGGCCCTAAATCCAGAGCCAGACAGATTTCAGATGCTGTTCAACAAATCCAAAAGCACTTAGAGACCATTAAAAAAAGATCTATACTGGCTGTATACTTAAACGATTCAGACAATGAATATTAAAAAGTTGTATGCTGAATATCAGCAATTTTTTCCAGTCATGAAATCACAACTTTTCCTCCTTGAGGGGCAGGTACTTATCTTCATTCATGATTCATGATTTAGAAAGTTAGTGAAGCAGTGAGGAGAGCAGCTTCAAGCTTCAAGAAAACCTAAATAAAATCTATAACTTCAAAGTCCACCCAAGGCAGCGCTTGCTTGCCATAAAGTTCTCTCTTTACAGCCAGTCAGAGACACGGAAAGTCATACTCTGTCAGAAAGAGAAAGAGACAGTCAGCCGTGTTCAGATCCATGACGATGTGTTTGTTTGCAAATATTTGAATGGATTCTTTGTCTCTCTGCATGTGCTGCTTTCAGTTTTGTATTCATGTGTTATAGTTTCTCTTCAGAGTGCAGAACATTAAATGCCGAAAGCTTTCTGGAGGCTGAGGCTTTGAACTACAGTTCTACCTGCACCGTGTGAGCGTGACAGACTTTATAGCATGCCCGAAACCTAAATTTCTCATTCTGAAACTGTTCAATGTTACCTTCGCCAAGAAAGGTTGACTGGACTCTTTGCTGTTTTGAAGCTCCATCCTGTTTAAGATTAAAACATTTTCCAACGTGCCCTCAGGCAGCTGATTAATCAGACAATGAAACCGTTTCACTAATGGAAGCAGGGATTCTTTGCCTTGCTCACGGGCATCTTGAGGGTAAGAAAAGGAGGGAGAGGATTCTTTGTTTAATATCTAACACTGCCTTTTCCACAAGGGCAAGCATTGAAGGTACCTTGAAGGTTGAGGGGTTTCTTCTTCACTTCCTGTCAAACTTATTGTTGTCTATAAAGCTTCTCTAACCTCAAAGCTGCCAGTACCTGCAGACACTGCTGACACAAACACTGGAAACACTTTGAGGAACCATATGGAGCCCAAAAATGTTTCTCAAAGAATTATTTCACGGTGGTGGCTCAGTGAAAATGCACCTGCAGATTTCAACAAAAGTGGAGCCCTGGAAGTGATCCTTGAGGAACACCTTCATAAAGGTTGCATGAATGCTGCTGAAAGGCTACACACTTGAGTTCTTCTGACTCACACTTGACTTTTTTTGGAAAAGAAATCCAAGAAACATAGTTGAAGAGATGGTAAACAACATTTGTACTTTAAACTCTTAACATGCAGGTTGATCAGAGAGTCTTTCTGAAAGTCACCTTTTGTGGGACAACCAAGAAGAGCGGTGGCACATTTCTATCTAGTGTAAAACCTGAGTTTTAGTTTATTTTTTTATTTTTTATTTTTTATCCAACTGTTAATCGTGCTCTTTCTCCCTGTGTGTGGCTTTCACTCTTCCCTCTATCAGTCATCTTGTTAGCAGTACTTTTCCCATGCTTTTCTCTCTTACTTTCCATTTTCAGTCTTTCTCATAGTGAGACTTCTTAGTGAGACTAGCCATTGATTAAACATCCGAAAAAGAAAATGTCTAAAATAAAAAGGAAAATGGAGGAAGATAGTGATGGTCATAGTGACTGGATGGATTTGTTTGCTTTCACCACTAACGCTATCCCAATGCAGAGTCACTACTTTGTTGTAAAACATATTAATGAACGTTCATTCAGACCTATTAGGGATGTTTAAAGGCTAATGTAGATTAAATAGGCTGTGCTGCTGTCACTTGGTTCTAAATTAGGAAAATATTCTTCGTTGCACTATATCTGCAGCAAACGCAGTGATGTCTGTAAAAAACAACCACCTTTCTAGGCCCTATCCCCAGTAGGAAAACAGCCACAAGTTGCTAAGAAACACTCACCTCAGGTAGCTAAAAAGCTGCTCGACAAACAGTGACAGGTCACTAAAAAAATACCCACATTTGGCAGGTGTCTTGCCTTGGTGTCTTGCAGTCAACCATCCCCTTCACCTCCTGATGACAGTCAACTCCTGCATCCTCCTATAATTTGTCACTTTAGAAATGTTGATATGATATGTATGAAGTGTAGAAATGTGACGTATTTGGGATTTGCAGTAATTTTCTAACAGCAGGAGACTGGTGTAGTCTAACTCCTCTGCTGACCTCTGCAGCTACTGCTGTAATGTTTTTGCTGCTGAAGCCTTTTGTAACTGCTTGTTTCGTGAATGAGAGCCTGACTCTGCCGTGTTTATTGCATGCACTGCCACTGAGGAAGAATTTTGTCTCCATTAATAAACTAAACTACTGAGTACTCTTGCAACAGCCTCCTTGCGAGGATTGTTTAAAGAGCTAAAAGACAGTTGCTGACCCAAAACTATTTGCACCTTAAGAAGGATGTCAGTGTCTCTAAATCTCAAACAGTCTGGGGAAATCGAGGGCTGCCTCCCCGTCTGTGTGGTCAAGGTGCCCTCACCCAAGGCACTTAACCCCTGTTGTTCCTGGGGAGCAACTCAGTGGCTCTAATTAGCGGGGTTTTGTTTTTTTTGCCCTGACTTGGGCCTCTGGGGCAGAACTGCCTCTCCAGTCTCTTTCACTCGGATTGGCAGACTTAACACTTCATGGTCTAAACATGAGCCATAAACAGATTAACAGCCTGGGAGGCTCTGCCTTGCAGGCTCAGTTTAAGGACCAGGTTTTTGCTCCTTCACCAATAAATCAAGAACACTTTACAATTTTGCTGACTATCTTAAATACATGCAGTTTCTAGATTTTTGGATGTTTTTCCTCCTACAGGCACCCGTTGGTTCATTTCCATTCCATTAATTCCTGAGCAGTATGAAGATCAATTAACAGTCTCTTGGAACTTGCTAGATTTGCATTAATCATGCCAGAGCTTAATTCCCCATCGGGGTCTGAGTTGGATGTCCCTGTCACTTTCAGTTTCACTTTTAACAGAGTTCTCGTGTCCTGTTGCCATACTCCAGATAAGAGAAACTTTGAGCTGATAGAAGTGAAAATATGCTCATCTCAGTCACCTTTAATTGCCACCCTGGGCTTATAGCAGCAAACTGTACGAGCGCGAGCCAGGGTTGTGTGCTAAGGTGACACAGAGGTTGGCCTTCCCCTCTGGTCGGTGAAGCAAGTTGGAAAGAGATAAAGATCAGCAAACTACTGCTCGGTGTTGAAAAAAGTTTTTCACTCCGCAGGAGAGTCACATTAAGCTAAGCTGACACTGCATGACTGTAGAGCTACACAAATGCTCAGACTGTTCTCACTCATCAAACGCCAGTGCTTTGTCACACTCCTCGAGGTTTGATACCAGCACCAAAGGCACCTTTTGGCATCTTTATGAGACGCACTGGGCTTTCAACAAACTCCATTGTAAACCCAACTGTGGCAATATTTAACTCTCAGAGCAACTGGCGTGGTATAAAGAGCAAGAAGGTCTGACTAGGGTGGTTGGGAGGAAACTGTTTTGCATGTACCATCTGAAACCAAAGTCTGCACTGTTTTAACGTACTGTTATGTAACCTTACATTCGTCCGTCACATACTAACGTTACTTTTCTAAACCTTACCAAGTAGTTTTATTGCCTAAACCTAACTGTGGTCATTTGACAACTTTAACCAAACAAACGTGACCGCATCCAGACGCTAAAAAGTACGTTTCAGAGGGTGTCTGTAGCCAACACATTCTCACTCCAACCAATACATATCAATGTTTGGTCATGGATTTTCCACGGTGAGATATGACGTGCAATGTATGCTGGGTGTGTTGGTTGTTGACGTCCTGGGACGCCATGTCAACTTCAGCTAACATGCACATTTTCAGAAAAATACACTTCTGCTTTCACAGGAAACTCACAGTTTGAGTGATCTGACGCTCAATCTTCAGAGTGTTCTGTCAGTAGTTTTCTAATAAATAAAAGACACGGCAACTTCTGATCAACCCATATCAATTTCTGGCTGAAAATAACAACTACAGATGAGGCCACACCCACTTCCGGTTTAACCTTTGCCCAGTTTGAGTATAGATACAGATAACAGTGTATATAGATAATAGTAATATAGTGCACTTGCTTATCCCTTGTTGACGTCACACTCTGAAAGGTGTGAGAAAGTGTCTGTATTTGTCGACCTGTGTTGACGACATGTCGAAATGCTCCCTGGTTAAAAGAGGTTAAAAAATAATTTTGCATGAAAACAAGCTCTTTCTGTCTCTGCACTCTCAATCCATAAGTCTTTGTTTGTGCGTCACAGTGAAAGCTTTTATCTCACCCTGGCAGATGAACCCGTAAACACAGAAGAGAAGTTATGGTTTCAAGTTATGGTAATGAAAAAGGATTACCAACAAATCCAGTGTTAAATCTGCCAAGACTTGTTTTAATCTTTAGTGCCTTTGTTTCTGTTGTTCTGCACAATGTGGGGGTTTGTATGTTTGTGTTTGTTGGATTTTAGAAGATGCAGCAGAACACACACACACACACACACACACACACACACACTTAGAGAAGTGGTTAATCTGGGCTTTTCTTTCATGTGGGACTCCAGACTCGCTCTTGCATGTTGCTGCATCTGACTGAGTGACAGTTTCATTAATTCTTGGTCTCATCCTGCAGTTTTACATGAGCACAGACCTCCGTGCTCTCTGTCCATCTGTCTGTCTGTTGCTTTTCACATACAACCACAAACATGATGAGATTCTCTGATAGCCTGAGCGGCTGTAATTACAGCCTGATGTTCTACAAGCACTGAGTCTGTTACGCAGATGCTGTTGGTCTACTTCACTACACCTGTTCTTACACTAATTTATCAAATTACCAGACCGCCATTTTAATTAACTAGCTCATATTAATGTATTAGGAAAGCATGACTGTGGTCAAAGGCTATCATTTTTCTTTTCATTGAGTGTCTCTTATTCCAGCAAATAATTTAATTAATTACTGCTCTTGCTGCATTACTCTCAGCAGAAATCCGCTCACTTCTCCAGTATGCAAATTTCACCATGTAAGTAGCAGTGAATAAGGTGCAGGACCTCCAGAGGTCTTTCAAAGGGAGTGGCAGATGCCCCTCTGACTGGGTGAATTTATGTTACGGCCAAAATACCTATATATAACCCCTTTGCTCTTGCACCTTACTCTGCGTCCAGATTATACACCGTTTAACTCAGAAAGTGAAGTTGTACACACCCTGATATAAACGCACTTCTGCCATGTAGAATGAGTGACGAATATAATGCACCCAACTTTGTACATATCCCTCACAATCATGAGCCAGTAATTTTCGCAAATCACACACAAGACTTGAAATGAGGTGCACGTCAGGCTACAGCGTAGGTGATAATTTAGACTCTCTGCTGTAGGTACGGCGTCGCTTTGATGCAGAAGAAAAAATCTTGCTTGAGTTCACAAAGAGTAAACACAACACTTGAATGTAATTCAGTTTCTTTTTTAGCCCCATTACAAGTGAAAAGCAGTTAAAACAAAGGAAAAGTTGGAGACATCTGCACTATTGTTCTTGAGAGAAAAATCAACATCATAAGGAGCAGGCAATTAAAGTAACTGGAGGAGGAAGATACAGCCTACAGGAGATGTGATATGATTCACCGGGACACCGGGAACTTGGGGGTAATGAAGGGTGATTGCCTCACCATGAATTGGTAATGGAAGTTGTGCTGCTCCAGGATGCGGAGGCAGCTGGATGTATAGACGAGTACAAAGCTCCTCCGGCCAGATAATTGAATGAAGAAACCATTTCCTCCTTGGCTGCTGCTGAGCTTTGCATCTTTGGTTTGTGTAATTTGGAAAATTCTCTTGTGTTTGTGCAAGTATGAAAACACATGTACATACATGTGAGATGGAGCAGAATAATGGGCACGGCCATTAGACGTCTACTGCATTCAGCCTGCATCATTACTACAGTATAGCCTTCATACTGCAGCGAGGGGTCGTACGGGTCCTCCCTGCATTCTTCATATTCTTATTGTGGATATATCATTACTAAATGATACACAGAAAGAATCAGATGATCACAGCACAGTATTCTCGCAACACACGGCCAGGTTGGTGCCAGTGTCTCTAAATGTTACACAACACTTGTTATATTTACATTCCCATATAGTCGGTGTCGAAATCCTCGAGGGCCAAATACATTTTTCATGAACTCTGACTTTCAGACTTCTGATACATAAAGTTTCTTGAACATCATTCACTCCTAATTCCAATATTGCAGTATGTAAAAAGACACTGAACACGAATCAGCTTGAGAAAGTTAAAAACCAGCGAGAAAACTGACTTTTCCTCACACCTGTTTCAAACTGGGCATCGTCTGGTTGAGGTGAAGTTTAATCCAGCTGTCTGCATGATAAGGCTCACCCTGTCTGGTCTGACTATCTCTCAACGCAGGCTGCCAGCCTCACCCTCAGCTCACAACAAATTCCAGCAGTATTCTGTGAGCAACAGAAAAATAATCCCAACCGAGGCACAGTTTGTTTACTGACTAGCTGGCTCTCAATATTTTCAGTGCAAGTGCAAAGTGCTGTATTATGTTAGTTAGAGAGCTAACTACTGTAGGTAATTAAGCAGTAACGTCTGCATATTGGTGATGTACTTGTGTATTGATTTGCAAAATCCTTTGTGGTTGTGTCAGCTGAGCCGTGGACTGTTACTGAGCAGCATGTATGGAAAGGATTCATAATCTACTATATTTGAACATATTTCTCGCCATTTTCTTGATGGTCTTGATGGTCTTGATGGTCTTGAAGTCGCTAGATTTGTCACTGGTTGCTTTTTAGAAACAAAATCACTACAAGGGTCTGGAAAGTGGCTAAATCTAGCGAGAAGGCCTCCAGGTTGGCAACAGTGACCAGAGTGCTGCAGTAATCTGATGGTACAACCTCCAACGCCACACACATGCTGAAAAAAGTCAGTGTCTGAAAACTGCTCTCTAGCTTGTGAGCCAATAAGCCCAAATGAACGAGCACACTTTTGCCAGCTGATAGGACAGTTCACCTCCTCGGAGACCAAAAGTGAACCAATCAGACACTACTGTTCTTATTGAGCATGATTTACACTGATACGTAAACAGTTTATGTGCGCAGGCTGCATCAAAGAGCCGGAATGAATAACTTTTACAGTGCTCTCTCGCAGTTTGAATTGTCTGTTATGTTTATGTCCGCTGCAGTGCTGGAATTTGTCAGGTGCTGTAAATGCTGTAAAGTGTTGTTTTTTTCCTCCTCTGTGTTGAAATGAGCTCCATCAGTCTGCCTGCAGAGGCAATAAAAAGAATGTATTCTGCCTACATCCTCACACAGTCCGTGCTATCAGTCTGGGAGTTCTCTCCCTCCAGTTAATATCAAAGCTGTCAAAGTGAAAGACATTGCTTGAATCAGATAACATAACTCTGCTCCTACTCATACACAATCCGACTTATTAAAGACTCACTGTAATGTTTCAGCTCTGGAACAACTTCATGTGGTCCTGAGAAAGATGAGGCTGATTTTAGTACAGTAAGTGTTCTACTAATGAAGCTTTTTCAGGGGTTTGCAACATGTTGAATGATGAGTTGAAGGGGAAAGTTGTAGCTTTGTTTAGTTTGCAAGCAACTTTTCTGTCTTCTCAAATCTTCTCCATATAAAAGGAAAAAACAAGGCTTTGTGAACGTGGCAGCTGATGCTGTGAGCCTTGATGTCCTGTCAGTCCTGACCTTTAACCTGAAGTAACTCATCTTCACAAGTTCACTGCCCTAACCCATTACAAGAGTGACACCACTGTAATGTGCACAAAGAATCACAGCGTATGTCAAGGCCTTGTGTCTGCAGTTGAACAGTATTTCATGTCAGTGCGGTGGTGTGATTCTGTTGAGCACAACCCTGGAAATTCCTGTGAAATGTACGGTGAAAAGACTTTCATATCTCACATCGCATGGAGTACAACTATGGCGAACTTTGACCGGAGAAGCCTCAACCAAAAGCAAAGAAGTGTGTGTGGAAGAGACACTGATGGTGGCCATTATTGTATCATACTGGCCGTTAAAAAACTGGCAGTGAGTCAGGAGACAAGCACGGGGCGTAAGAGAATGGAAAATGTACCAATACCATTTTATTTTGTGGTATTTTATGGCAAGCATTTCTAACATCTCGCTCCTATTGGACCTTCATCAAGAGTCTTCCTCTTGACGAAGGCCCAGCAGGACCAGAGGTTAGTGTTCCTAATAAATTGCAAAGCTGAGCAAGAGCAGTGTGCTAGATTTTCTTTTCAAAGACCCAAGTGATATTTTCCAACGCACCTGCATCTGAGACAGCTGGATGTTTGAAAAATTCCCTTCAGCTGTCTACCATTAGCTGGCAAGCTAGCTATCAGTGTCCGTAAGATCAGGCAATGTCCACATTCAGCACAGATGTTGCCTCCGTAGGTGACGGTCACTCACCTGCAATCGCACCAGTTTGACCATGCCCTTACAGTTGTGTTATTGTTTTTGCATTTAACAACCAACAGAAAGTAAAGTGAATGATGAGTGATAATCTTCAGTTAGAATATTTCATACCAAATCAAAGCCACTTGCACAAACACTGACCTGTCCAGGGCGATGCAGCACAGGTGCAGTATGGATGCGGTGGTCAGCAGGACGTCCAGCGAGGTCCGGACCAGGCAGAAGGTCTCGCCGTAGATCCAGTGCTGGTGGACCAGCTCGATGGCACCAAAAGGCATCACCAGCACTGACACCAGCAGGTCGGCAAACGCCAGGGACACGATGAAGTAGTTGGTCTTGATTTTCCTGATGGAGGGAAAGATGTGACAGGAGAGTTTAGATTAACGAGTATCGGAAATTATTCTTTTAGGTAGGTGTAAATGTGAATTGTTAAAATGACTGAATGACTTTGTTGTTTTCAGCGATGTTGAGTCACACGTAACTGAAACTGAGAGACAGCGGGAGAGCGATTGGCAGTTGTATGAAAAAAACAATTAGAGCAGCAACAGCAAATAACAACTGTGTTGTTTTTGTATAAAGTGTTTATTGTGGGGGGGCTGATGATGATGATGATGATGATGATGATGATGGAGGAGAGATCCCTGACAAGCAATTATAGAAAACAACACAGCAGCTCCTGAGAGGTCCTTGTTATAATCATGGAAACAAAACACAAAGAGCAGCAGTTTATTTATATGAATTGAGATGTATTGTAAAAAGGAAAAGCCTCATGGACACGTTTCAATTAAAACGTCCCTCATGAAAATAAACAGGAGTTAGTTTGTGAGTGTCTGTCATTTAGTTAACTCAAATTCATATTAATTAAATCACATTTGTTAAATAAATATTGGGCACAGTTCGACAAACAGCTTGTGAGCGTATTTCTCACATCATATTTGCGTACTGACAAGTGTGTTTTCATAAGCTGCAGTAACAGCCCACTCACTGCTCAGCAACGCTCAAAACTTGGAAAAAACTGATGTCTATTTACCTATGTTCTCAAACAGCTGACGGGAATCGCTGTTGCATTGCAAAAATAATTAGTTTATTCCAAATCCTTTTTAGTCGTGACCAAAGCTCCACCCTTGACGACACCTGAGTCAGTGCCATTTGCTGAAGAAGAAAGTGAAATTGTTGAAAGCTCCAAAAAGCGAGTGAGATGAGCTAAGTTTATGCTTGCTGTTGTGCTCCCAGGGTGACGGTGCACAAACTAGAAATGACATCATCATGTATTTTGCGTTACGAGCCCATTAAGCTGTCAGTCATCATCTCAAACACCTCCCATAAAGGATAAATGGTTGCGATTGTTCAGGTGGAAATCTATTTGAATGGGAGGGGGACCAGACAAACCTGCCAGAGTACATAACATACGTTTGAAGATTTTCTGGTTTCCATGCTACCTGAGTGCACCACTGGACTAAGAATGATTTGGTTACATCACTAAATAATTTTTCACTCAGGACAGATTTTCATGGTTTGGGCTGCAACTTTTCGTTTCATGTAGGGAAAATCTTAAAGGCATGTTTTGCAGGATTTGTTGCTTGTTGTTTGTAAACCACATTCAAACTCAGCCCCTCCTCCGCAGCTCAACGAGACTGAGAGAGCAGCGGCTGTCAATGATGTTGTGTTGACAATAACAAAGCAGAGAATCAGAGAAATAAAACGCTGTTTTCAGATTGTTTCATGGTAGTTACCTTCCTTGGTTGAAAACACACACACGCTGCTGCATCGCTGAATTTTGGTTTAATTCAGCTAAAGCACATGCTTCATCCCAGCCCACTCTTATTCACAATTCATCGAATCCCACCGCTTTGTCTGTTACACAGCTGGACGTAACCTTTCACAGTGTTATATATCGCTGGTGGGCCAGATGGCACCTGTTGCAGCAGTATGACAGGCAGACGGGCAACGTTAGTTCATAACGTAGCCAGACGGTACCTGCTGCGGCAGTATGATACGCCAGTGGGCTGGTGCCAGGTTATAACGCTGCCAGTAATGACGTGACATAAGAAACTAGAAAGTCCCTATAGGATGGGCAGGAGTGAAGGTGGATGGATCCAACAGACCCTGTACTTTCACCTGGGAGCCCGCTGTTCACTTCCCGTATAAATGTAGAACCAAACCATGATGTTTTTTTCTTCGTGTAATGTGACAGGCCACTGACAAATATGTGATGACTTGGGGTGACAACATGTTGTTCATCCGGTCCGCTTGCCTTTCCTGCTCTGTGTGTGTTTGTGTTTGGCTCAACCTCGTCCACGGTTAGCCAGACATACAAACCTGCAGCTCACATCTATAAAGCAAAGGAGTGAGATGGAGACAGCTTTGTAGTAGCTACGTTTCTTATAGAGTCGCGACTTCATGCTACTGGCTGGGGGCTACAAACAACGACCCAAAGTCTGACACCCAGAAACATCCCGCGCAAACCAAATTAATATGAAAATACAGGCAGAGGTCAGGTTCTCTGCAGACACAGACACCACCCACAAAGATTGGGTGGATTATTGAGAGAGATGACTTTGTGTGAGTCTATATTTTGTTGGTTTTTACCCCTTTCCTGTCCGACATGACGTGCCCCTCTGCCCAAAGCCGGCTTCATAATGAACCAGTTCTCCCAGTTTGGTGTGACGAACTTCACTGGCCTGTACAGAGTCCTGACTTCAACCTCATCCAACACTTTATGAACTGAGGCGCCAACTGTGACGCAGACCTTACCAGCAAACACCCTTGCTGGGCCTAACTGATGCTCTTGCGGCAGAACAAGAGCAAATATCTGCAGCCAGGCTGGAAAATCTTGTGGAAAGCAGATAAAACTACTCAGTGAACTTTAACATCTCAGCAATCAAAGCAAAAAGACTCAGGCAGGAAAAAGTTCCAAGTTTGTCTTTTAGCATCAGCAAAGAGAAAAAAGGGAAATCAAATATTGGCTCCATTACTCACAAAACAATGGGTTCCTGGAGAACAACAACAACAAAATCGAGAGGGAAGAGGAGAGATACATCTTCACATTCCCTGGAGTAGGAGGAGAAAGACTGCAGAGTTGTGAAAGTGAAAAAGTTGCGAGAAGTCATCAGACGCTCATCTCTCCCCAAGCACATACAAACTTGAAATGAGGTGAAACCACAGAGAGACAGAACGAGATTAAGGTAGATTCATTCTGCAAATAGGTTGAACATAAGGATGTAACAGAGACTCGAGGACTGAGCCCACCTTGACTGCTGTAACGAACAGCCTGCAAAGTGTTTATCCCTTTCTCACTGATAAAAGGTGCTTTTCTTCATCTAAGTGATGCAGCTGTCAAGGACGAGGGCCGTGCTGATACTACAAAGTATTACTGGTATAAAAAAAAAGACAATTACAATAAAATGGACCTCGAGACATATTTTACTTTCATTTACTGCATTTTCCTTTGTGACAGGAATCTGCTTTATAGCAAATTCAGGGAGGGACAGTGGTAAGTCCTGTCACACTGAATTTAAGTGCTTTATGTTCTCTTTCTGTGGTTCTGTTAATGCAAATAACTAATCAGCCAATCACGTGGCAGCAGCTCAATGCATTTAGTCATGTAGACATGGTGAAGACGAGCTGCTGGAGTTCAAACTGAGCATCAGAATGATGAAGAAAGCTGATTTAAGTGACTTTGAACGTGGCATGGTTGTTGGTGCCAGACGGGCTGCTCTGAGTATTTATACTAGCAAGATGTACCTAATAAAGTGGCCAGTGAGTGTTCAAGTATCTATTATCTGTTTGAAAGTCTAATATCTTGTATATATCTACCTGTTTTAGGGGAGCGACTGGATGTTCTTTTGTTTTAGTTAACGGCTTCTTTTCAAACTGCAGATAAACTCCATCATTAGCACTCTGTGTGAGAACAGAACAAGCAGCAGAGTGAATTAGTGTGGGAGAGACTGAGCAGAGATACAGAGTCGCAGCTGCTGTGTGAATGAGTATTATGTATCACCTGTGCAGCAGCACAATGACGGCAGTGAGTATCACCTGAAATACGCTGTTAAAACCCATCTTTGGGACACACACATTAACTTCCTCCCACAGCTGCGCTCTCTTTTACAACCCCCACACACACCCTCACACACTCAAACACAATCTGTGCAAATTTTATACTGCATGCTAATACTCTTACAAAAATGACTCAAACCAGTTAGATTAGCAAATTAGTTGGTGATTAATTCAATAGTTGACAACTAGTCGACTGATTGTTGAAGCTCTAGTTTCAGCCCTTTTTACCTGCGACCAGTAGCCTGAGTTTAAAGGTCAACTACTGATTAAAAGTGATGTCACAGGGTTTGTAACCTGTCAACTTGATGGGCAGCTCAGTCAGCTGATCATCAGTCAGTAAAGCTGTCAGACCAGAAATACATCCTGACAGTCAAATGGAGAGTGAGGATAATTTGGTGATTTCTCCTGGTTGTTAAACCTTTGCATTCACAGACAAACCTGCAGTGAAAGAGTGGGTCAGTCAGCTGGCCTGTTCGACACGCTCTCTGCAGCGTGGACGGTCTGCGCTCTATAAATAGCTCCGGTAAGAGCGGATGGCTGTGAGGGTTTTCCATCTGCCTGTCACTAACCCAAACAGCCCCTTAAAACAGGCTGTTAGAGCTAGAACCAACCAGCTGCCCGCTCCACCCGCTGCATGTGGGGCACGCGTAAATCATGTTGGACATGGACACACACGTTACCATACTGTATATGCATCTAACACACACGAGAGCACATGAATACTGTACACACACACACACACACACACACACACTGTACATTCACATGCATGCATCAGAAACATAGAAGAACACATGAATTGATTTATAAAAGCACACAGAAACACATAAATACTGTATACACACACACACACACACACACACACACTCACTGTAGCAGGATAAGGTTTATATACACACATTTACTTGATACTGTACCCACACACACACACACACACACACACACACACACACACAGCAGAGTTGGCTGTAATTCAAAACAGTTTAGAAGCCATCAACACGCCCAGAGCAGAGGCGTTATGTTTAGTTAGGATGACAGACCGTGTTTAGCTTAAAGTGCTAAGAATAAATAAACTTTATTAAAAAGGATTGTGTCACTGGGAGGCTAGTGTCATTTACAGACGCGCACGTGTCTGCTGGATAATACGGAAAGCAGAGGAGGAGAGACGAGGGCATTTAACAGGAAAACACAGCAGAGAAGAAGAGGGATGAGCACAGCGACAGGAAAGTAATTTTTTAAATCCTTCAGTACAAACAGGGCGAGAAAACTTTATGAAGTTAATTACTGTGATTATAACCGCGGCAGTGATTCATTGTAGTGATGCTGAAATGTTGTCATGTACCAGAAGTGTTGGGACTTTAGTTTGAACTGTGTTAATTTGACACAGGCCCCGTGCGTGCGGATTAGTCCACTCTCCACGGTCGGTTCGGCTGGTTGGTTTTTCTCCAGCTGGTGAAATTTCAGGGCTGAAAACATGTAAATGAAAATGACCCTGGGGAGGCAACAACACAGCAGCTCCACTGCCAATAAAAGGCATTAGTAATTTTTTTTTGTAAATTATCGCCTGAGGTGGTGAATGCCTCTGTCAGCATGTGATACTCAGATTACAACAGCAATTAATGGAAATGTGAAACTTTCTTAATTCCTTTAAAGTCATCTCAGTAGATTTAATAACTAAATAACTGTTTCCCCTTTTTTGTAGAAAAATAAGATAATTCTAGTGTTAGTGTCATGTGATTGAATCAGAGAAGTAGAAGCCTGCGGTGTCTGCCTCAGTGCCTTGTCTGATATCACTAGGGGGGCTTTTCTCATCCATCTGCACCATTCAAAAGAAGAACCAACATTACATGGAAGAGCTCTCAGAAAACCGCAAAAACAAAGCATCAGAAATTTAAATGTATTGATACTTATCACAGTAACAAAAGCAACCACACTATCCCAAAACTGTTCACCCATGATCCAAATGAAAATGAGGGCTGCACTCAGAGGTATGTCAGTCGAATCAGATTTGGCTGTTTTACACAAATATTTGATTATGTTACTTTCTTCCATGTAGAGTTTGAGAGTTTAAACAGGGTTTGGCAGAAACAACGCTTGTGCAACATTTCTTGCCAACACTAGACATGACACAAAAGCCAATGACTGTATCCTATGTAGTTGTTGTGAGCTGTAAATACACAACTTGTAAGCAGAAGGCCGAAGATAACATTATCTCTGAGCCTGACTGGGCAAAGCCACTCTCCCTCTGGGCAGCTACCTCTGTCTTACTCAGACTCACCTGAGTCTGCAGCTGCCTGTACCAGACAGCAACATGAGAGCGAGGAGCACTTACTCTGCAGCTACATGTGGGGACTGAGAGGTCCCTGGAAGTACACTGCACACTGCTTAATCAGTTTGGTTGCATTATTTTCTATTGGACTGTCTTTATCGCCTGTGAGCAATGCAGCACGATGCAGCGTGTTGCAGTGCACCATTTGGAGTGAAACTCTTGTTGGACGCCCTGTTTCTATTATACTCCTGTTGCTGGCATTAAAAGTGCAGCAATGGACAAGGAATGGCAGATTTAAAAGGTTGAAATGAAGAGTTCTCTATGTGTTAGCTTCTCTTTTCACTACAAACACCTAAATAATTTGGCATCTGGCTAGATGGAGATAGTCAGGGAGATAAAAGTTTCTGGTAATTTTTGTGTGGGATGCAGAGTGGTGCAATATTGCATGGTAGCTACAACAACAATATCTATAAGTTAATCATGATAGTATTATTGTGAATATGCATACTAAGGAACTATGTACTCACCCATCTTTTAATAAAGAGGGTTAGTTAGTGAGACCACAGCTGCTAGGTAACTGGTTTGATTACATGACGTGACCGAGTTCCACATTTATCAGATCCAGTGTGGACAGAGAGCGTCCGATGTAACATGATGTGGCGCAACAGTCAGATGCTCGCTTGCTGGTAGGACACACTGTGATTTGTCTCAGACTGAGGATTCGATTTTTGACTTCCAGAGGGCAGCCCTAATAAATATCTCTTCCAGCAGTAAGCACAGTAATGCACATGTATGTGTATAAGCTACCAAATAAAAAAGAACATTAATATATATATATGATCCTGATTAAAATGAGAAACCAAAGACAGCTCACATGACTGCAAATTTATCACAGCAGCCCGATGTCAAGAATAAACAGCATGCAGACTGTGTGGCAGCGTGTGTGTGTGTGTGTGTGTGTGTGTGTGTGTGTGTGTGTGTGTGTGTGTTCCTTGTTCACACACACATGACATGACACACTAAGAGAAACAAGAGGTGGCTGGTAAGAGTGGTTGTGTTTGTGTGGTGGTTATTGATGAGTGGTTTAGCACCCTCTGAATCACCCTCTGCTGGTGTCAACTCCCTGCGGAAGACTGTGTGTGTGTTTGTGTGTGTGTCAGTGTGTGTGTGTGTGTGTGTGTGTAAGTGTGAAATGCCTCTAAATGTGTCTGGCAGCTCCACTCCTGCAGGCTGCACAGACTTTTGCTGCTGTCCAGTGTTTCCACCAGGACAACTTGTAGTCATGTAAATTTTGACTTTCCCTTTCTAACCCTGTCATTAACATGTAGCATGTTTCTGCTTAATCACCAACATTTCACTCTAATTATGTTCCTAACTGGTTGTTTGGCTCTGTGCGTTCTCACTAATTATGGAGCATATTTTTCTCTCATGCTGCATGAATCTGTCTGTGCGGGTGTTAGCTGTAGATATATAAGCTCAGTCTGTGTGTGTGTGTTTGAGTGACAGCTCAGACTCTTCTCTCCTCCACTTTTTTCTGCTGCACCACATTTGCTTTCTTTGTGTCCATCATGAGTCAGTCAAAGTTAGAGGACTGCAGGGCCAAATTGGTGGGGTACCCTTATAAAGGCAGAGAGGACTCAGCCTGAAACACTGATGAACACTGATGTGTTCCTGTTTAAAGCCCCCTCAAGGCAAAAAAATGTGCTTTTATCCTGTTGATGTCTCCTCAAATGTCTGACCTTGAACATACTCACTTGTATCTGTGCAGTGTGTCGCTAGGGAGGTGCTTTTAGGCCTGACATGATAACAGATTTTGCTGGGCGATTAATTGTGTCAGAAACTATTGTGATAAGCGATAATATTGCGTAATATTGTGTTTATAGACCATTTTTTAAACTTATATAATGGTAAAAAAAGGCATATTGATGCAAGTACACCCTTTAAAAGAGAAATAAACATTTATTTAACAAGAATATTTACAAATGCAAAAAAAAAGAAAATTTAAATATCTGAAACAACATGTAAAAATACCAAAATAAACAAATAAAGACCTTATAAATACAAAAAATAGACTCTCAGTCCCTGTTAACAAAAACTGCATGTAACAGAAAAATAATCAAACAACCAAAAACAATAAATGGACCCTCAGTCTCTTATCAAAAATTGCACATGAAAAAAACAACCAAAAACAATATACAAATAGACTCTCTATTAAGAAAAAAAAAACACTCAAAAACTCTTTTTTTTTCCTCCACCTCTTCTCCCCCTAACAGATCTCCCTTTAAATTTACTGTGCAATTAACCGACTTATCGCACATCGCGACAGGCCTAGGTGCTTTCACACTCCTCTACTGAAGGGGGCGATGTCGGTGCACTTTCCTAAAATTTGAGATTCAAATGTACAGCCGGCAAGCTGGATTAGGTACGTCGCTAATATGAAAGCTAATCGCTGTCTAATACAGGAAACACACAGCCATGGAGGAGCAGACTTTGACAAGATCGACAAAGACACTTTTTAACACTGGATGTCTTTCATCTTTAAATTCAATTAATAATAGTAAATTAATAATTTTTTTAAATACATGAAAAAAAAAAAGTATCACCAACTATGTTGCAGCGCACTTGCCACTACTGGAGCCTACTAAACATACAGCATAATATATCTGTAAACTATACTCAATATTTGTTAGTAACTGGCCCACCATCATAGTGCAATAGACACCAACATAAATGCTACTGTGATGTCAATATTGAAATGTCTGTGATGAGACTGATGCAGCAGCAGGAGTGTTATTTATTTCTCTGTCATACATCTTTTGTGAGTAGACTTCAAGTGCTAGAACAAATTGGTTGTGTTGCTTTGTGGTGCAGCCACGACCGTGTTACACATCGTGCACATGATTGTAGTTTGTTTCAAGCCTGACTCTGTGAAACCAAAGTGTTTGTTTTACCTTTGCTCTCGACCGGGAGCTCTCTTTCTGCCATCTCCTTACAAGCTGTACCAGCGAAGTTTCAAAACAACTGCAGAGGCAGTGTGTCATGACTCATTGTTTTCAGCTCGCACTGAAACTTCTGTTTGGACTTTTAAGGGGAGTGGCCGAGCACATCTGCTGGGCAGGGGTGTGTTTAAATTACAACAATCAATAACCCAGCCCAACCAATAAAACAATGAAGGTGAATTGAAAAATACTGGCTGAATGTTTCTTTAATGATTGACTGACGTAAAAACTGACAGTGTGACTGATGCTGTGAAATAACAGGCTGACTCTCTGCTGGCTGTTCTGCCAACACTCAACAGTTTTGTTGTTGTAATGATGTGTTCAGAGTCAGACTTCACTTTTTGTCACAAACACCGTCACCTCACAGACATTCCCACTGAGCAGGTGTGTTTGTGTGTGGGTTTTTTTTGTGTTTGCATCAAAGTTAATGGGTGCCAGGAATAAAGACAGTGGATGCCTGTGTGTGTGTGTGTGTGTGTGTGTGTGTGTGTGTGTGTGTTTCCCAGTGGACACAAAGACAATGAGACAGAGAGAAACAAAGATGGTGTGCCATCGTTCTCTCCCCAGGGAGGTGAGACATCACAGCGGTGACTTTATCACTCATCAATGTGTTCTTAAATACACACACACACGCAATGCACATACGTGTTTATACACAGAAACGAAACATCACTACAACTACCTTCATTGCTACACATGCGCACACACACACAACTGACACACACCTGCTTATTTTTGGCGTGCACTCATCCTCCGCCCACACACTCACACACACATCACACATCATATCAACATCCTGGGGACAAAGGTCACCCTGAGCTCTCAGGTGTCACGAGATAAAAAGAGACAAAGAGGGAGAGTCCAGCGATCAGAGAGACAGTAAGTGAGAGAGAAAGAAAAGGTGGAGAGAAGAGGAGGAGAGGAAGAATGAATCATTGCGGTGACAGCCGCTCCCACATGACCAGCCGTCCTCAGAGTGACCTGCCAGCTCTGCCCGTGTTGCAGCCATTGTTGCCCGTTTGTCATCTAGCTTCACAGAGCACAGAAAAACCACCAACAGGTTTATACTTTCATGTCATCGCTGCAGTATATTCAGTGGTGTTTCGGTGTTCAGTGTCGGAGGAAGCCACTTCGTTAAATTACAGTTTTAGAAGCAGTTAATGTTTGACTTAACTGCAGCTCTCTCACACTACTTCTCCTTTATCCTGGACACAGATTTAAATTTCCACAGCCACATCAAATGAGTAACTTCATCTGCCTACTACCACTTAAAAAACATTGCTACAGCCAAAGGAATAATGTCAAAGCGAGACCTTGAAAGGCTCACCCACGCTTTAATTTCCAGTAGATTAGATTGCTGCTGTTCTAAAATCCTGACACTGGCTACCTGTGACTCAGAGAATTGATTTCAAATTTTTGTGTATAATATATCTCTGACATGCTGGTGACATGTGAAGCTTCCAGGACCCTGAGGACATCTGGGGACGACCAACTGACTGTCCCAAGAGTCAGGGAAAACGTGGTGGGACAAGGACGAAAGTCAAGTTTGCGAAAGGCCAAGAGGGGCGGGCGAGAGTGGTAGTGGATGGGTCCAACAACCACCCACTTCCAGCGTCAGACATTGATGAAAAAGCTTTTATTTCATGACGGCATGACACACAATTGGTCACCGTTATTGTTTAACTGTGCCTGGCAGCGTCAAGGGGAAATGTGGCAGGACAACACAAAGAAATGGAATATTAATATATTAATATGGAAAAGAAAGGAAAGAACGAAAGCTCTGTCCCACCTGAGTTGTCTGTCCTTGCAGACAGCCACCATGACCAGCAGGTTTCCCAGGATGCTCATCAGCATGACCAGAGACAGGAAGCAGATCAGAGCCATCCGCTTTGGCATGCTGTCGCTATGGAAACACCAAAAAGACAAAACAAAACACATTAGTTCGGGACTGCACAGAGAAACCACAGTCTGTATCTTTTACAAATAAGAGCGATGAAGAGAATAAACGTTAGTTTGCTGCAGAAAGACAAGATTTTTATGTGAAAATCAATCCTTCTTTATCAGCCTGTAATAAAGCAGAGCTGCATCAGTGAAAAGAAATCCAGTTCGACTAATTGCTTGACTCAACTTTTCCAAATTATGTTCAGGTATTGGTGCAGTCGTTGGCAGAGTAAAAAAAAACATAATGAGACTGAGCTCCATCAGGGGACGGCAGGATTTATATGTAATAAAGATTCTGTTGCTCATCAATGAGAATGAATCAGACTGTCTCAAGTCTGAAATCTGATGTAAAACTACACTACTAACCCATAATGATGAATCTACTGCTGGAGAAAAGATTTATTGCATATCCACAGTGAAATCACACAAAGAAGTTCAGAAGTTTGATATCGTCTTTATCTCCAAGGTGCCTGCTCGATCAGATCAACCAGCCAAGCAGCAAAACTCTAATTAAAATCAGCAACACAGACATCAGAGAGTTTTTTCTAGTCTCACTGAGAGCTTTCAACTATTGTGATTCCAACTACATAACAAGTGCAGAAAGGGTTTGTCAAACTCGGGTCCTCTACCAGAGTCCTGGGAGTCTGAGGGTTCTGCGCAGCATCTCAGCTGTTCTAGGATGGAAACCTCAGATGTCGTACCTGGAATCTGCTCTCCCACTCTCCCAGTTTGGGGGTCACAGGCCTGAGTGCTCCGATCACCACTCAGCTCAACTCAACTCAACTTTATTTATAAAGCACTTTAAAACAACCACAGCTGACACAAAGTGCTGTACATAAGAGGTCATAAAAACAACAAAGTGGGGAAGCCTGTCTGATGTGAAGAGGTAGATTGTTCCACATTTTTGGAGCAGCAGCGGAGAATGCACGGTCTCCTCTAAGCGTTAAGCTTGGACCTCGGTACTAGCTCAGAGAGGTAGGGCGGGGCAAAGCCATTTAAAGATTTAAAAACAAATAAAAGGATCTTAAAATGAACTCTAGGCATCGCTTTTACACAGGGGGACATATATCTGGCTGTCATCAGCATAGCAATGAAAAGCGACACCATGCTTTCTGAGGATAGACCCTAGTGGGAAGCATATACAGGGAGAAAAGCAGGGGTCCTAAAACTGAACCCTGTGGGACCCCATATAAAAGCGGAGCAGAGGAGGATTCACAGGCACCAAGACCAACACACATAGTCCTGTTGGCTAAGTAGGACCTGAACCAGTCCAGGGTGCTTCCACCAATGCCCACTAGCTGCTGCGGACGTTTTAACAAAATGCTGTGGTCTACAGTGTCAAAGGCAGCGGTCAAGTCGAGCAGGACAAGAACAACATAGTTTCCACAATCATTTGCCATTAAAATGTCATTAAAAACTTTTAAAAGGGCAGTTTCTGTGCTATGCAAAGTTTTAAACCAGACTGAAAAACCTCCATAATATTGTAAAGTTTTCAGTTGTGCATAGACAGTTTTCTCCAGGATTTTAGAAACAAAAGGCACCACTGTCGCCTTTACTCCCCACTTCTTTTCCAGATCCTCTTTCAGCCCTTGGTATTTTTCATGCCTCTTGTGTTCCTTCTTCCTGATCTATCACCACTGCCTTCTTCCCTGGAGTTCCTTTCATTTTTGGTTGATTAGCTGAACCCGCAAAATAAAATTAAGCCAAAAATATCACCCCTGAATAACTTCTGAGCTTTACACGCCCTTTTGTGCTTTTACTTGTCTTGAACTCTAAACTAAAGACTCAATGGGTGTCCACTCTGATCTGTGCATAACCTGTTCGTATTCGGCTCACTCTCTTGCTGCCATGCTCACTGGCACACTGCTACTCTGTCTCCAGCCCAGCATCCACCTGTAGGCTCTGAATCTGTTACCACTCGCTGCTGTGCTGAGCTCCGTGTTTCCATGTGGGGATGTCAGAGCCGAGCAGCTAAATGTCAGCGCTGTACATACTTTACATTTGCTGACTGACTTTGTAAAACTCTAAACTGCCCTGAATTAATCCCATAAACTACATTTTGATGCCTCGGGAACTATAAGGTTCTTAAATTGAGTCATTTCATCACTGTTGCAAGTGCTGAATGGCATAAAACTGAGCATCTCTGACACTGAACACTTGATTTAACAGACGTCTTCGGCGTTTCATCAGTGATTTACAATGAGTGGATCACTTTTCAAGGACTCTGTGACAGAACACCTCTTCGTCCAGTGTGATGGAAAAAATTAAGAAGGCCAGATGTAGGATAAATTCACTACACACCGGCGGGAACCCTAATATATTTCATGGCATAAAACTGCAGACATTGCATTTTCGCTCCTATATACTGTAACCTTGGCACGGCTTCAACAAAGTGTCTCAAGGTACAGCAAAGTAGCTGCATGAGTTATGAATCAAAGCCCTCGGAGTGAGTTGTGTGGTTTAAGAGCCCTCTGAAAATGACTTGTTTAATCTCAGACTTGTTTGACATTGGTAATGCATTACAGTAATCCTCCCGAGGTTTGTGGTCTCTCGTACTTGAAGGCTTGACAGGGAGGGAGGTGGGAGGGGGGTCGGCGTGCAGAAACACACCATCACCGCTGAAACAGTGAGAACAACTCCATTACACAGGCACGATTTCAATTTTCTTCTCCTGTGTCTTTGTCCTGAAACTCTGCAGCAAAGTTCGGGGGGCAATTTATTTGTGGCTTTTATGTTATGTCCACGTTATCTGTAATGTCCCTCTGTGATTCACTGCCGGAGTCAGGAGCTGTGCACCGTCCCTATCTGCCAAATTATTTTACTCTCACCATCTGAGGTTCAAAGGCGAAGTGATAGTGTGCAAATGAGGCTTGTTCTTTGATCAGTGGTGCCAACACACTAATCAGATCAAATGGGAACGCTGACAGCTTCTCAACGGAAGCATCATTATCAAAAAGGCCTCCGTAGCACCATGCTAATCTTCTTTCATCTTGAATTTGTCGGCTACACAGTCTAACCTTTCCCCTGAATGAGACATTGATATGCACGCTACTGTAGTAGCACCCACCTTTTAACACAGCTGCAGGTGTCACCAGCAGCATACAAATATCCTCCTTTACACCAGAGCCTCGCCTCATTTTGGATTTGACAAAGTGTGCAGGAGCAAGAGCAGCACTTTTACTCCGAGCTTACAGAACGCACACTTACTGATCATTAGTCAACTGTCAACTTCAGACTCCAAAGCTGCTGGCATCCGCTCCCTAATTCTTAGGGAACAATTAAGCTCAGCACCCAGCTGTCCAGTGTGGAAGGT
This sequence comes from Epinephelus cyanopodus, assembly GCA_026686955.1. NCBI lineage: Eukaryota > Metazoa > Chordata > Actinopteri > Perciformes > Serranidae > Epinephelus > Epinephelus cyanopodus. Next base: position 4,549,845 of record CM048923.1, on the reverse strand, counting down.
ACTCTCGCACTCCAAGCTCTTATTCAGCAACAGCACTGAAACCTGGGAGCTGCAGTACGACTGTGGTCCTTCACTGAGCTTTGATGCTCAGTTGCACTTTGAGACCATGTCAGAGAAGAAAGTGTTTTTCTTTCACAGCACTCATCATAATTATTATAATTAAAACAAACCACTTTGTTTGAAGTTCCATCCGACCGCATTTAAAGGTAAAGTGTTTATAGCTGTTCTGAATGTCTGCGCTCAAAGCTGGAGGGAAATAGCCTGCTGTCACAAAAAGCAGCAAGATGCAATAATTATGCAATTGGGGATAACAGCACACCTGCAGTCTCTCCTCCATTCACTCTCTTTGTTGCACTTAGTTTTTCACATGAAAATGGAGTGAAGTAGCTGTGTGAAGAATGAATAAGGAAGCTTGTGACTGAAGCTCAAATCCTGGATACTTTCTCTACTCCACACCTGGGCAGTTCCGAGGTGTATTGTAGTGGACATGATTGTCATATTGTCTGTTTAGGAAATTCACAAAAATTGTCAGATGCATCTCACCTAATTTGAGGGTTGTAAGAGTTTGTGTATTCGTGCCAAACCATCACGGTAAGGTGCATGGAGCAGAAAACATGCAGCTGATGGTTGTGAGAAAGTTACTGGCCCCAAGCGAGGGAGTTCAAGTACCTCAGGGTCTTGTTCACAAATGAGGGGAGAATGGTGTGTGAGATGGATCGGCGGTTTGCTGCGGTGTCTGCAGTGATGCACGCTGTGCCTGAAAGACAGGGTGAGGAGCTTGGACATTCAGAGGGAGCTTGGAGTAGAGCCGCTGCTCCTTCGTGTTGAAAGGGGTCAGTTATGGAGGTTCAGGCGTCTGATCAGGATCCTCCTGGACACCTCCTGTTAGGTGTTCCAGACAATGTCCCACTGGTAGGAGGCCATGGGGCAGACCCAGAACACGCTGGAGGGATTACATATCTCATCTGGCCTGGGAACGCTTTAGGAGAGCAAGAGGAGCTGGAAAGCTTTGCTGGGGAAAGGGATGTGTGGAATACTTTGCTCAGCCTGCTGCCCCTGCAACCCAGCTTTGGATAAGCAGCTACCCTAGGGTCTCCTAACAGTAGGATGTGCCTTGAACATCTTTAATGGGAGGCGCCCAGAAGGAGGAGGTGCAGGTCAAATCCTAAAATTTGTCATGTGACTCGAGTCCCCCACCTCTGCTAGAAACTCGCTAGAAACATCAAAAAAGACTTTGAGTGAGAAAAAAGTGTGAAAAATCCGAATCAAGCTCAGCAATCATATTTTATGGTGCAACATTACTTTGTTGGAAAAAAGATTTGTCTGCATTGTGCTTTTATTCAGCGTCATAAAAAAATACATGTATTATTTATCAAATAATGTATTACATAAGTCAGTGCAGGCTCCTGTTTATTTAACGTGTGCTTAGATTGGAACAGACAGTGGCGCTCTGACGGTGGCAAAACACACCAACAGGTGAGACGTTAGAGGCATTTGTAGAGACTGGCATGTCTTCTTTTTTCTGTTGCCTTCTTCTTTTTATAACACACCTTGTGTTTTAAATTACGTTTCCAGATGTATGAAGAACTCTCTCTGCATACTGCTACTTACTCTTAAATTCTACTTTAGATATCTGTGAGACTGTGGGAGACAGAGTGAGAGACAGAGTGCAGAAACACAGCGGCAGAGGTGAAAGGAAAGGACTGAGCAAAACTTATAACTATGTTGACATCTGATACACATGAACTCTGACCTGGAGCTAAGCTGAACTTCTGGTGGGCAATCAGCGAGCAGCAGCCTCAATTAGGGAGAGATGAGGGGTGACTGAGGAAATACCTCCTCCAGACAAGAAGCTTTAAAGCTCCAATCCGTCACTGCACAGCTGTTTTCCTCTGCCGCCCCATGAAGACAGAACGCACATACAAATTCCTGACTATTTCTGCACAGTTTTAAGGGGGCTGGGTGATTTTAATGCCTTTAAATGTGAGGGAAAATCTTTTAAAAATAAATGTGGAAAATGTTTTTAGAGATATCACCTCAGCTGTTTCAGTGTGTAAAAAAAGAATTCGCCACACTGCATCAGAATGTGCTCTGCATCACTGCTCTTGCTATTCCGACGCGTGGCTTCAGCCCTCAGAGTGGCTCCGTATCAGGTGGTTGTGCTGAACAAGCTGCTGAAGTGCTGCTGATTGGATCTAAAGAGCAGGCCTTGATGACTGGCACTCAGGAAGCTCGGTGGTCCGCACAGACGGCCTGGAAGAGTCGACGCTGCAGGCAGAGAGCTCGTTGAGTGAGGCAGCATGAGAAATCACATCTGACTGCACACTCGAGTGATTCTGCATGAACCATTGCGTCAGCTGAGGTGAGCTGATTGCAAGTTGTCATCTTTGGGGGTTTCTACTTTGGGGGTTTCTACTAACTCAGAGTGAAGACGGTGAAAGTATCTGCTATTGTGTCAAAATTTAACGCACAAATATGCAACTTTTGTCTTCAGCTGAGTGCAGAAGTGGGTTGTTAGTTGCACCTTGTCCCAGTTGGTTCCCACCTCTCACTCGACTTGCTGATGTAATGAGAAAACGCCACAGGCTGTGGTGAACGGTGAACTGGAGTATAAAAAATAATGTTTACTTTTTATCCTTAGTTTTAATGTCATGATTTGACTTTTTTTTTTTTTAGCTTTTTTAATCTTTTCATCTGCTGCACTTTTGCTAATTTACTTACTGTAGTTTATGTTTCCTATTAAACATTGTGAGTAGGAAAACAGTGCTGTGAGGCTCCATTAAAGCAGACAACACAGGACTAAGAACAAACATAAAAGAGCACATTAAAGCACAATTACAAACAGATAAAACTGAAATTGACAATAAAGAAACAACACAAAGGGGTGGTGGCGGGGTGTTAAATCATGCAGAGCAGAGTGCACGGAGGACTTAGATGCTACATGTAGTGCTGATACATGATTTAAATGCTTCTCTTTTCAGACAGTCCTAGAAAGTTCTCGTTCATCTGAGGACACGACAGCATCAGGAAACAGGTCAACAACAGCCAACTGAATTGTTGGAGCATTTCCAGGAATGAAACAAAAGGACGACGCTGTGCAAAACATTCTGCCTCCTGTTTTTAGCGGTCAACAATGTATGAACACATAATGGCATTTTATGTTTCTTCAAACCACAGATATGTTCATTTGTGTATTACTATGCAGCGATTATGTTGAAACTTTCTCTATGTTTCAACAATGTTGTTGTTAATGTGTGGTTAGATTTAGGGACCAAAACCACTTGGTGAAGATTTGGAAAAGATCATGTTTTCGCTTAAAGTCCTCGGTTTTGGTGGCACAATCCCCGCTGGAAACGCAGTGAATATTGAATATTACAACCCATTCTCATTTTGATGTCATCAAATACCGCCGCTTGGTCTTCGATTTAGATGGTGATGAAAAACAGGCTTTCAGGCATCGGTTAATAACACCACTGGACAACAACCTTATTTAATGACCTGCAAAATCCATATAGGTTGGACGGAAGGGATGGATAGCTCCAACCAGGGCAGTACTCACCATATACATCGAGGGGGACACGTGCCCCCCAATGTTCAGATATGCCCAAAATGTCCCCCCAATATCTAACTGAACAACAACAAAAACACTTTTTTTTTCATTGCTATTCTACAGCAGCCTTGTAGCCCAGAATCTGCTGTTAAATATAGTGATGTGCAACATCACTATATTCTTGTTGATCAGTGCATTGTTTCACACTGTGTTTGCTAAGTCGTTCCCAAAGTCCCCAAGTTGAGGGACTTTCGGGTTTCCAACAGTTTGGGCAACCCAATAATAGAAGACGAGTGCTCATTCTTTGTCAAAATTCTTTGTCAAAATATGTTAAAATTACGTGTTTAACAGGGAATTATTCCACCCGGACCCCCGGGTAAAAATTTTTCCCACTTCAGGGCTAAAGCCCCAGATGTTTTCAACTCCTCAACACCCCTGGTCCCCCCCAGTGGCTACAGCCTTGGCTTGAACAACTTTCCAGGTCTGGACTTTCACTCGGGAGGCTGGTGTTCACTTCCTTCATGAGCCAAAGATTTTTTTTTTTTTTACACCTAACCTTGTGCATTTGTTGCACAGTGGAATAAACATAAACATGCAGTGTTTTACCTGATGTTGTAAGTTTATTTTGAAAAAGACTGTATGCATCTAATGAGCAGAAACTGTAATTTCCTGTGAAAACGGAAGTGTATTTTGAAAAGACTTAATGCATTTAACAGGCGTAAATTGACAAAGGTGTACCGTGATATAAAAGTTGACAGTTATCATACTGTGTACATTTGCTTATCTACAACATTGAAAAAAAAAATGCAACTGGATGTTTAATTATTTTCTAAGGGGAGACGTTTTACACAGACTTCCATTAACAAAATGGTTTCCAGTTTCAATTATAGTAATAAAACATTTGTTCAAGGATCTCAAGGAAATTTTCTCTCAAATACTTTGGATGTAATTCAGATTTAGATTATTTAAGCCTGATTTCTGATTTTTGCTGCAGTTTGATATGATGGCTGCAGATATCGTGATGCCCATGAGCCAAAGCCTCTGTGGGAGTGGAGAAGAAGAAGCCGGTCACATGTGCAAATCCAAGCAGAGGCAAATTCAGAACACACTGTCATTGCATTTGAAATGTTATTAAAGCTGCTAATGGTTTATCAGGTAAATGGATGGAATGGTTTCTTACTGAGATGCAGCTCGGGGCTGGTAGATGACCTCTCTCCTTATTCAGACAGACCTTAGACTTGACTGACGATTCAACCAAGAGAATTTCATGTCAATCCGAGCCTTGGAAGAGCTTCAATTGCAGGTCACCTCCGTTGTTTTGTGACTTTTACCTCTGGATCTCCAGATGCCTGAAATAACTCCTCCTCTCGTTCTCTCCTGATATATTATTGTCAGTTGTCAAACAACTGGCTACTAGATTTTTAGTTCTTACTAAACACAATGTCTGTAATGGAGGACAAAGGCATGGTAACCCCAAATCACCTCATCTGACCCCCATCCCATCCTGCCCGTCCTCTCTCACCCCCTCCGTTCCTGCTCACCCAAACATGTCCACATCAGATATCTCCATCGGACCCCACGTGTGGGTAAACATCTTACTAACAGGGAACGCCTCCAACTTTACATTGTCTCTTATCAAAAAACATTTTGGCTGGAGCCGAGGGCCCCAGTGGGAATCCCTAATTGCAAACAATAACTGTCTGGACTCTGGCGTTCCCTCTCAGCAGACAAAGACAAGCCTCCTATTATGCAGACTGGCACCCAAGGCCACGGGCGCTATCCAAACTGGTATCAAGCGCTGCTTCTATGCGTCATAAATAGGGAAGAAGTGTTGAGATGGATGGCTGGGTCATGACAGATTCTCCTGCTAGCTGGGATCACAAGAGCGCAAATAGTAGAGGCCGAAAAAGAGTAATTGCGCTTGAAAGCTCGAGAGTAAAACTAAATTGGTATAGCAGGTGGTTCACTCAGCTGGAAAACTCTGACAAAGGACAATAAATCACTGCATTAGAGTAAGCGGCCTCGTTGAGGACACTTTTTATTTAATGGCAATGAGCAGAAATGAGCATTCACCCACTCGCATGCTGAAGAGGAGAACTAATAGTCTTTCTTTTTTTCTAATTAACAGCTCAGTAATTTTTGGTCTTTGTGTCGAATAAGAGAGCCAAACAAAACTTTTATGTCAGACACTGAGTCCTGAACTTTGGTAAAAGTGTTGTCACATCTGTATCCATCTAAAACCTTACATTTTTGGAAATCTGCTCATTTTTGTTCTGACCAGGACAAAAATAATCCAGCACGGAAACAATTCAACTTAACACCTGTATATAATCAATTTAAATAAACTAAAAATTCCTCCCAGCTCCAGGATCAATAAATGAAACGTCATTTATAGCCTTTTCGTCTTGAATCTGGAATTACACCCCTCTGTTGATGTATAATACTGCCAATCATATTTGACATGGTGTTTTAGTCACAGTGACGGCGCCACCTCTCAACTGTTAGTTGTTGTGTTTTTCCAGTCCCGGATGATTATTTTCTTTGCTGTGACGAGGGCTCTTTAAGCGGCTGCTGCTGCGGCTGAGGTTTCCCTCTGAACGACAGGTTTCTGTTTCTGAACTGAGCTGAAAGGTCAAACTGGAGTTTTGTTCCAATTAGGCTCTGTTATCTTTACCTCACCTCGGAAAGAGAGGTCTTACAGCATGAAACGGCGGCGGCGAAAAGGTATGAAATACAATCTGGTTTAAGAGTCGGCAGTCAAAGAGCTCCAGAGATCAATTCAGTGTTTGTGAAGGTTTCAGCCAACGCCACTCAAACCTGGTTGCAGCTGTCAGAACTCGTAGTGTGGTGAATATTGAGACTAAAAGTTTGGTGTAAAATGAAGATTCATTATTTTTCATTTGCCTGATGGCTGAATACAGAACACTAATGAGGGGAATTCTGGTTTTATTCAGATGATTATTTCCATAGTTTTGGCCATCATTTCTATTTTTAATGAGAACACTGTACTCTGCAGGTAAATCATTGAGATCGGGGAAAACTAAAATGAAGTCAAGAAACAGGAACAGACAGGATACGAGACAGGTCGTGAACAAATCCCCATTTTAGACAAACTTAATTTGAAGAGAAAACAAAACTGAATAGTAAAATTATTTCTGAAACAGTAACAGAAAAATATTCATTACAGATTACAGACAGACCTACTCTTTAACTCTGACCTGCTGTACTTGCAGTAGAAATGTAGAAATCTTTCTGTGTAATGGGGCAGTTTAACAAGCTCAGTATCCCAAATAATTGTGTGAATAGTTATTCAACATTCACACAGTTCGGATCCAAATCTTTATATTTACTTTTCTTATTTTACCGACTTCTTCGGTACGATTTTGAACTTCTGCAAACTTTCAGATACAGAAACCACATCATGTCCAAAAGTTCAACTTTTTAAGGACAAGTGTGCTCGCATTCAAGTTTTCTGGACTTCTACTATTTAGAAATATTCAGCATTTTTCATCATGTGTTTATAATGGGGGTGAATGGACAGAATGTCCAATCTACTCTGAGCTTCAACTACTTTTGCATAATTACAGCTACAGACACCAATTAAACTTTAAAAAAGTAAACAAGACTCAGCTGCTCAACTTACATTCAGCTTTTTGATATTGTTTACAGTTTTTGAATTATTGGAGTTTACATTTTATGCATTTTTTGTTATTTTCAGTCGTTCTCTGAGCTTTTAATGGGAGTGTAATAGACAAAGTTGACAAAACTGAATTTTATCTACAGATTTTATTTAAGCTTAAAACAGGTCACAAAGTAATTAAACTTCTTCCAAACATTAGTTTCAACTCCCACTTTTGACAGTTAACTTCCAGCTTTTCTAGCAATGTATTTTAGCTTTTAGCTTCATCAGGTTATGCAGGTCAGCTTTCAATTCAATTTAGCGTCAAGGTATTTTAGCTTTGAGATTTATTTCAGCCGTCAGCATTCAAACACATTTTCTGCAGGAAAAGCATTTTCTGATGTTCTGGGACTCTCTGTCAACTTCAGCCTGTTACATGAATTGTTTTTTTTTAGAATACACTTCAGTTTTCACAGGAAATGTACAGTTTGCATACAGTCTCTTTCAAAATAAAACCACTACGTCAGTACAACACCTTGAATTGATGATTTTTTTTCTATTAACAACAAATGCAAGTGGTTGGGTTTAGGAAGTAGTCTCTATATACAGACTCTACAGTCAGTGAATGTAGAGTCTGTAGGCAAACCCTGGAGATCTTGCCTCCGGAAGAAGAGCAGAAGAGCCCTGGTTTCCGGTTGTAGGCTGTTTGTAGTCCGCGAGATATTGACCAATCACGTTTGAGCTGGCTGCAGTTGTTGCCAGGTTAAACGGCCCGTGCGGTGAACTATGGAGGTGGAAAATAATTGCCGTCACTGCAAACTCTGAATCCATCGCAATGGTTCAGCATATTTACTTATATATAAACGGAAGTCGGAAACGGAAATTCGCCTCCTCCGTCCAAATCAAACCAGAATGCCAAAAAAAAATCATGGATCTGCCCCCAGAGGCTGTATCGGGGTATAAAGCCTCTCTTCGATGTCCCCATGTCCCCCCATCTCAGCGTCAGCTCTTACAGTACTTCGGTGGAGTTTATTTGTGCTGCCTGTCTTTACAAACATGTTTCCAAAGGCCTCCACCTCCACATTTCTAACTAATCAATAATCAGCCACAAAGCAGAACGGTGCGACACAATGAAACACGACGGAGCAAAGCACAGGTGACAATCTGACCTGACCTGACATTTACCAGGATGCATTAACTGGATATTTTGGTTGCTATAACGGTTGGTACAAGCAAAGCGTTCATCTGATTGTTTACACAATTAATTGAAGCTTGCTCTCTGCACCTGCCATTACGATTGTAAATGCCAACCCTGTGTAACTCAACTTCCCTGTGGCTCGTGACTGTACTGAGCTCACCTTCTAAAACCCAGTAAGTCCCCCAGTTGTCCCGGAGCTTTCAACCTCCAGCAGTGATAAAAATGGAATTAGTCAGCATGGCTCTTTAGGCGTCTCACATCGGCTCCAGCCATCGATTTCTGACAACTTCCCAAAAACCAGTGCATCATTTCCACCTCCCAAAACAGAGCTGAGGCGGTCAGTGCAAATGCGAGGCAGTAATTGGCCTAAATGCTGCAGTTGAGGGGTCGATGCTCGCAAACAAGATACAGATGAAACACACACAAAGATGAGAAGTAGACAAAATTTGAGAGAGATCATTTAAAAAAGAGGAAAACACCACCTGCACCAGATGAACTGCAGAATACACAAGAGAAGCAATCATTATAATCAGCAGTACACAATTGCAATCATTCAGTCGCACACTCACAGTTTCACATTATCTATTCACAACTCACAAACATGCATACACACAGATTCATCTGTATATAAATCAAAAGCCATTCACTGCTTCTATTTTGGCTCTCTCTCTTTGAGCATCACCCCTTCCACAATAACTCTCACATTCAAACGTCAGCCACAGCCCCACAACGTTCCTACCTCTGTAACTCAAGCACATGCACACTGATACGCCAATCAGCGCTGTAATAACCCCTCATTTTAAGGGCACCGATATAAAGCCAGATTACGTTTAAAAAATGTGCCTCTTTTCTGTCTAAATCACAAAGTTGGGCAGCAACACAGAAAAACATCTGAGTGAGATTCAGATGTGTCATCATGCTATAAAAAAAAAAACACTTTTCTTTTCACAGAAAACACAAATTGGCCTTGAATTACAAACAGCATCAACAAGAGAAAAATTTGATTATGTTTCTCTGAGCAGCCACAAATGTGCAGTTCACTGTCATCATCCTGAACTTTTTGGTATCAAACTTGAATGATCAATCAGCTGTTTGTCATTGCGGCCATACAAATTCCACATGGCTCATTTTGTTGTGGGGATATGCAGGAAGAACTCCCTGAGTCAGGGAGCTGTCAGTTTCAACTTTTAACCCGCTGACAGATGACTGACAAGAGCTCTCCTCTGCTGCAACATCACATCAACTCTTCCCTGTATCTCATATGAATGTGCTACTTGGTAATCTGTCCTCGACTTCTGATTCATGTTTTGAAAACAGAAAGACATGAACGCTGTTTGGAAAGACTGAAATCAGTTTCTGGATCAAAAAAGACCCGTTTAAGAATGATAAAAGTTTTCTTTCGCTGACATTTTCAATTGTAAATTATCCAAAGAAACAATCAAAAACATCCGACAAATGTGATTTTCTCTAAAGGCTCACCTCAGGAAGTTAGAATTTTTTTTCTGTTTTCCAGCGTAATAACTAAAATGAGGACTTCCTGTTTCCTGACAGTTTAATGTGCTGATGGACCAAGAATAGCTGAGCCCATTTCAGACTGGCACAACTCATCTGTACTCCTGAGATGGTTGAACACAATGCTACGACCCTTTCTTCCTGAATGGGACAGTTAATGATGTGTGACCAACGGTGTTGGCAGGGAAGGACAATAAGTGTCCACTAACCTTCCAGAAGCTAAATACACCAGAGAGGGTTCAGAATAGAAAAGGACCTCAGAGTCGTGTGTGTGTGTGTGTGTGTGTGTGTGTGTGTGTGTGCGTGTGTGTCTTAGTGTGAAATACACCTTGTGTTGGTGTGGTTAAACAAGTATGAATCCACATCTAGTGTTTTCTTTTCAGATTCAAGTGAAGCAAAGCGTCTTTATAAATTCTCATCTGTGATGTTCATAGTACATAAAGAAAATATGTCCAGCAGTCCAGGCTGTGAAGTATTCTTGTTTGACCATTTTATTTCATAATTTGATTTGAATTGATTTAATTTATCTGACTAATCAAAATATATAGCAATATATCAAGTCCCACACGCAACAAATACATGGAAATGCAGAGGATAACACAATAAAGTTGAAAGACAACTTGTTCCCATTGTGGTCGTCTTTATGACAACAACAGCAATACATAATAACTTTATTATCTAAAATTTGGAACAGTCAGCGCAATAAATTTGAAGGCTTGTCAACTTGGGTACAAGTTGATATGTTTCAATCTGAGCAAAATTTGTCAGTGCTGGTATTTTCCTGAAGTCACAGAGACTCAGAAACAGAACTCTACCACTCAATAGCCCCTTTTACTTTGTCTCTTCAAAGCAGGAATTTTACATAGTTATGCTGACTCATCGCTCTGTATCAAAGTGCAATCATGGAATAGGGGAACAGAGTTGTTTCACCTTTAAGGCAGCATTGGAGGCAGCAACAGAGCCAAAACAATTTCAGTGCAAAAGGGACGGATGGATAAGAGGGGTGTGACATTTTGTTGACATGTAACATGTGCAACCCAACCCTGGGGGATTTTAAAGGCAGCTGATAGCAGTTAGCGGCTAACTCAAAGAACAGTGGATGAAAATGTGCACAGTTTGGGGAGACACTGAGGTCTGAGCAGTGGACAAGATCAGCCACCATATAACGGGGATGATGAATGATTGTTATTGCTATGTTATGCCACTGTTTTTAAAGTGCTGATGATGCCTGTGTTTTATTGTTTAATTCTGCAACAAAGTCCCTTCTTTATGCTCCCTTTGCATTTTTACCCAGAGCCAAAGTGTGATCTCTGTGTAAAAAGGGCTAATGTCAGGAGCTGAAAAATGTTTCTGGGGGAGTTGTGCATCGAGAATACTTTGCTCAACCTGTGACCCGTCTACTGTTGAAAATGGATGAATGGATGGATCATTCCCTATTTTTATTGCTCAAAAATACATGACCTCACAAAGGGCAACCAATGCAAGGCTAAAAAAATGGCCCAAAGTAACAATCACTATTGACTGTATTCACACAATCTCAGTTATTCAGTTACATTTGGGGAGACAATTAAACATTCAAATTAACAGAAAACACCTTTTATTTTTGTATTTAGCTCAGACAAAACATACTGTTGTATTACCTGAAAACTAAATAGAAATGAGGGTAACTTGACAGTAAAAATACCCAATAACAGAGCAGTTTCAACATCTATCCTGGTGATGTATCGAATCCTTATTAGGGGTCCGCTCATAATTTCGACATCCCATTGTTCCAACCATATTAAACCCATTGTTACGAAGTCCTGTTGTTCCGAAATCTAATTTTTCATTGTTACAAAATAACTGTTTCATGGTTAAGATCTGGTTAGGTTTAGGCACAAGAACTACTTGGTTAAGGTTAGGAAAGGTCATGGTTTGGGTTAAAATTATAACTTTCGTTTTGTTTCTACTTCCTCAAAACAGGGCGACCGTTGTTGTCAGGGCAACAGTAAACAACACAACAACACGGTCCCTTGCTGCTTTTTTTTTCAACTTTTTGCATTGTAATGTTGAGATTTCGGAGCAGCGGGACTTCGGAACAATGGGTTTAATATGGTCGGACCAATGGGATGTCGAAGCATTGAGATTTCGGAACAATGGGTAATTTCCGGAATAATGGGATGTCAAAATAATGGGATGTTGGAATTATGACATGGCACCCCTTATTATGCACTCCAGCTGGATCTAATCATATGTAATTAATTGATCTCTCATTAACCTGCATACTCCACTCAGCTGTCAAAATGTTACTTGTATGTGTTTCCTATACAATTACCTGTAAATTGACACCTGTGTTGGCTGTAACACACACCTGTGGAGGAAGACTTGCAGCTTTCTATAAATAGTGGCCCCTCAAAGAGGTCAGTAAAGGTCACAGATTATATCCTTTAATAGGAAAGAAATAACGAGGCTCAGGCTCTTTCCTCTCCACCTTGCATCCAACCCTCCATCTCACCAAACAAATGAGCGACCACAGGGATAAATCCAGTCCGAGGTGAGAAACAGGCAACAACTTTGTGCTTTCTCAGAGCCAGTGGCTAATTTGTGAGTCAAACTCAAATTAGTGACAAACAGCGTGGGCATCAGACAACCGTTAGTGTTAATGAATAAGAAGCTCTGTGATCATATGGGGCTAATTGTCTTCATAACTATTTCCCTGAAGGCACAAGGCGTGATTGTGGCAGCTTCCCACACACACACGCACACACACCTCAAGTAGAAAATAACACCCGACAGGCCACTCAATAGGAGTTCTGCTTCATCCAATTACTTAACATGAGTTTCTCTCGTGGAACATCCATCTCCCCTCCAATTATCGATGATTTACTGACGTCATCCTGATGTCGGCTTTGCCTGTAATGCAACAGGGAAATCTGGAAATGGGCTGCACCTGGGGTTTGGTACTGAGAAAGGTGTTAACACATGTGACCCACCAAACCTCCATGTCCACACATCCACCCCCAGCCCCATTAGACAAAGACATGCTTCAGAGGTGAGGGTAAATGACGAAATGACTCAGACGGCATGACTGACATCTCTTTAAATGGAAATTATTCTGTCGTTCGAGAGTTTAAAGTTGTGTCTTTTCTTTTTAAATAGGGATCACGCCACCTTGCTGCTCAATCTCCAGCCGACTGGCAGCACATTATGTCAGAACTGTCAGCTTTCAGTGTGAACTCTCCATGCGCTCACCGTTGACACTTTGCTGAATTGGAAACAGAAGAAATACTTCTATTGAAAGAATTTATATGAGTTACAGCCATAAAACTCCAAGATGCAGGAGGACTTATGACATATGTAAAGAGTCCATCCATGCTGCTACAGCTCTCTGAGGCTGCACTTAGGTGCCCATATTTGCACAAGAGGGTGAACCCATGGAGAAGTGAGATTTGACTGAAAACCCAGGGACACCGCCTCAGTGGCGACTTGACAATCACAATGTAGCTACGCCCTAAAGTTAACTTGCTTTATCCTCTATTTTACTCCAAATGGGACCATAATTCATAACATGACAACCCAATTGCCAAAAATATGTTTGCAAAACACCAGTGCAGTTACATTCTTTATTTTGTAGTGGATATGTTGAAACCTAATGTTTGTGATGAAAGTGCAGTAGCTTCAGGCACAAAACCACTAAGTTATGTTTAGGAAAAGATCATGTTTTGGCACAATCCCTGCTGGAATCACAGTGTAACATCAACTGGTTTTGTTGTTTGTCAGCAGATGTCTCAAGTAAGTGCACGTCATCCACTCTCCTGTCCACCACCAGATGTCAAAAGTCAGCTCGTAAATTACGTCACTTAGAGACATTGATATTTGTATAAATATGTACATGCCAACATTTTCCTTTGGGGAATGGATGCAACAGTATTTTGTAGCAGATACGTGCAGTACGATAAGTGCATACGATGAATGCAATAGCTTTAGGCAAAAAAACCCACTTGATTATGATTAAGAAAATATCATGTTTTGGCTTAAAACAATGTTTGGTGGCAGATATGCCACTGGAAAACCAAACACCCAGGTTTGGTGCAACAAACAGCAGTATCTTTACAGCGAATACGTTGAAACTTCACGTTTGTGGTGAAAGTGCAGTAGCTTCAGACACAAAAAATACTTGATTTATGGTTAGGAAAATATAATGTTTTTGGCTTCAAACAACATTTGGTGGCAGAAAAGCGGCTGGAAAACCAGACATGGGCCAGTGAAAAACACAGGTTCAGTGGCTCAAATACCATTGGAATTGCTGCAATGTGTCGAGGTGCGAGGTTTGGAGCAACAAACACCGGTGGAACGAGCACAAAGGCTTGCCAAAAAACAACATTTTTGATTGTGCCCTCAAACAGTGGTCTGCAGATTGGCAGCTGTCTTGCCAAAGTGTTGAGCCATCCACCATCCCCTCCATCTCCAATAACATAATCACTTATTATGCTACGTAACTTTAGAAATGTTGATATGATGTGTATGCACAAATATAATGTATCAATGGCAGAATTGTACAATGCCAGAATTTTCTTCTGGGCTGAAAATAAACATCAAGCAGTTCTGAAGACTTGAAACTAGAGATTGAGACGATAAACTCATTAGGAACATTATTACTGCACAGACCCTTCAACAATGCCGTAATAGCGAGCATTATCATTACTCGTTGCCCGGAATAGTCACATTTTCTTTTGGTGACGGATTGACTCAAGTTAAATTTTCCATTTCCTGTATTAACATGAACACTTTTTCAAGAGCAAAACCTTCAAACAATCACAGTACGAGAGCGTGATTCAGAGGAAACACAGTTTATTTACATACTGACAGACTGCCTGGTTTTAACAAAGCGAAACATCAATCTCCTGAAGGCTCCTGGGAAATTCAAGCTGGTGACGGCAGCAGGTAAACACAGGTTTGGGTTGCTTGGCAACATGTTTTGACTAAGTGTAAATGACTCTGCTTTTGTTTGGCCCCCATCATCACACCAGCAGAGAGATGCTCAGACCAGCCTGGTGATGAGAGTCACGCAGCGAACACCACAGAACAAACAAGATTTGTATTTGCACAGGGCTCTTACTGTACACTGAATGTGGGGCCATTATTTTACTTTTGACTGTATGATTGTTGAAAATAATAACAGTGGTTGCCATTGGTATTTATCATTTTCTGTCCTGTTTTGGTGCCGCAGGCAATTGGACTGTAGAACATAAACACAGCTCTACAGCTCTCGTGTTTGCAGTGGCTCTCAACCAACCTCTCATCTGTTATTTACAACTTCTGATGAATGACAATATCGCAAATGTCTTTATTTCAACCGATTGCTTTTCAGAAAGAGTTCAATAGCTGCAGCAGTTCAGCAAACACAGGGTAATGACTGGTGTACATGTTTACTTGCCATTCATGTTGAAAAGTGTGGGAAAACAGTTTTCCGTCTCTTTGTGAAGTTTCATTGACATTTAAAAGGCATTCAAGGTCAGTTTGACATTTGCTGCACCACATCTAACATTTTCCCTTTAAGTATAAAACTGTAAAGTTATTGATTTCTTGAAAACTAATTACAAACATACAATGACATTTGGTGTGTAAAGTAGCATAGAGTGCTAAAATCTCACTGCACGTCACTCCTGTGTGACGATATATCTGTACAGGAAGTGTTTCATTCATAACACTTTGACAATATAAGGGGTTCTTCTGTTTATATTACAGCTTGAGAGGTTTTTACTGCTGTACTTTGTAAAATCTGAGCATGTTGTCATTTCAACAAAAACATCACAGTTATTGTGTTTCCCTAAAAGGGGTCACTGCTATGATCCCAAGGTCGCATGCTGCACAGCTCTTTAAAGCACTTAATGGGAACCTGAAAAAGATGCTCACCAGCGTTTTATTTGCTTATTATGACAGAGGTTACTTTAGGGGACCAGGATCATGACTCTGACAGTGATCAAATTGTACTGGCACAGGTCTTTGTCTAAATAAGTAGCTTTGCTGTGGGAAAACATAACTAACCAATTAAAAGGGGCATTAACACATTACAGGATATTGGACAAGGGAAAATAGGACCCTGGGAACTTATAACCCTGGGAACATGAGAACGTAGACACACAGGACCCTGGAGATAAAGGGCCCTGAGAGAAGACACTTTAAACCTATGACCATGGAACCATAGAGCTCTGGAAACATGGGACCCTGGGATAGAACCTTTGAAACATGAAATCATCTTTGGGAACATAAGACCTTGGAAACATAGGACCTTGAGAATACAGAACCTTGGGTATGTAGGACCCTGGATACATAAGACCCTGGGAACATAAGACTCTGGGTAAATGGGAACCTGAAAACATAGGATCCTGAGAACATAGGATTCTTGGACACATGACCTTGAGAATATAGACCCTTGGGTACACAGGACCCTGGGAACATAGGATCCTGGATACATAAGACCCTGAGAACACAGGGCCGCGGGATAGAACCCTGGAAACATAGGACCCTAGGAACATAAACCTTGGACACATATGACCTTGAGAATACAAAACCGTGGGTACATAGGACCCTGGGAAGAAGGATGCAGGGATAGAACCCTGGAAACATAGGACCCTGGCTACATAGGACCTTGGGAACATAAGATTCTGGGTAAATAGGACCTTGGGAACATAGGAAAACATAGGACCCTAGGAACATAGGACTCTTGGAGTGTAAGACCCCAGATAGAGTACATAGGACCCTAGGAACATAAGACCTTGGACACATATGACCTTGACAATATAGCATCTTGGTACATAAGACCCTGAGAACATAGGAAACTAGGATAGAACCCTGGAAACATAGGACTCTAGGAACATAAGACCTTGGACATATGACCTTGGGAATAGAGCCTTGGGTACATACGACACTGGGAACATGGGACCCTGGGAACATGGGACTCTTGGAGCTTAAGACCCCGGAAACATAAGACCTTGGCTACATGGGACCCTTGACAAATAGGACCCAAGGAACATAGGGTACTGGGATAAAACCCTGGAATCATAAGACCCTGGAAACACTGGGCCTTGGGAACATAGGATCCTGGGAAGACGAGACCCTGGAATACAGGACCCTGAGAACATAGATACACTCCTGAAACATCCACAGATATCATCCACAGACATGCCGTCAAAACTTGTAAAAACAAACTGTCAAAACAAAATCAGTGAATGTCTCAACAATATCTCGCCCACATCTTTCATCACTGTCTCACTCAACTTAAAACAGTACTTTAAACTGTATGGTAGGCGGAGATGAGCTGAAACTGTCATTAATCTGAAAGATCCTGGATTTCCGCTGCTGCACAGTGACCTGATTTTTCTCACTGCAGACTACAATAAAGCAATAAACTAAAAATAATTGCATGAAACAGTTTTAATAGTGTCATCAGAGAAAAACGAATTTGAGTGATATTGAGGAATTAATAACTTTTAAAAAGTTGTGTTTTATGTTTTTGAACTTTTTTTTTAAATGCAGCAGCATTCAGAGTAAACTATGAAATTAAACACACAGCAGTGTACGACTGAAGCCAGTGCATTTTAAGTTGATCTCTCCTTCCTGTTGGATGAGGGTATATTTTGGGACTTTGGGAGGCTGCTATGCCCTGGAGTCTCCCGCCTGGGGATGGATGTCCGCTAAAGCTCTTAAGATCCTGGGTGAGTGCAATATTGCGTGCGTATATAGCTAAAGGGATTCCCACACTGCATTCACTGAGCTCAGAAAAGTAAGTACGTGTACATCAAAGAGTCAGAGACACTGAGAAGGTTAAAAAGGGAAAAGGAGACAGAAATGAAAAAAGTCCAGCAGACATAAAAGGTACACAAGAACAAATAGAGAGACGATGGAGAGGAGGTGGAACGGCGTCTGCCGACTTTGTCCAAATCTCACCTTGGTATGACTGACCCACATTAATCCATCATTCTGTGTCATGACATTTGCTGAGCTCAGACAGGCTTTCAAACGTCTTCAGTCATAAAGTATTAGGGTCAAACTCATGTGAAAACGCTCCCTTCTCTACATCATTCAGGCCTCCTGCCAAAAGTGGCCATCACTTTCCTTTGGACCCGCTATGTCAACTTGAACATCAATTGTATTTTTCTAGCGGAGGGGAACTGTAAGAATTACACGTCTATTTTTCAGCTGTTGACCTGTTTCACATTCATTCACACCCACACACCAACCTCCAGTCTGCTGCTGGTTATTGAGCCATCACAGTAAGGGAAGATGTGGTGCCTTCTCAAGGAAACATGCAGGCAAGACTGCAGCCTGGACGACCAACACCTCTAAATAAAGAGTGACCTTTAGGTGTGAGGGAATTTTGGACAAACTAGAATTGTTGTATCCCCCGACTGATGTCTTTATACTGGAGTCACCAACCTGTTTCAGGCTGAGAGCTACCTGAAGGGCAGAGCAACATGGGGGGCTATTTTTTTGATATAATTGTCACGAATAATGTAAATTTGCTTGATTTACCTTTAAATAATAAATACTATGCTTTAAATGGGCTACATATATTTGACCGTCTTTGTTCACTGGTTACTGTTAATGATTCCTCAGTCATTATATATAATGTTTTACCAGGAGATCGGCGGAAAACACAGTCACATTTTTTGTATAATTTTAGAGTTTAATGTCAAAGTTCCTAAACTCTTTCATCAGAAAACATGTGTAAACACCTGCTTGGTTTGACAGATGTCACTTATTTAGAAACGTAGCTCTTTTAAGGTACAAACAGGACTTTAACTTGGAATATCTCTAAACTGATACAATAAAAATGCTTGATTTGGTTTCTATATAATGTCAGAGATGTCCTCAATTCAAATACATAATTTATTGTCAAGAATTGTTTTGTAGCAAACCCAAAATAAAAGTATAACTACATTTTCCTCACACTTTAGTGGTATTTAATTGCGTTTTACACCTCTTGTAAAAGTAATCCGATTCATCTTATAAATATGCATACACGTAAAGATATCTGTTAACACCTTATTTTGAAAACTGGATTCTTTGTCATCAAGTCCTTCATTAGCTCTCCCCATCATCTCCATGGATGTATTAAGAGCCCTTTAGCCAGCTGCACAAACACCTTAAGTTTTCTCCTTGAGTACGACACTTAAGACTTTATTTTTTTCTTAGCTGAGGGACTTATTTAAGGGTTTTACCAGTGGATTTACCAGTGGTAAATACTACAGTTTCCATGATACCATTTGTTTTCTCGTGTTCGAAGCTTGTGATAAATTAAGTATTTTGTGGAATGGTTTGACTAACTTTTTTTTTTTTTTTAAGATATTTTTAGGGCATTTTGCCTGAGACTAAGGTAAGGAGAACACTTTAAATATTTCAGTGATAACCTGACGGAGACGACAAGTTTTGTGCAAATGATTTTATTTTAAGAAAGCCTTAACTTGGAATTGAAGGAAAATCTTAACTTAAGGTGTTTTGTACAACCGGCCGATGCAAACAGCTTTGGTGGGACTCTGATCGTTCCTATGAAAGTTGCACAGTGGCACATGGAGCCAAAAAGGCTCTTTTTCCACAGTATGAAATTACCCGGGTGATCGATACTGCTTCTGCACCACTGGGGTCATAAAGCAGGCCACTGCAGACCTACGTCCACTAAACACGGCTGAGTGGGGCCAGCTGAGCGGCTAGCTTCTGGTTGAGCACTCCACTAACTTAAGTGTCTTGAAACTGAAAGTGCTGATAGTGAAACCAGTCATTTTGCTGGGGCTGTCACGCTCAGAAAATGTATCCGCTGTGTTACAACCGTCTTTTTCCTAGTGTAAGACAATGCGAAAAAGTATTTCTGGGCCCAACTGCATCACATGATGGACCCGTAAATTGCAGTACCGCAGTTTGGCCACTATGAAAATTAGCTTCAGAGCACAGCGCATTCCCTGAGGCCCTAATCAGCTCAATCTGGACTGCTAGAAAGCATTTGTTAAATGTCAGTATGGGGCCACTACAGTTACAGTGTTGGCTGATTTGACCACCTGAATGCGAGTGACGGCTGCGGTTATTTTTAGAATGTGTCCTGCAGGCAACCAGGCGCCCGGGGCACCATGTGTGCTACCCCTGCTCTAAGCTGAACTAATCACCTGATCAGGTCCAAACACACACATGAGAGTGATATCGATCCTCCCATCTAACTCTCAACATAGCAAATAACCATATTTGCCACAATCTGGAGCTATTAATCTAAAACCCTTTTAAACTTTTGTGTCAAAATATGAAGAGCTAATATCCTTGTCATATGAAACCTAAATGACTGTACAGTTTGGTGTTTGTAAGGTTTACAGACCTGTGGAAATTGCAGAACTTTGGGGAGCTGCATGCAGGACGCGTCAGAGACTTAACACATCTACTCGCAGCATGCAGCAGCTGAGCTTTGCCACAGTAATCAATGTGTGCTGCTCCACCACCTACAGAGACCACACATCCCCGCTGCTGAGCCACACGGCCAGCGTATGAACTTTTTATGTCCCTGATAAAGGAACTGCAGGGGGTGGACTCAATGAAAGAAAAATCTATGCTATATAATGTAAGAGAGTTTCCTTTGTAGGCTTATCATCATCCTTCTTTGTTGGATCTGTGTCAGGCAGGTTTTTAAGGCTACGGCTTGTGACATCTGAGTCTGTGTGCCACTGTCCACACCTCCTGAAAATGACTGATGATCCAACAGAGGAAACAATTACCCAGAATGCAGTATCTACTTAAAAGTTACTTTGTGCTTCACAGAAAACAGATAAACAAAAAAAAACTACTTCCAGATTTCTGGTCTATGTAACTTGCACTGCAGTTGTGAAAGGGGAAATCTGTTAGATGTCTAGGTTTCATTGGGGCATGTTTTTGAAGTTCCTTTTACAATGGACTGCAGCAATGGTAAGAGATGTTTTTAAATATCTATAGTGGTATGTGAATGTTTAATTTTCCATTCACCATCAGTCAGCGCTATTCTTCAGGGAATCTCAAACCCCCAGCGTTTTCACTAGGGGTGAAAAAATACATTTTTTGTTTGAATTGAGCCTTTAATTGACCTGGGTTGGGGGAGAGTTACTGCCACAAGCGAAGGAGTTCAAGTGTCTCAGGGTCTTGTTCATAAGTGAGGGGAAATGAAGCGTGAGATGGATCTTAAGTTTGGTGTGTCTGCAATGATGTGGGCTGAGCTGAGCCAGAAGGCAAAGCTTTCGATTTACGGGTCCATCCACGTCTCAACCCTCACCTATGGTCATGAGCTCTGGGTAGCGACCGAAAGAATCAGTCGTGGAGCAAGTGGCCAAAATGAGTTCTTCGAAGGGTGTCTGGGCTCAGCCTTAGAGATAGAGTAAGGAGCTCAGAGTAGAGCTGCTGCCTCCTGGGCACCTCACACTAGAGGTGTTCTGGGCACATCCAACTGGTAGGAGGCCCAGAGGCAGACCTCTAACAAGATGGAGGGATTATATAGCTCATCTGGCCTGGGAATGCCTCAGGGTCCCCCAGAAGGAGGGAGGATTGCTGGGGACTGGAACGTCTGGAATACTCTGCTCGGCCTGCTGCCCTCGCCACCCGGCTTCGGGTAATCTATCCTTTAGAAACTGATTAAACAAGAGTACTGCCTGCTGCACAGCTGCATGACTCTGTGGCAAAACTCTATGTGAAGTGAAGAAGTCTATCACAGCTCAGATATGGATGATACAAATGTGGTGTATGTGTGTGTGGAAGCAGCTGATCTATGCAGGAAACTGACTCATGCCTTTGCGTGTGTGCGCATGAGCTTAATGTGGGCGTGTGCACGTTATGCATGTGAATGTTAATTTGTCCCATTAACACTGTAAATGTGACACTTGAACAAAGACAGCAGGCGCAGAGGGGCGGCTGGAGTGAATCAGACACAAACAAAGTCAGTGTTTGGATCAAATTAACTGTGACTATAAATCAGAATTCTGCTTCGTGGTGGTGAAGAGATGAGGAGGAAGGTTGTTTGCTCCAAAACAGCAGCTAACAGCACTGGTCGCCCACTTAGTACTTTAGTGTTTGTTTTGTTTTATTGTCTCTTAACTAACTTAGCCTCATCCATGGACCATCATCCACCCCTTCCACCCGCCCTGTAGGGACCTAAATTACGTCAATACCTGCAGCATTTCAGCCTGAGGCTGTCCAGCGGAGTATCAAACTGCCGTGACAGTTGCCATCTGGCTGACTGGCAGTGGATCACAACATCACGAAAGGTTGCTTCCAGCCGCGTTACAAACTGACGCAACGTCACAGAAGTTTTTGTGTTATTTTATTTAATCACAAAAGTTGCTTTGTTTTGCTCTAACTTTGTTTCTCCCTCTGCGGTTGATTGGATGTGTCCTCTGTTGCTTGGTAACTTGTCTTTGGTGAAAGGGCAGCCGGTGAAGAAGCTGCAGTGTGCTGCGAAAATACATCCATGTAGCTCATCTAATATGAGTCAAAGAGGTTCAGCTTCACATGTCTGAACAGGAGACACCGTCTGCTAAAGACAGCGTGAGAATGAAATGTTTAACTATTATGTATTTTTGTTTCATTGCTACTGTTTGATACTATTGAAGATATGCTTGAGAATGCTGAAGCATTTCCTACTTTTAAACCTGATCAGAGATCTTACAAATATCTGGACATGATATCACAAAGCCAACATTTGGCCAGTTGTTAAGAGGAAGATCAAAAACACACAGCAGTGAATGGGCCAGCCAAATGTGATGCACCAGCTGCTTTTGATGCTGTGTCCTTCCTTTTTTCTCGGCACAAACAAGTCGGACATGGAGAGAACAGCTGATAGCTGCTTCGACAATGCAGAATAAACTGATGATTGTCCGTCAGAAGCCTTTAACACAGAGATCGTGCTATAGGGCTGCTACTGAGCCCTTTCTTTATACTGCCTTTGTATTTTTACACAGAACCAAATGATGGCGGCATCGTTTCACTCCAGTGTGTGATTATAGACTACATGTCGACTAGCAGAATCAAAAGAGGCGTGACGGGCATTTCATATAACACAACAGCATTGGCCTCTAGTATGATATAAAATGTATGAGTTGGCAGCACTTTATAAACAACACACCAATGGCAAACCATGGCAATAACAATCATTCACTATCCCTGTTATATGGGGTTGATCTCGTCCTCCGCTCGGAGGGTAAGGAGCTCCCTAATCTCATTGTTTTTTCCCAATTTGTTGACATTTACAGACGTTGTTCTTCCTCTTTGAGTTAGCTACTAACTGCTAACAGCTACTTTTAAAATCTCCTGCAGTGGGTCACCCACAAAACACATTGTGAAATTGTAACACTCATCGTGCTTATGATCCAATCCTGCTGACTGTCCCTTTTACACCAATGAATGAGATCAACAACCACTGACTTTCACCCAGGAGGCTGGTGTTTGCTTCCCGTAAGATTGTAAGGCCAAACCCCGTCCTTCTGTCCTAAACCCAACCATTTTGTTGCCCAAATGTAACCACTTGTGTTTGTTGTTGAAGGAAGAAAATATTGTACCAATGTAGTGAGTTTATTTTGAAAGAGACTGTATGCAAACAGTGCATTTTCTGTAAAAAGGAAGTGTATTTTGAAAACAGACAATGCATGTAACAACCAACACACCCAGGGTACCTTGGACGTCATATCTCGGCCTGGACAGTCCATGACCAAAGGTCAATATGTGACAAGTCGGAGTGAGAATGTGTTGGGATGAGGTTAAAAATCAATACCACACAGTATTGTGATATTTCTGCAGGGCCACGTACACTAAGTACAAGTCAAACTTTTGGTAGCCTACTAAAATAATAAAATAAATTCATATATTCAGTCCACTTGATACAATTTGCTGCAGTAAAAATGACTGAAGTGAGAACTTTATCTTTTCAGATAACATCTTGAAAAAGCTTAACAAAAAGCAGTTGAACAAAGGTTATTAACCATTGGCAATATATGTTATCCCTGTGCTCAGCATATTGCAGCATTGTATACTGACTAAAGCATCGTGACATTACCTTATCATGGTGACTCACAGAGAGCCAGGTTTATACTGTAAAGACACTTCAGAGCTCCACAGTGTCATATTTTGGTCCTTTCCATCTTAACAGAATTCTACCAATCCACAAAAAAAGAGCCAGTAAGCTTTAGAGCATGTTCAGAATAAGACCTGCTTACATGTGCATCCCTTGGTAGAGACATGACAAAAATCCGGAGGCCACCTGCACTTTACAGTGCATCTTTACCTGCTCTGAGCAGGACCGACGTGACAGCAGAGCTGCTCTGCGCAGCCTGATCCCTCCTGACACCCCCCGAATGCAGCGCCCCTCCCACTCAGCCGCAGTTGAGCTGACAGCGAGTCACCAAAATACCAAACACACGCAGGCGAGAAACCAACCTGGAGTATGTATGCCAGACGAAAATGCCACTTTGCTGGCTGAAAGCCTCGTCGTGAGGAAAACACCACGCAGAATGTGAAACTGGCGAGATGGAAGCAGAAACAGCCGTCCTCATTTAGAGCTGGCATGTTTGATTATTAATGAGCCAAGATCAGGGAAGACAGTTTTTCATCTGCGTCTGTGCAGAGACACTGTGACACAAACATAATGTGTGAGATCTTTTACTTTTATATATAAAAAAGGAGATCAATGTTTGTCACTGCCTTAATGTGTGTGTGTGTGTGTGTGTGTGTGTGTGTGTGTGTGTGTGTGTGTGTGTGCGCGCGCTCAGGCTGGTTATTCCATTTTTGTCTCATTCATTACTTTCATGGTTATTTGGCCAAGTCCGCTTCAGTCCCTCTATTGGACTTTCTAATGAGCTGCTGTGATCACCCAGTTCATGAATAACATACATAAAATGATCAGATGAACAATTACATTTGCATAAAACTGAATTTTTCACATGAATGTAACTAAAGGGTGTGACAACATTTTTGCGCCTCACTTTATACGATGCAGTGCCGCGCGCTACCCAAACAGAGCTCTGATACTGGCAAATTCTGTAAAATTCTGGATCAATACATTATTTAATGTTAATGTGGAAACTTTACATTATCTGAGCACGTACACTACAGTGTGGTTTAGAGATTCTTACAGGCAAGACACCTCAAACTTTATTGAGGTTAGATAAAGTTTGTGACATTGTTTACAAAGCAGATACAACATAAATAAATTATAAAAGAATACATAAGGAAATCAACTGAGACAGGAGGCCAGATTCAGTGTGAGAGTTTGTTGCATCACACACACACTTTATTTTGACATTAAGGGGCAATGGCAGGGCTGTATTGGCTCTGGACGTAAATTCTTCAAAATCACCCAAAATATATGTAATTTCAGCCTGTCTCAGAAATACGGGACCACTAACAATGTGTATGTGTACAGGGTGGTGGCATGTAATGTGTTTAAACTACACGCTGGCATCACAGAAAACAATGGCAACAGATAGTCGAATAAGATCTTTGTCGAGGTGGACACACACATTCCCTGGACAGTGTCACACAATAGGTGGTAGAGGGAAAAGTCCGTGTAGGGAGGCAACTCGCTCTCACAGCTAGGTCACGTACTGACGCTGTGATTGTTACTTGGCATCTGTGAGCAACACACAAGGTACAAGGGCTGTACCTGACTCAGAATTACAACAATCGAATCAGACAGCAGCTGTTAAATACAAATATTTATCAGTTCCCTTTTATTTTCCATATATAGTTTTAAAGTTTGAAGGAGCTCAACAGGATGTTCAGTGTGACAGTGGCATTAATGTAAAATATCTAACAAGCTAACTGGGCTAACGACAGATCAGAAAAATCATGTAACTACGTCATGTGACATGACTTGGTTGCATTATGTGACAAAGTTACATGACTTGACGCCATACTTTCCTCCCTCAGTAATTATTTTAAGCGAAACAATGATCTTTTACTGCACCTAAGCCAGTATCTTTCTCCCTAAGCTTAATCAAACTGTGAGGATTATGACGTTAACGACATTAAACACAACTGTGACAGTTTGAAACTGACTTTTCATTTGCATTGTTTCGATTGTGCGCCACCACCATGTTATGCAGTTTGAAGAGGTTTTGATTATGTCATGTTCTGTGAGATCAGGCTGGTCATTTGTAAATATACTGAGGCCGTGATGTGAGAACCTTCAGCTGAAACACTGATCTCACATTTGCATTTTATTTGTTCCCAAAAAAAGGGCATGAATGCAACACTATAAAATCCTGACTGTAAACTCATGCGATGATACCAGAAGGTGTTTTGAAGCCGAAAACGTCACACCCATCTGCTCCGTGTAAACTCAGACAATAAGAGCTATTCATCATTTTAAGGACGTGTCTTGCAAACTAATGTCTGTTTCAGCAGCTCACATTTGTTATTTGTGAGAGCACTGATCAGACATCATGACTGCAGGACCTGCAGGACCTCAGCGTCTTGCTGAAGGGCACTTCAGCAGATTCTTATAAGGTCCTCCAGATGAAGGACAGCCAGCCTGCTTACCGTGCCGCCAACGTTAAATAGATCGGGAAAAACTGCTCTTAATTTGAGGTCAGTAACTGAGCTGCTCTTTCCATGACAGAAGAGACGAAATTTGCCTTTCAGATTTGTCACTTTGAAAAAGTGACACGTACCGTTGCAAAGTGCTTTCAGGCAAAGGCCATGAAAATATAACTGAGACAAATTACTGTGCGTCCTTTTGAGACCTTTGCTGTAAATAAGGAGAGTTTAATACAGTGTTTTGGAAGTTTACCAAATCACAAGGTTTGTGTTTCTATTCACGCACAGTGCTGATTGGTTCTCACCCACATCCTGGTTCACATGCACACACACACTCACACTGAGGTCAAAGACGCTGTGCAGACTCAGAACTAAACATCTGAACAAAAGTCAAATCTGCACATTTCAGTAAATTGCCAAAAGTCTGCGCACACACACACAAAGCTGTTTCCCACTTCCACAGGTAACCATAAATGTTGATGTGCCCTGTTTAACCTTGTGAGGATATAATCCATCACACACCAGTGCACAGCGTAGTGTAAGTGATGACGCTCTGGTGATTGATGCCACAGAGTTCTCATCTGTCAAGGTGGATGTAGGTTTTTTCGTGGGCTGTAAATTTTTTTCCGTGCTGTAATCAACATGAAACCTGTTCAGGTAAAAATCAATATATGAGCGAATAAAAACAATTTTGACGACTAAAATTAAATTTTTGTTGATTGTGTGCATAAACACACACACAACAGTGATCCTTCATCACTGTAATTTTGCCTTTAATATTTCATAATATCCCAAAGCTCAGACTCTGCCCACAAACAGCAACATTTTCTAATTCTTCTGAGGAAGAAGAAGCAAAAGTCAAGGTATAAGTCCTCAAAGAGATTATATGAAAGACAGCAAGTGTGCCAGAGTGTAACTGAAGAATAAAATGAGAGCTGAGGACAGACTGCTGATTTCGTGAGAAGCTCACACACTGTATTCAGTCTACAGAGCAGGATGGAAAACAGATCGGACATACAGCAAGTGTTAAGAAGCCATAAGCAGTTAAGTGTTTGAATGAATGATACAGTCAGCGGCGTCATGTGATCAGAAAGGACCTGGTTTTAAATAAACTATGGAGCCCGTACAGTTTCATCACAGTTCATGTAATAAAAGCAGGTGTCCTTTTTCTGAATGGGATGTCGACAGGAAACATACACCTACTTTCACAGCTCTGCCTCTGCACTGCAGGCTTGTGAACAGCATCTGAATCACTGTGTTACAGTGAAGGCAGACGGGTTCGGTCTGACACGGCTGCAGGAGAATGAGAAGTAACAGTGATACCACATTTCAATTACTGTAACTGCTCGTGCTGTTCTTACGGCTGCAGGTATCATGAGTGCCACGTTCTTATCTTTACCGCAAGGCTCATTATCATTCTGCTCGCTTGATTTTAATGTTGGTGATAAGATCTGTGCTGTCACAGCGAGACTGAATATGTCTGTTATATCTACCTGATACTCATCAGGCAGGAAGACGACGTCTCTCTTCAGTGTGCTCATTTGCTTATCTCGCTGGCAGAATAAAAGTGACAAGAATCATGGACTCGCTTCCTCCAACACACACAACCACACACACGCACGACTAAAACGCTGCACTCAGGTCAGGTGAGGTTACTTCATTTGTACCCATCGGTCGATTTGGTTTTCAGTGGACGAGGCATCAAAGGCTAGTACTCAAGGCTCCAGTAATCACCTAACCACTAAATACAACAAATATGGCTGCTGGAACAAAGCTGTTCTTTGGGCCGGGACACACGGCATGTCTTTTACTGCCTGGATAACGCATGTCAGGTGCTGGGGCTACTGTTGCCTGCTCTGTGCCAACTTGCAACTTGCAACAATTGTTTGTATGACAGATGTAAAGGTTTAGACATCCCTGCATGAAAATGATCAACTTCTTTTCCACATTTACCAAAGACTGATTTTTAGCCCTGTGATAGTCTGCCGACGTGTCCAGGTTGTACCCCGCCACTTGCTCAACGGCAGCTGGGACAGACTCCAGCTGCCAGCTTGAATGACTCGTGAGGGCTGGATGAGGATGGAGGAAAAAAATGCAAAAAAGCAGCTATGTTTTTTATTATCAATACACCATTTGAGCAAATTAATTTCTGAGAAAATCAAGCAAAATGTCATTAAAATGTGGATAATGAGTATGTTTTGGTTCAAAGAGAAAATTACAAAGATGTCGTTCTTTCCAAATTATTATGAAGCTGAAGATATTCTTTATTAATCCCTGAGGGGAAAGTCAATTTTATCACTCTGTTGTCACACACACAGCCGCGGAATACACACACATGCACAAACAGGCTCTACACAAGCATGACATGGAGAGATGTAAGAGCGAGGGGGCTGCCTTGGACAGGCGCCTCGAGCAGTTGGAGGTTTGGTGCTGAGCTCTAGGGCACGTTGGCAGTGCCCAGGAGGCAAACTGGTCTACACTTCATATTTGTTGCGGACATGGACTTGAACAGGCGACTCTCTGGTTCCTGACCCACGTCCCTATATGGACTGAAGTACTGGGATATGTTAAATATTCATGTAATCCATTCCACATACAAAATTGAATGTGTTGACAGTGTAAGTGTTTTACTGCCTTAATTTGATATCTAAACCGAAAATGTCTCTTTCAGACTAAATCTGTGTGTTTGGACCCGTTTATTTCACTACATCTATTTATTTGAAGCAGTTGTTCAAAGTCATGTTCAGCTGAGGTTCAGTCCAAGCCAGAGCAGTTCAAGGAAAAGCCTTTCAGAATAAATGCTCTGCTTCATGTTCCAGTCAAACTGTCAATCTGCTGCAGTTACGTATCAAATCATACTCGCAGCTGGTGTGGACCTCTGTGCTCAGTGGGATGTAACATTCTGCAAACACACTTTGGACAGTCGGCCTCTCGAGCCTCCAGGCTGCATTTTAAGTTGTTACCACGTTGGAGCAAGAGCAAACTGGACGCTTCGTGGTAATTCCACACAGAAGGTGGTTCTGGAAAAATCCTCCAAAGCATTAAACTGTTGAGACACCACAAACTGTGAACAAGGACAGTAATAACTTCTTGTATACTAATTTTTTCCCATTAAGGCAACATTTGTGAGCTTAAGAACATTTTAATGTTACAATATTCCAATGTAAAGTCTAAGTACGGAGCTGGTGGGGCTATGTGAAGCAAATGTGGCCTATTTGCTGGAAGAGCAATATTTGTGCGTAAATCTAACCGCACATGTTCATTCAGGCACCTCCAGCTCATTAATCTATTTCAAGTAAGCCAAAGAGAACGTAAGGGCTGCAATTAAAATTAGTTCTCACCATTTTTCTTCTTATTGTATAACTGTATCCTTAATTTCAGCACTGCATTAAACAGAAGAATGAGGAACCATTCAGTAAATAAAAGCACCACTGGCATGAAATGGAACTGCTTTTATTTTATTTTATCAGCCCTTCGACCAGAAGAAAATGTTGGTACTGTATGTTTCTGCAAACCCCGTTTCATACATGTCATAGCAGCATTTCTAAAGTGGCAAAGCATTAGGGCTGCCTCTGACTCAGAATTTTCCTAGTCAACCAACAGTCGTCATTTAGCTCCATCAGTGGACTAGTCTCCTGCATGTTTCTGATATGAATATAATTATTAAATGATATATTTTGGTGGTTTGAGTTGAAGGTGTGAGAAAGAATAGTATCAGTAACACTGTTAACACTGTGCTACATTACAGAGAAATACAAAACCGTACTGATGAACCTTCATTAATATAGGCCTATATTTTATCTCCAAGTGCACGTCACACTGAGCGAGCCGCCTGTTAATGACGCTGTGGGCTAATGGGCATGTAGCTACTTCCATGTTCACATGATACGTCATGTTTGTAGTCAACCAATGAAGATGAGTTTTTACATATCACCTTGGGTTCATCCTTCACCTTCTCAAAATGATCCCACACTTTGGATTTCCTGCCCGACATGTTATTAACGAGCCTGTGGAATAACCGCAGGTACCAGCCCTGGAAATTAACCTGACTCCTGTCTGACTGCTGAGCGTGGACACTTCCTGTGTCTGTCCTTTCAAATTAACTCACACAAGTCATATAGGTTTTGATTTATTTGACAAGGCGCAGCTCCTAATAGAGTTCACGTCTTGCCAACTAATGACCTTTCAGGTCCACTACCGTTTTGGCGACTGTTAGGGCAGCCCTACAAAGTGTATAAGCTGACTTTGTGTCATCAGGAGATGGAGGGGATGGAACACCTGCCAAGCTGCAGACCACAGTTCAAGCCCAGCAAACAACAAAAGTTTTTTTAGCAAGTCATTGCTGCGCTTCCTGCAATATTGTATATTTTTAAGCTCCCATGGCTGTTTTTCTAACGGGGCTAGTAGCAATGAAAAGTGATTATTTTTTACGGAGATATTGCTGCTTTTCCAGCTGGGACTGTGTCCCCCAAAACGGGTATTTAAGCCAAAACATGATCCTTCACTAACCATAAACAAGTGTTTTTTTTGCCTAAACCTAACCACACGTTACACACATACAGGTTACAAAATAATGTGCAATGTAACACATCCATGGTTTGCACAAACAAAATGTCAACATTTTTCTGGTGATTGGGTTAGTTTTATGGTATTTATTTATTCCTGTTAGTTCTTATTTTATACAAACATGTTTTGCTGATTTACCTGGTGGCTTTTTAGAGTCTTCGTTAAGTTGAATTTTATTCAGTGTCACTGTTTTATTTTCATGTCAGGGTTGGTGTTGATTGGCCAGCATGTGTTTTGCATTTACTTATTTATTTTGTTGTTAGCTTTGCAAAATAACATCTCACTTTAAAGTTTTCTGTGGCATCTTTAGAGAATCATTTCAAAGCTCCGTGTGACACACAGATCCTGTAGAGAAAAAGTCATAAATATGTGGAAGCTATTCCTTTACATATTCAGTTTTGCATCTCCTGTGTGTATCCTGCAGCTGTAAACTCTCTCTCCTGGTCTAATCCGTTCCACACAGAGAAGCAGCTGCTGCGGCTTTAATCAGCGATGTGGAGACGTGGAGACTAAAACCACAGCAGAGGAACCCAAAGCAAACAGCAGTGTTTCCCCGTTTTCCTCCACATCATTAAAATTCACCCTCGACTTCTACTGCGCCGCTGTCCTCTGTGTGTGTGTGTGTGTTCACAGAGATACCGTTATGTGGTTGTGCATCTGGGTGTCTCAAAGAAAATAAAAATATTCACAGTGGAAGTCTGTGCTTGCGTGTGTGTGTGTGTGTGTGTGTGTGTGTGTGTGTGTGTGTGTCAATGAGATCACAAACACTCTGCAGCAGTCTCTAGCATGTGTGTATCAAAGAGAACAACTCTGTTTGAAAACACTGGGCAGACTTCAGCTCAGAGTCACTTGTCAGCACAAGTTAGCTAATTGTTCTGCACTTCGACATGAAATATGACATATTTGTTTCAGTGGAGAAGCTGGCAAAGAAACTTTCTTCCAGTCCTTCTTTTAAGTTTTATTTATTTTTTCCTTGTCTGTATGTTAAAACCAACCCAATTACCAGAGTTCATGTTGGCATTGTACGTTTCTGCAAACCATTGTTATGTAACATGTATGTTATTATGTAGTGGTCTCGTTGAAACTTCACGTTTCTTTCTGTTACGACACCATTAAGGCTCAAAAACCACTGGTTTTGGGGGGAAAGGACCATGTCTCAGCTTGAATACACAGTTTTGGTGCTAAATTTATGGCTGTAAAATGCCACCATTGTCCTGCTAAAAGCACCCGGCTTTGGTGGTATAATTGCGGCTTGAGAGATCTGTTTTGGTGGCACCATAAAATGCTGAAAATGCTACTAATGTCACACTAAAAAGACCCCATTCTGGTGGCATCATTGTGGCTGTAAATACCACCAAAGTCCTGCTAAAGAGACCCATATGATGCCACACTCATGGCTAGAAATGCCACCAATGTCCCGCTTGAAAGACACAATTGCTGCTGGAAATGCTGCCGTTGTCCAGCTAAAGAGATCAATTTTGGTGGCACAATAACGGCTGGTAATGCTGCTGATGTCCCAGTACAAAGACACTTTTTTTGGCACAATTGCAACTGGAAATGCCACCAGTTACACACGCTATAAAGACTCCGTTTTGGCTGCACAACCATGTCTGGAAATGTTGAAGAAGTCCTGCTCAAAACAGCTGGTTTTAGTGGCACATTTGCTGCTGGAAATGCTGCCATTGTCCCACTAAAGAGATTCCCTTCTTGGGCACAATCCCAGCTGGAAATGCTGCCGATATTGCACTAAAAAGATTGATTTTGGAAGCACAATTGCCGTTATTGGTGCCACAATCATGGCTGGAAATGCTGATGAAGTTGTGCAAAAAAATACCAGGTTTTGGGGCACAATTGCTGCTGGAAATGCAGCCGACGTCCCACTAAAAAACCTGTATTGGTGGTACAATCACAGTTGAAAAAGTACCTGATGTCTGGCTAAAATAAACACTGGGTTGTGCTGAAACCATCAGGGTTTGAAATGCTGCCAATATTGCACTAAAACACTCAATAACAAGCCATTTTGTTTTCAAACAGTGGTCTTTAGAGATCTGCAGCTTGGTGTCACACCCTCCACCATCCTGCTCATATACATTGCCAATATTTTGGAGTTACATTTTGGGAATGTAGCTGCTGAGGCCTCATTTATCCTGCTTTTTCCTGTATTAGTGCTGCAGAATTAAAGTTCAGCTTTCCTGAGTGATGAATGGAATGAGAGTTTTGTGCTTGGTGAGGGATGAGAGCAGAGAAATGAAGATTAAGATGTTTTGCACAACCATCACATCTTATTCAGACAGTCAGTGTGAAACAGCTACCACTACGGTTCAAGATTTGTAAAAGGGCAGTGTGTCAGTGTTTTTCACCGAGCCTGTTTGATATGGAAACTAGAGTGTGTCTGTCAGCAAACTGCAGAACACAGTCAGGCTAATATTTATGTGCTTTTTGTTTGTTTTCACTCTTTTTTTTTCCTTTCACAACTCGCAACAAGGAGAATCCTCTCAAGGACGATATCACTGAATTAAAAATGAATACAAAATGAGAGCTCCAGGCATTTCTCCTCGTTCTCGTCCTCCAGACAGCTATTTATAAATTCATGCCTTACAACTAAATTAGTATTTAATGTTATCTCTTGTGAGTCTGAACCAAAGTTGGCCGAGGATCTCCTCTAAGACAGACTGTATAATATAAATGGTAAATGGACTGCACTTGTATCGCACCTTTCTAGTCCACACGCTTTCACGCTACGTCACATTCACCAGTTCACACACTGGTGGCCGACGTTACCATACAAGGTGTCATAGATTAAAACTGGAAATGGTAATCTGTGACTTGAAATGTATGTGAGCAAGGGGTGTAAAGTGATGATGACCAGACTGACCTTCAAACCCAGCCTTTATTATGATCTCAACTCCATACCTGTAAACTTTTGTGACGGCTGAGACGCTATGTCGTTGACAAGAATCCGTCCACAGAGTGACAGAAAGACATAAAAGATGTGGCAAGGGACCCTGAGGCATTCCCAGGCCAGATGAGATATGTAATCCCTCCAGTGTGTTCTGGGTCTGCCCCGAGGCCTCCTCCCAGTGGGACGTGTCTGGAACACCTCTAAACAGGAGGCGCCCAGAGGATCCTGATCAGATGCCTGAACCACCTCAACTGGCCCCTTTTGAAGCGAAGGAGCAGCGGCTCTACTCTGAGCTCCCTCCGGATGTCTGAGCTCCTCACCCTGTCTCTAAAGCTGAGCCCAGACACCAATACACATACAAGGTGTGTGAACACAAAACCAGCCACAGTGTCAAAGCTGGTGATCAGACCAAGGTTTTATCAGCCTTGAAAAGAAAGCTCAGATAAAGTACTGCCCTTTAAAAAAACTGCCAAAAGTTCTGTACCTTCATTAATTCATGCACCCCCAAAAAACCTTTTCCTCCACAGCCACACCTTCAGTGAGTCTGAAGAGGGTGCAATAAGTTGTGTGAAAGACGAGGCTGAAGGAGGATCCTGCAGCAGGATGTGTGTGTTGTGTTTTTTTCGGAAAGCAGAGGATCAAAGAGCAGAGGGAGGCACTGGAGGCTGAACCGGCACACGCCTGGAAGTGCTATCAGTGACAGGTGGGATAAATCATCTTGTCAGGCATGAATGGAAACCGGTTGGAAACACTGTATAATGGTGCACTCAACTCATCCAACACACGCACACATACGCTTTCAAACTCCTGCAGTCTCCTGTCCATCTGGGAGGAGAACAGATTCATCGCCTGAGATTTTGACAGCATCGCTCACATGCTCAATTCTGATATGGAAAAATGAATGGGAACCAAGGCGTCTTTTTTTTTCCCTGAGAGCCTCTGTTCTGTGTGTGAGTGCACTCTCGGCTTCATGCATCAGCAAATGCTTTTTTGTATGAATGGAGGATTTCTTATTGAGATTACGTAACAGTCGCTGAATGAATTATTCAGTGTGATGGAAAAAGGTGATGTACTGTGTCGGCTGCCAAGTCGGCACTCTGCTGCGCAGCCACCAAACAGCAGGAGTAAGGCTTGAATGGAGGGAGGAAGAAAGTAGAATAGACTCAGATCATGCTGCTGTCGCTGCAGTGAAGAAGCAGCGTGTCAACGTTAAGTGCAGGTGGGTTGAGGTGATAGATGATGAATGGATCCCTGAGTGTTATGATGAGATGCAGAGGTACAGAGCGGAGAATAAACGCTGCCACACCCTGCATGCTTACTTTGTAAAAAACAGACTTTAGGTGAAAGACTTAAAGACTACTGTCACACAACAGACACTGAGGAAACCACAAAAGTAGAACGTTATTTCAAAACTTCATACTGTTTTTCTTCTATAATTATATATTTATAAACCCGCAGGTTTAACAAACTCTTGAGTCTGACCCTGACCTTTGAGCTGATGAATCCTGAGATGGAAAACTCGGCCTCAATCAACCACCATCAATAAAAATCCAACACTACAATCCACCATGGCAACAGTGAATAAAAGGCAGAGCCTCCATTTTAATCTGGCGGATGTAGAAATATAAATATTACTGTATTTATTCATGAAAAAAAAAAAAATCAGAAATTAAAAAGCCTGAGTGAGAGCGTGGAAATGTGTCAATAAATTAACAGTTAGGTTTTTCTTCACAGCGTCGTACATGAATTCATCCTCTCAGCCGTAGCCTACATTACATTTTAAATATAATTATACAACTTTAATCTGACGGGGACAAAACAAGAGGCCAGCAACTGAAGATAAAGAAAGCTTTGAAAAACTACACAGATAAAAGACGTAAAGAAATGACTGTAAGCTCACAATCTGATCCAGTGATGATACGGTCGGTGATATGCATCTGAAAAGGTGTCATGGTTTAAACACAACAGGTTTTAACTTTCAGATGTCTACAATTGTTCGAACAAACTAGAATATGATGAAGATGATGTTAGACAGTCCCGACTCTGAACACTTTTATGTCAAAGCTAAAACGTTCCTTTTTAACTGCATACCCTGAAATGACTGTAAACTTATTTTAAAACTCCATTTTAAATCATTTAAATAATATTTTATCTTTGCAATTCTTGTCTGCACTTTTGATATTTTAGTGGGGATTTTTTTCAATTGTAAATCATAGTAATCAATTTTACCTTTTATATATTTTTTCTCTTTATTCTTTTATTGTAAATCTGTTTATGTTTTATATTTTTTTGCTCCGTAATGCACTTTGAATTGCCCTGGTGAATTAAATGTGCTATACAATTAAAGCTGCCTTGCCTTACATCAACTTGGAAGTGAGCATCATCCTGGTTCCCTCGTCAAAATGCCTCTGGGATTTTTCCATTGGAATCTGGATTATTGAAGAAAATAAGCTCTGTGGCAAATAAGTTATCATACCTAGAAGTTTTGTTCAGAAAGAAAACGTTTATAAATGAGCACCACCGTTACATAACTTCAGCGCCACCACCACAACGTGTTCTTTGTGATGAAGCTCTGTAGTCTCGTTAAGCCACTTGTTAGCAATCGTCGTTTTTAAAACGCATAAAAGCTTGAAAATGCACAAGTATTTATGACATATTTCATGTCATAGAACAAAACATGAGCGTCTCTTAAGCTTTTTTTAACCACAGACCTTATTTCAGGCATCTAACCCATTCAAAAAACCCAGAGACTTCAAGACGAGGGAACCAGAGGTGTCAAAATGCTGAGTCATTTCGGACTCATTCCTGCAGCACTGTGTTTTGACACTTTGTTCCAGCTACTTTATCAAGTGAATTTAAACACAGTCACTGGGATGCTGTTTAAATCACGTTAGATTATATTCACCAATTTAAAAAAAAAAAAATCACTTTCAAACTACTTCTGCAGCTGCATCATGTTCCTGCTCACTCTGAAATAGCAACATATAATCTCCAACACTATTATGTTCCATAAGTGTGACCAATCACATCATGACAGACAGAGATCATTATCCATTGAGCCAACATGCCCAAAAACTAATTTGAACAGTAACTAATCCAGAGTTTAAGAAACCTCTCTTTCTTAAACGGAACAACGGAGTCATCTCAGGATCGCTAAACCTGCTCTCTGAAACACGGCCCAGGAGAACACAGTTTATCCCCTTTTCTATTTCTCAGTTCATCCATGAACAGATTATATGGATGATAAAATTGAAAACTAAATAAACTGACAGAATGAGCAAACAATTGACAAATGTATGTAACAGCACAAGCGGGCAGAGGCGACCTGCTCCCTCCATCTTCCTGTGTGGTTTCATGCCGTCTGGGGCCGAACGTCCCCGATGAAAGCAATCATCCAGAAAACAGGATCTGTCACAGGACACCTGAGGTGGCGAGGGGAGGAAGGTAAACAGCAGAGCGAGGGGGGAAAGCTGATTCGAAGAGCGGAAAGAGAAGCTGGCTGCTATCTGATCGCTCTGAGTCTGACTGACTGCATCATATTGACTTATGGCTCCAACACGTGGGCCTGTTCCGGGATGGTCGCACTCCATGGTTGCATAAAAGTCCGTGAGATGAGCTATTGCATTGCAGGATGTGTTCGACGTGTAAAATATAAGTGTTGGTTAAAGATAGCTGTGGTGTGACACTCCACGGATATTAGCAGGGACATTGTTCTTCCACACAGTGTTCGTCAATAAAGTTTTCAGGGTCTTCTTCAAGGACAAGTGATGCTTGCCATAATAAGATCTGCTGTGGAAATGTGCTTCTTTTCTTCTCACAATCCCACTAGTTAGTGGAGGAGCTGATCATTTTCTTAATATACAGTTTTATTAAAAAAAAACAACATAATCGGATAATTGTGCTTTTGTCAAAAAAAGAGTTTGACTATTTGCTCTTGCTGCTGGTTTCAACATCAAGGCAACCAAAAACAACAAAAATGGGGCAGAGGCATCTTTTGCTCCACAATTATCTAATGAAACAAATCCTAAAATGTGCTTTTATTAAAGATTTTGTTGCTGGTGGTGGGAGAGAAACTGAACAAATATGTACAGAATAAATACATCTTCACAACGAGAGTAAAGATTCAGCACCTGGCTGATACGGGCAAATGGTTTGTCTACATTTTATTTTCGTTTAATATTGTGTTGCTTTATAATTTTATTCTAATAGTTTACTCTGAGTTTAAATGAGCACGTGTGCACTAGAAAATGTTACGTTGCTGTTGCTAATGTTTGTTATGCTAAAGAAAATATTATTATTTTTTTTTTTTGTTTTTGTTTTGTTTCCCTCTAGCTCTTTTGGGGCGTTCATGATACGTCTGGAGCGCCATTATTGAAAAATAAAGTTTCGTGAACCATCAGCTGGAGAGCCAGACTCAGCCTACGTCCTTACATAGGTGGGTTACGACACACGTATACTCTGCTAGTTACACACAGGGACCAACTGATGTGTTACAAGTAGGTGAAATAATACACCACTAATGAGGAAATCATTAATCACATTCTGTAAAATATGAACATAGCAGAGATCAGAGCAGAGCTGCTGAGCTGCTGAGCTGCTGTCTGACTTCCGGTTAAGAGAGACGCTGTGCATAATTACGCATGAGGAGCAGCATAAGTTCACTGATTAATCCTGAAGCTAAAAGTTTAGTTCTGTTTCCTTTGTGAAGTTTATTACTGCAGTTTTTAGATCTGCTGCTTAAATGTCTCACGACATTTGCTGAGGTGACATCACTGTTCTCACTGCATTACTCTCAGGAGAAAACTGCTCGACTTTGCTGACTTTGCCATGTACATAAGAGTGTTGCAAGTGCAGGAGCTATAGATTAGATAGATAGAGTCAAACCTGCACTGCCAGTGAAACTAAATTAAACTACAGTAGGCTGTGATTTAAAGAGCAGGTCTTCCCTTAATCACGAGGTCAGCCTCTCCTGTCCTAATGTGAAGCATCCTTGAGCAAGACACTGAACCCCAAGTTACTCCCAATGGGCAAGACAGCGCTTTGCATGGCAGCTCCGCCACTGTCGGAGTGTAAACGGGTGAATGATATACAAATTGTAAAGCTCTTTGTCCAGACAGGTAGAAAGACGCTGTATAAATACAGCCCATCTAAATGCAGTCCATAAAAGAAAATGGCCAAACTGAGAAACAGATCAATCTTAGATAGAGGATGTGCAGCAGACATCACCGGCACTTTTGT
Source organism: Epinephelus cyanopodus (assembly GCA_026686955.1). Taxonomy (NCBI): domain Eukaryota; kingdom Metazoa; phylum Chordata; class Actinopteri; order Perciformes; family Serranidae; genus Epinephelus; species Epinephelus cyanopodus. The sequence continues at coordinate 4,510,748 of CM048923.1, read as the reverse complement.
TTCAATCCAACAGCGTCCCAAGACAGAGAGACAGTTTACTATCCATCTGCAGTATGCCACACTGACATTACTGGAAATATCCAGCCGCATTTAAAAAGTCCTGAGTGTAAGGCTGAAGCACCGCACACACAACAGAACATGCTGCAGTCATGTGACACTCAAATGGAAAATAATATGATTAATACAAGCAACAATTACCTTTTGTTTAGTTTTTGTTTGCATCAAACTTACTTGCTTCTATGCACATACCTGAACGGCTAATTGATATTGGTGAACTGGTGACTCATGTTCCACATTCTGGTGCACATACTGTGTGGTGTAATAAGCTTGGCAATGAAAGGTGTCAAAATCAACGTGATAAATAAGAATATTCAAGAAATGACTCCAAACCATCTGCACATTCCTGAACAACATTATTACGCAAAATCTGTGTGACATGAAAAATGTATCATCTCGCCTCCTCGACGAGCTCAGAGAAAGCGTTACTAAATGCTTACCACCAATCATAACATTCAAAGGCGGCAGAGGAACAGGGTTATGCATTAGGAACGACGTTAGCTAATTAAAAATTAAGATTCTTTGCTTGAAGGCACTTAATGCTGCAAATACTGTAATGTGCCAAACAAAGACGAAGGACTGCCAGTTAGAGAAATGCAACTTTGAAGCAGCTAACGATTGGGTGTTTTTACTTTTTACATTTTTACGGAAAACTATTAAAGTAAAGCATTTCTGTAATTTTGTCATGAATGTAGCTTAATCCTGAAAATGTAATGATAATAATAAAGATTAATTTAAAACAATTTCATGTTCACATGTATTAAATCTTAATTACTGCATGCTGAAAGTGCATTTTGAATATGTATGATTCTGAGAGGAAAAATAAGAATTATAGTGCGGTAATCTAAAGCTGCCTCGTAAAAACTCTGCCTTATTTAAATTTTTAAAATCCCATGATGGGAAGTGAACATAATGTGGACCATATCTGGCACAGGAACTGGTGCTACATGCTGTAACAGGGGGATCATCTGTGCCAGAGGACAAACTCCAGCATGTGGAGTGCACAGGCTGGATATACGCTAAATGAGATTAAAGACAGCAATGTGATGCCGCACTGTTAGAACTTGCAGTGCAACATGTGTGATATGACTAATACAGCTTTCTGCCTCCTGGTAAGTTAGCAGCAACAGCAGAGAGTGTTTCCAATAATTAACAAACAGTGGGTTGAAGATTAAACCTGTGCTAAAAAAAAAGCTCTCCCCCTAAAATAGTAACGGATGGTTGCTGATTTATGGGTGATCCATGTTTGAGTGTGTCTATAGGATTTCATGCAGCTGTCAATCATGATGCCCCACCCTCTTTTTATAGCATCAAATAACTATTAAAACTAAACTGAACTACCTAAAATGAAAGCAAACATCTCTGGGAAATTTCCTTGATGTGTACTTTGACATTTTAGTTTGTCCCATCAGCTGACGTGGAGGGGGCAGGGTTAGGACCTGCTCTTTAGCCGGCCACCAGGAAGTGATCAACATGTTTTGGCCTCACTTTGCACTTCATTATGACATATATTAACGTTTTTGTTGTTCGGCGGTGACCTCTATTGGTAAGAAGAACAAAGAGCAAAAAAGTTATCCTAGCTGGGAGGTCAGGGAGTTTGATGGGTAAACAAATACAGGACTTTCACTCAGGAGTTCATGTCCCGTATGAAACCAGAAGTCAGCGTCGAAAAGAAAGCATTTCAGCAGCTGGAGGCGGCTTTTGTGCTCCTGGCGTTGAAAACATTTCAACTCAGAGGTGAAAAGCGCTTCACATCATCTCCACTTTTTTCCCCATTGTCCAATGGAATAATTTGAGAGACGGGCCTTCTGTGGTGGTCACGACAATGAGTTTACAGAAAACTGGTGGTAGTGGTTGCTGGATACTCGGAGCTATACGACTTTTCAGACCGCAGTTACCACCACCTCCATAGAAAACAGCAGGCATGGAAGCAGATGAGTGCAGTGCTTGAAATGGCCATGATGGAGGAGAAGCTCCTGGACCAACTGGTTCTCCCCCATGATCCAGCCTCTTCTTTAGAGTCTCATGTACCCACACAGATCTCTGTTTATCTGCCGTCAGCCTCTTGTCCTCAGCCAGAGCTACAGACAGACCCTCTGCCTCAACATGTCAGCAGCTACACACTGGTTACTGTGACACAAATAAACTTTAAAAAAGACAGACAGAAAAAAACTGTAGATTGATTACATGGGAAGGTTAGGGTAAAGAGATGATGGGTGGTTGCCTGGCAACAATAAAAAGGCACAGCAAGCCTTTTTCTACCAGTAGCATTCAATTTAAACAAACAAAAAAAGGCTCATGTTTTGCAAACTGCAAAATGCCTTTGAGCGATTGGGGCTTAACTCAAACTGTGATCTTTCCTAAACCTAATCAAGTACTTCTGTCACCTTAACCAAATTGCGCCGGAATCACAATATCCATGTGTTTAAAACTGTGGATGTTTTTACAACGTGTCTGTGTGCGCCTGTCACTGGTTTTCTCCATGTATGATGATCTGAGCATCATCGGCAAATGACCTATTCAGTGAGTGAGAACGTGTTGCACTTAACATGTGTGATGTTAGCATGTATGTTTGTAGGGTGCTGTGGGGGCCGGTGTGAGCCTGAGTCATCAATCAAACCTCTTGGCTGCAGCCATTTGGTTTCTCTCAAGGCAGCTGGAGGCTTCACATTACTGCCATCAACTCCACATGGATCCCATCCATAACATCCCAACAGCAAACTGGGTCATGCTGTGTAACCCTATCATCTCAGAAACAGGCTTGTCTTTCTACTCTAGTCAAGACCTCATGCTTTCATGTTAATTTCAACCAAAGGAACAGTAGTATTTAATGTAGGTTAAGATGTGATTGTAGATAAAATTCGTATCCACAACATTATCATTTCCTGTTCGCCTATACATTCAGCTATCACAAGTTAGTAACAAGCAACCCCACTCGGGGCTGTTTGGTCTCAGGGGACCCACGACCTATTTTGTGGGACATGTCTCTGGTGAAATGATGTAACGCAAATATTAGGGCACTACGATGGCATGAATAGTCTTATAAGTCTGAAATTTGGCAAAGAGTTCCCTGACACAAAGGCAAAAGTAGCAAAATAAAATTCTGATCACGGTTTAACTTTGTTTAATGTAAGAAATAACCATGGTTTAAATCCACCTGGTGCACAATTTATTATGTTTCTGTTATCCTAAGAACAATCTGGAAATCCATCGGTAAAACAAAAAACACAAAACAAAACAAAAAAAAGCTTCACATCCGGCGGTGCCCCCAGGGAATCACCGTGTTGTTTACAAATCCTTTGGGTAGAAAAGCAGCAGAGTTTAGCTATTTATCACATTTTTCACGTCACTATATCACCGTGTAGACTAATCTGATATTTGTTAAGTCTATAAACACAGTTATTGAACAAACGTTACTATTTTCTGTGTGCACGTTTGTAATTCATAACATGGTTATCGTAGATTAGCTGGGCTAACTGTTAGCTGTTAGCAGTTAGCGGTGTCTGTAGTAACCATAGACTGTATAAAAATAAGGTAATAACTCAAAAAACGGTCTGTGAATAAAACATTTTTTCCATCAGATATCTTAGTTACAACATGATTGAGCTAGCAAAGCAGTTTTGTGTTGCTATGTGTGGTATTTATTCAGTTTTGGGAAATCACGATGTGTAGAAAGCATCAGTGGCTGCAGCTGACAGAGACAGTTAGCAAAACTAACATCAGGACGTCATGTGGTAAAAGCCTCCCGTTGTCGGATACGACACGAAACTACTCCAGTTAGCTCAATCATGTTGTAACTAAGACACCCGCTGGAAATTTTTTTTTTTTCACGTTGACGAGACGGTGTTTTGGGTGGAGCAGTCGCTATGGACGCGGAGCTTGCTGTTTCTGTAGGTACACATTTCCTGGGACACCTGCACGTCTCGGCCACGCCCCCTCCATTGTGATTGGCTAAAGCGCAGCATCGTTCAAACTCAAAGCCCCGCCCTCCCCTCCTCTAGTCGTCTTTCACACAGGGCTGCCGACAGATTCTACAATGTTAATTGCAGAATCTGTCTTGAGAGATTATCCTAAGAATAACAGACATTTAATTATGTTTTGCAAAATTTCCATCAGAACAGGCTCATTGAGACACAGCTCACTGATTGATGGTGACATTAACCAGACTGACAGTAAATTCATAAATCTAATGAGATGTTTGCTCACTCAAAGACCCATTAAAAATAAAATAGCTGTTTAAATGTGGAGGGATGCTTTTGTGCTCTCCTACTGGGCTCCAGCTCTTATCTCTTCCATACTGTAGCTGCTTTACAGAGGATGGCTGTTGCCAAGGGAACAAAGAAAACAAATAAATAACCAAACAAGTTTAGATTAGCTTCTGACAGAAAGTGAGGAAGAGTGAAATGTCCACAATAGTAAGATTTTCTCAGAGGACACAACCTGTCTGCTCTGACTGTAGTTTAACCTACCTTTGCAGTCTTTAAGTACCTCTGCATTTATTCTGTGCCTCTTTTATACTATGCATCTCTTTCTCTTCTCTTATCAGTCTGTGGGTCTGTTAGTCAAAGCTGGCAGTCAGGGAGGAAGGTGGTCCGACTGCGCCTTCACAGTGATGATTTAAGAAAAAACTCAAATCTCTGTCTCAGCCTCAGGGCTAAAGGACATTAGCCAGGCGGGGGAAGCTATAAAACGACTCTTTACATTCCAAAGCAGCGAAAACAGACCACCCAACACTTCAGCAGGATCCCTGTTTCAATCAAACCAACAAGCCTGAGGGAGATAACTACAGAGGCAGCGAGCGCTGCTGCAGAAATCCCACACTGCCTATTGTTTCCTCAGCTGAGCCAAAAATCTGAAGATGAAATGCCCTTGAAGAAGGAATCAGGGCAGTCGATTCATTTCTGATCTGCAGACCTCTGAGAATAGTTTTTAATACAAATGCCATCTCTGCTTATTCGTCTGCTGTTCCTTTTTTCTCAGAACAGGCAGTTTGTGTGGATGGATACACAAACAACCCACATGCACACAACTCCTGCAGGCTGGAGGCAATTTGAATAAGTGTTGCTTTCACCACACAAATGCAATTCATTATCATTCTCTAACATCTCTTGGGCAGCACACAGCCTGCTCTGCTTGCTTCAGTCAAAGTTGGTGAGTGCACCTTCATCAGGTAAGACTCGGGTGTCACACTGCAGAACAGTCGCCAAAAGAAAATGTTGACATTGTGCACTTGTTTCATATCGATGTTTCTAAAGTGACGCAGTATATGAGCTGCCTTTGTCAACTGAAGGTGGATGGCGTGACACCTGGCGTGACTTTGTCAGTGTTGCTCACGTCTACACATCCCGTGCTAGGCATCCTCCTGTGTTTGTTGTTGACATTTCACGACAGCCCATCACTTTACGCCTGTAAAATACACTGTGTCATTTTAAAAGCCCTTTGGGGTTAAAGTCAGGTGTTTGTTTGTTTTTTCAGTCCATCAACTGCCCCTTCTGCTGCCCTTTTGGGACTTTCCAGCTCCCTACGTTACGGTGCAGTAATTCAAACTGACGCTGTCAAATGTGACATCACACTGCCGTGACAGGTGCTGACTGGCTGTTATTACCTGACGCCACCAGTCCGTGTATCGTATCACTGAACAAGTGGCGTTATTTGACAAATTCAATATGAGCTGGTGAAACTCCTGCTGAGCTGCAGACTACTGTTTTGGAACAATAAAACAACTGCTTGTGATTTAGCGAGTCATTGCTTTGTTTCCGCTTTGATTATGCCCCACAAACTGCATACTTTAAGCCAAAACAATATCCTTTGACATTTGTATTTACTCTGCAGAGTGAATACAAGTGTCTGACAATGACGTTTTGTGGCTTAGTCTAAGGTTACAGAGGTTTTGAGCTTTCACACTTGTCACTTAGCTGCTTTCACACCCTGACAGCTGCCTACCTGCAAGAGCCTTCCCCCAATAAAGCAAAGTGTTTTAAAAGTTGCTGCTGCTGCTACGGTGCCTGGTTGCGATGCCAGGCAGGTGCTTTGCTGAACACTATCAGAAGTGCACGCTAGCTTGTAGCTGCATACTGAAGCAAGAATCACTGAAACTACCAAAGATTTCTACACATTTGGACAGTTTATCAGTCATGTGAAGTTCGGTGGAAACCAGACTTTCTCCATTTTGTCTCTTTGTGCTTCCGTGATACCGGCTTAACTGGAAACGCCAGAGTTTCATCATGGTGAACTCAGCACGGTGGGGATACCTGTGCTTATTAATGTAGATATCAACAACTTCATACCCCTACCAGCGTGTTGATAGCTACTTCTCCTCTGTTGCCTTCCGCTCATTAAAATGAATGGAAGTGGCAAGTTACTATGCAGCAGTGTGAAAGCCCCTTAAGCCTTGATGGTGTTCAGGAGTGTTGTTGGCATTTTACGTCAACAGTACCTGCCTAATAAAAACTAAAAACTTTGAGAATGCACAAGAAGATGATGAAAGAAGAAACAAGAAGTAAAATGTTCAGAGCAAATTTGAGCAAGAACAGCAACACCCAGAGCCACAACTTATAACAAAAAACTAAGTGTTATAAGTCTGCATTTGAGTTGAGAAACTTTTAAAACTTTAAGTGTTGTATATCAAACAATGAGACCATTGAGGCCACCTCAGGAAGTGTTTAATCAAAAAAAGACAGTAATTACGCTACATAAAAGCTGATTAGTTCTTACCTCTCACTGACATACTCCTCCATCACCGGCATCTGGCCTGCAGCGCTGACATTCATGTAACCATAAATGCAGAGAGTCCCTGCAGACAGGAAACACAATTAACAAATTGACATAATCATGTATATTATTATAAGCTGAACTTTTAATTACACATATAAAACAATCGGTGCAGTCAGCAGACTCCGTAGATTACATTAACATAAACGTATTAAACCAAATCAGAATTATGCAAATGCAACAATTTTCTTTGACATTTGAAGCTTACTGCCAATTGACTGGCACTGAAACATGCTGCACCACACTTAGATGGCATTGATCTTTGATTCAACAGAGAGCAGACTGACATTAAATTTATTTACAATGGACTGCCTTCCAACTGCCTTTTCCAACACATCGATAAGTGTCCCACCTGCATAAAGTCTCTTTTCAAAATAAACTTAAAACAATGTAGGCTTACTCAATTTTTAGGTTTAGGCACCAGAAGTGCTTGGTTAGGTTCAGAAAAAAGATCATGGTTTTGGTTAAAATACTAATGCAAAGTAACGTCTGTCATGTGACATTTGCACAGTTAAAATAACTTCACTGGGGACACAGACAGCAGTCTCTAGGTGAAAGTCTTGTGTTTTAGTGATGGGCAAAGCAGTTCTTTAGATGTTACTGGATCACTAGAATCAGTTCATTAAGAAGATTTGTTCAAAAGATTTGTTCACCGAATCTTTCAGTGCTTGACGGGAGGAGCCCTGACTGTGTGACCAAGTGAAGACTAAGAAAAAACAAAGCTTAAAGGGGAAGGGTTTGTAATTCTGTTAGTTTTCATAATACACAAAGAATCAGGGAGGTTTCATGTATTTGTTCATATAACTACTTGATTTTACCGATCTATTATATCTAAACTGAAACAATTTTGGAGAAACACCTGAGTTTTGGAGAACACAGATCGGATATTCCTCCAACTGGCTGTTCATATTTCTAAATAAGGGAGGAAATGATGCATCATATCTATCTTCATGCTTCATTTCCTTCCTGCGGATTTAAACTAAAACAATGATAGAAAGCTTGACCGTTGACTGAATGTAAATGTCCACGGCCGTGCAGGCGGGATGCACAGTGAAGGTCGGCCTGGCAGAGAGGTCACGAGCAGACCGAGGAGGACCGTGACCTGCAGATTTATCCCCCTAATAACAAAACCCATTATGCCCCAGTCATATGGGCAGCTGTCACAACCACTTCATCACGTGGACATTTAAAGCTGGGACACCTCTGCACAGATCCAACAGAGGAATGAACAAAATACTCATATTATCTACACTATAAATAACAACACAAAGGGCAGAGCTCATAGCCTCAGACAACAGAGAGAACATTTTGAGTTATGCAGCATAAATACATTCATTTTCTGTAATAAAATGAGCAACGAGGGACAAACTAATTCACCCCAGCTGAAAATGTCACATAAATAAAGATGTTTGTTCTTTCATTATTTCTCTCTGGTCTTGTTAATAATATGAAGTCAGGACGCATAATCTTCTTACACAATACTCAGTGTCTCTCTCTCTCTCTCTCTCTCTCTCTCTCTCTCTCTCTCTCTCTCTCTCTCTCTCTCTCTCATACACACATACACACACACACACGTAGACCCACAAGACCAAACAAACATGCAGTCACGTAAACATTGACTTATATGACATCATGGATTACGATCCAACAGATTGCAAATGGTCAAGATGCTTAACGCAAACACACACGCACACACACTTGAATGTTATGGAGTCAACTGTTACAGTGATAAATTATTATTTACAGCCATGACGACAGACTGCTAGCTTCCATAGAAAGTTAGTTCAGTCTTCAAACAGAAACGGAGCACAGTCACATTTTTAGGCCTGTCTTGAAATATCAGACGATACTTTGTCTTTATCACTTAGCCATCTCAAGAAATAAGAAATGCTCTTTAGCTCATTTTACCCACAAAACAACTGCTATTACTTTGTAGCGTTTTCTCTTGTAGTGTTCCTGTTTTATTTGTATGCTGGATTTTGACGACTTCAGAGTGTGACCGGGTTGGACTTCCACCAGCTGAGGTGGCTACTTTCAGTTTAGCTTGAATGGGGGTAAAAAAATAACTGTGTGGCTTTTATAGACTTTTAAAACATTATGAGATCACACGGATTAAATCCCAATAGTAAAGAGAGTCATTTCAATGGGGTTGTGATGCTAAAAAAAAAAAGTAATCCCTGCTGCACGGACGTCTCTTAAACCATGTAAGTCAATGGGGAAATGTCTTATTTGGCTTCAAGACTGTCGCACTTCCTCGAGGCCTGATTCATACTCACATTTTTTTTTAAAGAAACTGTTTTAAGTATGTACCCATCTAGTCCTTGATGCCAGAAGACATCACACTTTTTTCCTCACGCTCACAACGCCAGTATCTCATTATCACTGTGCATCCACACATCTACACATATCCTACACAACAACAGATCAAAAATGATGAGGATTAACAATTAAGAACGAGGATTAAAGAAGCTGACCTTCATAAATACATAACCACTACGGCTCCTTTTATCATCTGTATTATCTATAATAATTTAATGAATATATGCTAATCAGTGATATCAGTAAACACGACCTCTTAATAAAAGTTTTAATTCAATGTAGCATCAGAAAACAGAGCTTTTGGAGTTTGACTTAAGTTAAAAACACATCATGTTTCCATCGATCATCTTGTTAATATGAAGAGATTAGAGCAGAGGGTTCCTTGAGATTAAAGGTTAAAGGTCAGCTGTATATACTACTGCAGCACAATGAGTCATGAGAGTGTCCTGATAAATAATCTTCATGTATAAGTATATATATGTGCCTGTCAGGAAGAGTTATCTTCAAATGCATATACAGTACACTCTGAATAAAGGGCATAGTTTGATCCGAGTGTCACATGGATGCACAAGCGCACGGGTCTGTGCTGGTAGATGTCATCTCACACATGAGCAGATGCAAATCCATCCAACCAAGACTGCATGTTTGTATGTGTGCTTTACAGACATGGATTCAGATGATATCATGAGGTGCTTTGGACAGAAGCATCTTTCCAACGGCACATGTGACATTTGCATGCAAAGACAAAGCCTGCGCACAGATAAGCTGCACATTTTAAGCTTGCCTACATTCTTTAATCAGATGTTTAAGCGCTAACATCTACACACTTGAATAAAAAAGCACATCACAGTGAAGCACATCAAATCCCTGGCGTGATATATTGAATCTAACTGTCAGAAACATTTTTTTTTTTACTTCTGTCATTATGTCTCCAGCCTTCAGAATAACTTGTGACCTTAAGAGGCCACTTATAATACAGTGTTTTAATCTAATGCATGACAAAGGGAAACTGTTTTGTCAGTGCCTGATGTACCCAACCAATACCAAAATATACCATCAATGCATGCACTGCCAAAGTCGTCTTCACACAAACACACACACACATTCAATCTGTTGGGCTCCACCTGTCACCACTAATGGGCCTGGATTTAAACATTTCATTTGGCTCCGACACAACACATGATGCAATAAACTCTGCAGACTCCACCGTGGCACAGAATCATAAATCCACGACTGTCTTCTGAATAATTCAGGCAGCTGTCTGTTTGGCAAGAAGTGAAATTAACACATTCCCGTTTTAATGGCGCTCATTTGTTTATTCAAAGGCAGGTGCAGTAGCTCATCTGGTAGAGCGGGTACCCCATGTACCAAAGCTGTGTCCTTGGCACAGTGACCCGAGGTTTGATTCAACAGGTGGCATGTCATCTCACTCTCTCTCTCGTGCCGTTTCCTGTCACTCTTAAGCTGTACTATCAAATAAAGGCTTAGAAAAATTTAAAAATAAATTAGTAAAATAGCAGTGATGTATGTCCTGGATGTGCAAGAAAACAGGAACAGCAAACAGTAGAAAGCAGCATGGAGGCCAGTGAAAATGTTTCAGTGGTTACTTGTTTTTTGGATCTGTTACTTTTTCCATTTCTCTTTCAAACTCAGTGCAGACTACTTTGGGACAATGTCAAAGAGCTGCTTGGATAGAGACAGGTGGAATTTGTGGCTGAGATTACAACCAGTCACAGAAGTTACTGACAGAGATGCTAGAAAAGGGGCAAAAATGAGGGTGTCCACTTTTGCGTCTTGTTTCCATTACTGCTGACTGGAGCTGGAGCCAATAAACACCTGCCATTTGTCCACTTCAAGTCAGTCCATCCAGGATTTCATGGACTTTATCTGGGGTTGCTGTGTGTGGCCTGAAATGCCTGATTTCACGGCAGCTTTTCTAAAAAACATGAAGTATGCTGCAATATTTTTAGAGCTTGATTTTTGCAATAAACTTGAGTAGGTAAAAAAAAGCAAAATTCCTTGACTTTTAAACAAATATATAATTCATAATAACAGTGTCAAATAAATCATTACAGAAACCACAGTTTGCTACGATATTTTCATTTTGTCTACCCCATTGGTTTTCTGTAGGAAACCTCATTGTCCGTTGGTAGTAATCCACCACCGGAAATGGAAAGGGGGTTGTTTACGACGAGGTTGTAGTCACTGTAGTCTTTTCGCTCAGCCAAAGTGTCAGCTCGACAGTGCTGTGTGCGCTCCTGGAGGAAGAACGAGAACGAACAAAAAAGTTTTGTAATAAGTTTGTGCTTGTGAACAACCTTCGCAGTAGGACAGGTTCACACATGGCCATAGGCAGCAGTGTTAAGACAGGCAGGGGAAAGCCAAATTCTCTGAAAATGAGCAATCGTCACTGTTTTGTCTTAACCACTCTATTTCATCATAAACAACCCAGACATGGGGCTCAAAGTGCAAAATACCGGACTTCTTCTTTGAGTGATGGTAAACTACATGCTGAAATTGTTGAAACTGAATTAAAATATGCTGAGTCACAGTGATGTCCATGCTTAAACTTTATCATACTGTATAAAACATGGCAGATTGCCAGCTTCAGCATGGATCAATGTCAGTGTTGTCAGGTGCCTCCAGTACCAAAGTTATGGTCTCATTACAAGTTGAAATGGTTTTGGTATGTGGCAGTCCTGCAATTTTTAAATTAGTACTATTAATTGAGTGTGGCTGTGTTTAACAGCAAGGGACTGCAGGAATGTCCTGTTCTGGTGCTCGCTGCCACATATTTTGCAATAACACATTACAGTTGCAGCTGTCCAACAGCAGGAAATGGCTCATGTTAAAGAACAGCACCATGGTTGCATCATGGAAATGCATTTACACCTAATATCATCACCCTGGACCACTTGTCAAGTGAGAAAGTTACAGAAAGTGCTCTGTCACACTGGTGTCACGACCTGCAGTATGTACAAGAAAGTGTACCAGTATGGACTTATCTCACCATGTGAGCTTAATTGCCTCATAAATCCCTGTACAGTCATTGTTCTCCAAAACTGGAGCACCGTCACATAAGGAATCAGGATCAGGGACGTACAGGAATGTGTGGGGCAAAACATTAGCTCATGTTGCGACATAAGAACATGCCGACTCAGATTTTCTCACCTTCTTCCTACACATGTACAATGGAGGTCAGTGCACCAGTGTACCCAAACATTCATTAATCCAGAGCAGATTATTATATCATCATGAGACTGATTTGACACCAGTCTGAAATCTCCTTGGCGCTGTCTTCGGGCGCGGCGGGCCTGCCGACTCTGTTCTATAATAGACACAGTCGGGGAGGTGAGGCGAGTTGAACGCATGACAGAGCTAATGGGCGAGGCCGCTGAGAGGGTTTACTGGAGTCTGTCAGCTCCCATCCAGTCACACAGAGAGGAGGGGAGGAGAAGTACAAGGAGGACGATGACAGGGTGAGAAACTGATGGAGCAAAGTGAAAGAAAGAGAAATGTAATCACAGAAACAGAAAAAGAAAAGGAGGGAGAAATACTGAGCGGGAGGAGGCAGACGCGATGCAGCAGATTGCTGCGTTGTCATGCACTGACAGTTTCGTACTCTGGTGACTCAGGCACACTGATTCTGGGATGCATGAAAACATAACAGTCGAGTCGGAGAAGCCCAGGTAAGCTCGTACTCCGGTAATGAGACACGCTGCTTCTTTCTGTCGCTGCTGCTGTAGCATGAAAACATCTAAAAGTTTGGTCTTGCACAGCATTATGGTAGCACCCTGACATCAACAGAAAGCATGACAACAAGCAAAAGGCAGAGGCGCCAGAAAAGCCACATCGGTTTATAGCTGGCAGGCTGCTGAAGCAGTGGGCGGGACATCACAAGTGGACAGAAATATTCTGTTAAGAGGTTTATTCGTGGCAGCATGAATGGGAGACTCAGCTGCAGGGAATCATAAGTGCATCACAACATTACAGTGCTGGAGCAGAGTGCAGCCACCAGGCCCGTTAATGTACATAACTGTAAACACAGCAGCTGATAATATGAGCAAGTGTCAATGATTGTGTTTACTTGCATGAAGTGAATCGACTGTTGGTCCTAATGGAGCTTGAGCCTGTTTACTGTGTCTCTGAGTGTCCCTGTAGTCATTAAGAAAGCCGCTGACAGAACACTCCTGTCAGCAGATTGAGACTCATAAAATTTAAAGTTCAGCCACCAGCTGCCCCTCAGTTTTGGAGAGAAGTCTGAATGGAGTCTTAGCAGGGTGTTTCTGTGGTGATGCAACACTCACACTTCGACTGTCTGGCTGTTTAAGAAGATGGAGGATCATCACATCAGTGTCTGGTTGCGTACTGCTTTCCTCAAAGGGGTACACGTCACCCTGCAGACTTTCTCTGCCTCTTTGGCTGTTGCTTGAGGTACAGATTGTACTTGTGTATTTCTGTGTGCTGCCACCACAGACACAAAGAGTGTAAAGCAGATCAAGAGAGAAAATCACCAAACTCTGATCAAACTGTAACACTAGTCAGTGCTGATCGATTCGGTTACTGTATTGTCAATATTTTGCCGAAAATGTCTTCAGAAACATACTTCAGCTCACTGTTTTGCTGTAATACAATAATTTGTAAAGGAAGGAGGTGCCATATTGTTCACATTATGTCACACACCAGTGGGAGCGTTTGTTAGTCTGGTGCAGCACAGTGCATTCTCGCAGATGTAGCTTTTCTACGCAGCAGTACTTTTCATGTTTTCTCTGGCCATGTAGCACCAATTTCAAGAGTGCAGCCCAGTTTTATAAAAAGAGCATCTTCAAATTTTTTACTGATTATGTTGCTTTTGTATTCATATTCTTGGCGTTTGACCCTTATGAGGTCAGAAAGCTCGATGCTGTGATCTGATGTGAGTTTTTGTGAGTACTTGTTGATGCCCTTACTGTATTACGTATTGGCTCTGATGTTGTTGTAAGACCATTTCTATTGTTAGTTTGACCAAAAATCTAATTTTTGTTTTCAGTTATCAGCTCCATCACTGTCATACCTGACACTTGCAGAATTCTAATACATTCATTTTGTGCATTATTATAATCCATCATCTTGAATTGAACTCTTTACGTCAGGTATTCAATTCAATTCAATTCAAATCACTTTATTTACCCCCAGGGGGCAACTGAAAAGGCCATGACAGTAGCTATAAAAACACAATCAGCAACACAAAATCAGCACATACACTGCAACATACAACATTCACAGTTAACACAAGTACAACTTACAACTCGCCTAACAACGAAAAGAAAGACATATAAGCACCGACCAGTCAACCGCACATGCAGTGACCTGGAATTGATCATCATATCGTCATTACACATTTGCAAGAGTAGAGAGGCATGTTGCATTCACTTGAGAGCAAAAATATGTTACTCTAAATATACAAAATAATCATCTGAAAATTCTGAAAAAGTTCTCATGGAAAAACTAGAAAAGCACTCGGAGAGCGCAGACTTCCGCCAAGCAGCTTGGATTTCACGCCATTTTATTATTTTATCCACTTCGCTTCAATCTATCACCACCAAAATATTATCATCTGTCCCATTATCAACCTTTGCTGAAAATTTCATCAAAATCCGTTCAGAATTTTTTGAGTTATTGCAGACAAACAAACAGACAAACGGCGAAAACAAAAATCTGCTCATCATCTCATTAATTCATTAAAATGAGAACTTAAAAGATCAAAAGCACATTTTTTTTTTTTTTTACATGGGACTGAAAGTAAGAGAATTAGATACCGTCACTTTTAAGATGGCATCCAATCCATCTCTGCTCACTTGTTTTACACACCACAAACAAAAATCAATTTTTATGCATTTTCGGTCCATAAAGCTTGAGCACAAAAGTCCCTCTCTGGTTGAGACTGCTGACTCCCAGTAAGCATGAATGGGGAAGTAATTATGTAAGTAGGTAAGTAGGTAGGCAGGTAGGTGGGCAGATGGGTAGTATCACAAAATATACCCTTAAAAACTTTCTCTGGACTCCAGTTTGTCTCATGACAATGTCACACAGGTGCTTTTAACTGACCTCTTGTCGGACCCTCTGACTGATTGCTGAGGAGTGTGGATCACTGACTGAATAACACCATCAGCTCTAACATATCAAAGTCTATCTAAAGCTGAAATACAACCAACCAAGAGGATACAGCACCTGAACACCTCACTGCAGCTGGTTTCTTGTGCTGCCAACAAGAATAAATGGTTGTTGCTGTTCTTAGTGCTGGAGCTCGTCCTGAGAGGAGCCTCTAAGTTCTAGCCTGGCGCCAAAACCAAATGACAAAGGTGTGGAATGCAACAGCCTGGTTTGTACAGGACTACACCAACTATATCATTTAGAGAACGATCAGACCGGGTTAGGATGGAGCTGACTGTGCACAAACAAAAGTATTAAGATGGAAGATGTGAATACAAAACACAACATGAGAGGAAACAGCGAAATAAAAAGGGAAGCAGTGGAAGACAGACGACCACAAATCCGTCGCAGTAAAGAACTAAAGTGAGCAAACGGGCAACACAGCCTGATGGACGTGAGCACAAACAGCAGAGACAGACACATCAAGACCAGCAGACAACTCCAGACTGACCGACTGGAGCGTCGTGGGGGTGGAGGGCTCGTCTGTGTTTGTTAAACTGTGTGATGGAGCAGGTTCAGGTCTCCTGAGGTTCAGCCAAAGGTTTCCAGTGAAAGGTGGGACTAATCTGCAAAACTAAGCTCCTGTGTGCCGTCGGCACAGCGGCCTCCTGGAGGAAATAAACCAAGCCCTATAAAAAGACATAAGCAACTCTTCTATATACGTATATATCTGTGCAATATATGGATCTGTGAAACCATCAGGGTGGTGTAAAAAATACTTGTTGCAAAAATCGGTTCATATTTAGATGGCATGTGTTTGCTTTTATGTTTGTTAAAATGAAGTCCATATTCTACACTGTTTCACTCTGTAAAGAAGCAGTATGTCGTATTTTGACACTTGGTGTTTCAGATTTTCTTTGCAGAATTTAAACACTAGTGCAAGTAGTTTATTATAAGAGTGTGTTACAAGTGTGTATATACTGTGAGTGTACACTTATATATACACTTACAGTAAGCATCTATAAGTGTTTAAGCACATACTGTGAGTGCGATGTACATTTCCACAAAGAAAAGCACAAACCACGACGATCATTACAAAGCTTGGTGCACACAGACACGCTGTCTTGGTAACAAGCAATATGGGGAGACAGCAAAAACATTACTTAACAACATATATTTAAATATTTCTAAATTTCAGTTTATGTTAATGCACAGTTCCTCACTAAAGTGAAACAGGTTACATGTTAATCCTAATCCGCTGTATGTTTGTTAAGAGTTATTGGTGTCTTCTAATTCAAAGACTACCCAGACTAGACCCAGACTATTGTTTGGTATGCAATTTTTTATTTCTCCTAGATATTTGGGATCAGTAGGCTCTGATAAGTTTTAAAAACCAAACTTTGTCAATGATGATTAAGTCTCAGTGTCCTCAAACGACGCGACAGTAAAGTCCCAATATCTTTAAACAAGCACTTCCCATTTAACGGCGTCCTACCTTCAAAAATTTGTTGCCAAAATCAATGTAAATAAACAAGTTTTCAGAACCCAGTCTCACTCCAAAGTTGTCAAAATCCAGTATGACCACAGTGACTTGCACAGTGACACTGACAAAAAAACCTCCCTTTACCGTCAGCATGATACATGGCTGGTCGCCGCTGTACTTAAATGGTACTTGCCGGTGTCAGGGAGAAACGTGGCGAGACATGGACGAACGTCAAGGCGGCGAGAGTCCATGTAAGGACGGAAGGGTGGTGGATGGTCCAGCAAACATCAACTTTCACCGGGAGAGCGGTGTTCATGTCCCATAAGTATAAAAAGCCAAACCCGGCTCCTTTTTTTTGTAAACCTAACCATGTGAGTTAGTTGTTGGAGGAAAAAAATGCTTTTGATTTTGAAAGAGACTGTATGTGAAATGGTAAATTCCCTGTGAAAACACAAGTGTATTTTGAAAGCCAATGCATGCAACAGCTGAAGTTGACATCAACCACAACAACCCCGTCAACAACCAAATCCTCCTACAGTTTTTTCCTCCTCAAATGGATACAAAGCACTGAGACAAGAAAACACAGAAAACTGTTCAAACAAACCAAATGCACACAATAAAACATGAAAACAACTCTCTATTGCCTGTGTTGTGCCTAAATGCCACAGACAGATCTATATTGCCAGTTAATTCAATCTGCCTTCAGCTTGCAGCGGGGTCAAACCACTGTCTTCTTCACTGCAGTGAATTACAACCACTCTATTTATTGACTCCAGTACAGAAAAGCCAGTTAAGCCCCTTAAATTTATTAAAGGCAACTTGATATTTTTACCCAGCTGCTGCTGCTGCAGAGCAGAAAGTGCAACTGAATTACTTCAGAAAGACGCACGTACAGATTTATTTAGGTTTTATATACAGTGGCCCAGGATTGGATAATTTAATAAACTAGTTTCTATTGGATGATAAACTCTGTAATCTATTTAGTTCAAGTACAAGCTGGTGTCCTTCTCTTATTACTTGTATAAAGTTTAGTGATCCTTGAGGAGACGATCACTGTTTGTTGCTGCACAAGTATTAAAAAGCAACAATAAGAGTACATAATCATTATAATCTAAAAGTAAACAGTGCATTTAGGATCAACAAAGGCTAAAACCAATCGTTAACTTTATACAACAGTGTAGTAATTGTGCGTATAGCGTGAAGATCGCGCTGCCATATTCACTTTAAAGAGATAAAATACACACACACTCACAAAGACACACACACGGTGGACCTTTCATCTGGCTCCATATGTGCTAATGCACGTCCACATGGGAAACACACTGGATGTGTTCACACGAATGCAGCTTGAACTAATGGTTTAACCAGAGGGAACGGCTGGCGTCCTGCCAGGCTGTTAGAGCACAGCTGTAAATGACCAGTGAGCTTCATGCCCTGCGGGTCACACACACATTCAGGTTTGTACTGCCATACTTGCAGAGACCCTGACCACCACCACAAGACACAACTCCAACCTTCAATATAAACCAAGGAGTTGACGATTCAGTTGTTAATCAACTGATAGGAGATGTCAGCGGTTAACCACCAAAGCCACCAGAGCCACTGCTGCTCTGTATTGCCCACCAAACAGGACAGATGGGAACTAGCCAGTGTTGCCACTCTTTCTGTGGTTACCGCTGCTAATGCTGTCTTAACCTCTGGTGGCATTACTACCGAAACACCATGCAAACCCCCCGTCCCCCAGGTCACACTGGTGAGTAACCAGCTTAATTTTGACCTGCAACACCCCTTTAGCACTGTTAACTATGTTAGTAATTCAGTTGGCACTGTTAGCAGCCTCAGCAAGACTAGTGGAGCTAACATAGTGAATAATACTAAAGGCTATTTTGCAGGTCATGATTAAGCCACTCACTCACCGGGGCGACCTTGGGCCCCGCCAGAAGTCGGGATGGCATTAGTGGTAGTTGAAGATTGAGCAGAGCTGCTAGCTGACTGGCTCGAGACTGGAGGGAGGAGAGGGCACAGCTTGGCTTGCTGTCTGTTTGTCAGCAAAGCCATCAGAAAATAAAATAAAAAACAAGACATTTACAACACAAAACACAACATAAACAATTCAATTGAGGTTTTTTTTTGTTGTTTTTTTTGTTGTTTAAATTTACTGGTTAGGTAACAGTAAATGGATTAATGGAAGCTATCAAAAGCGAAATTAACCGAAACTGACATCCTTAGTAGGCTTACAATTTTAATTAAATAGGTTATCTTTGAGTTTTGGACTGTTGGTCAGGAAGAAGAAAACATCACTTTCAACTGCTTGAACGTGAACATGGGGACATTTATCGCTATTTCCTGACATCTCATAGACCAAATGATGAATCAGTTGGTTGAGAAAACAATAATAAGATTAACTGATAATGAAAATAATCATAAGTTGCAGCCTTGAAACCACCTCTTGACACTTAAACTGCCCTCTGAGATGTGAGGACTAAACAAGAGATGTCTTCACTATAAAGATATTAAACTGAAACTGATCCTCATAATAACTCAAGCAGTCTACACAATATAGGAAGATACTGAAGTGTATTGACATTTTTTTGTACTCAGTGACCCTGAAGCATCAGGCTACGTCTACACAGGAACACACACACACTTCAGACAAATGGACTGGAACTAATTGGCAGACTATGTAAATACAGACCACACACAAACCTAGACCGCCACCAGCACTGCACCATCCTCTTGATTTGTAGTTTCAATCATAATATATGTTTTTTTAAATCTGAAATTGGATCTGCATCAATATGTACACTCGGTCCTTCTACCACAACCTAAGTTTCTACCAAACTTGGTTGAGTTTATGTATAATTAGAAATCACAAGTTTGTCTCAGGAGGTTTAACAATCTGTCCAATTTACTGTGTAACAACCTCTTCAGTGAACCAAAGATACTGTTTTTAAAATATTCTGCTGATAAACACAAGAACAAACAGAAACAAAACAAACACTAAAACCACTGGATGGAAACAAATGACAGATTTAAAAAGATTTTAAAATCCTCTTTAAAGCTTCTCATGAATTTCTCAGATTAAGATTTACCAGAAACGCAGGAAGTGGACTGAACGAGAGACATAACATTTTTCCAAAGAGACTTATCGTCCAATCACATCAGAATACATTAACCAACAGGAGAAGGAAGCTCCTCTCGAATCAGGAGCTCTGAGTCACAAAGTATTCTCACTCGTACGACCACAATCAGAAGAAAAAATGAAAGAAAGAGACACACTGTGCTGGGGACGATCGAAATGAGCAGCTTGAGGCTTTTGTCAGTTTGAAACAGTTTGGGATTTGACTGTTAAATACAATGTTCAGTAATATTTAATGTCTCTCAAATAGATTTAACAGAATAAGAACTTGTTTGTGTTTTGTTGTTTACTCCTGTCATGCATCATAATATTGTCTTTTTGACACCAAATGACAGCTGCGGCTTTATTCCGAACAAAATCATATCAGTGCCCAGAAATGCATCAAATTCTAACATGCACAGCGGCTTAGATATAAACAGTGTTCCCAACTAGTGCAAGTAAATTCGATGGAAGATCACCCTGCTCCAAAATGTAAATTAAAACAATGTAATTTCACATATTTACTGAGTTTTAATGGCTGGTGATTGTCTGTTCCCTGTCTCAGCAGTTCCTCTCAGCTTACAGTGTAATTCTGAGTGATACATGTTTTAATGTTTGAATGTCAGGACAAAACAATATGTTGCCTGCTCCTGCCAACTTCAGTCTCAGGATAATGACATTGGCCTTCAAGGAGCCACAGAAGGAGACAAAGATGTAGGAAGACATGAGCATATGTGATCAATACCCAGTGGATCTGAAAGGTCAGACTCAGTTTAATTAACAGAAGGTGAAACTTGACCACTAAGTTAAAGCAAACAACCCAAAGTCAATTAAGCTTCACTTAGAGTTCAATTAGCTTAACGATAATTGTCAATTAACATGTTTTAATTTTAAAGCACTTTTAGTTGGCTATAATGTGATTTTGAGCATCTTTTTTTTTGCTTGATCGACCTCATTGAGTTTACTAGACCTCATTATCTTGCTTGAGGCTCGAGAATACATTATCGCTTCTAGCATAACACACCCAAATCTGTGACCAAACTGTTTGGATGCGTTCGATTTTGGGGTGGTGCAGGCGCCAGGTTTTGACAAGAAATAAAACCAAAAACTACAATATCTGTGGTTCTGGCATCAACTATCCAAGCAAAGTCTGACAATGTTACAGGAGTGGAATTCTAAATTTGTGAAGTACTTTTACAAGAGATGAAATAAAGATGAGGAGTGGTAACCAAGACCTTAAAGGGATACTAGGTGCTTCTCAAAGTCAAGGAAGAAACAGCTGAACAGCCCTAAACAGCTGAATTTCAAGGATGCTACATCGTCGGATCCCATCGAAGGACTGTTGTAATGTCAAGGATCCTTTGAATTCTACCGAGTCCTTCCTAAAGAGTATTCTCAAGGATGCATGTGTGGATCCTCAGGGAGCATTTATTACCCACAATTTTTTGTACATGATTTGCAAGAGAAAAGTGAAACGTGAAGGCAGGGTCTCTTCAATGACAGAAACGTGGGCATTTGCTAGCTTGTTCCATTGTGTTGAGCTGGAAGGACCGATCCTGCCAAGGAGGGATCCTTGTCTTTGAGAAGTGTTAAGCTCTTCCCGCACCATAACTACATTAAAATTAGTAGAATAAATTGGTTGAAAGACTGAACTTTGGTCAGTCAGCTTTTGGAGGCACCTTTCACCCCTTAAAGGGCGTAAAATGGTTTGGTCCACCCCAACACTAGAGGCCTTTCTCAATACCAAGTACGCCAAGATCGGACTTACACACTTGGGAGTTCGGACTTGGCAAGTTCGACTTGGGAGTACAAACTCCCAAGGACGGCTGCCATTGCCGCTGGTCTGTTCACATCCAGGCATTTGGACTGTTCTTGGCTGGATGCGGATTTTGAATTGGAGCAGTACTTGGGTTACAACTGATGACGTTTCACAAGTCCGCGAGAACACAAGTACGGGCAAGAACGCAGATTGAGAAACGCCTTAGGATTCATCTCTAAATGCAGCTAGCTAGAGACTGCTCATCCTTAGGGCCTAGAATTTGGTGCTACACTCCTGAAGTGATCTGCACATGACATAGATCTGGCTGAAAATTGGCAAAGTATCCTTTTAAGTAACCTCTACAAACTGGAGACAAGAAGAGGCACTTTATTTAAAAAAGTATTTTCAGGTGGAACCCTTTTTTCCAGTTAGGAAACAGCAGAACTTTGATTACTGCAATAAACTTGTCTTTAATATGAGGTTCTTTAATTTGAAGTTGAGAGTGTGAACATGTCACAGAGATGAAAAGCTGTGCATTTTTGTTCTTGGTAAAATTTGCAGGATGTATTTACAATACTTAATAATACATTAGTTAAAATAAAAAAAAATCACTGTCTGAAAAAAGTGAAACTTTTTTAAAATTAATATAAATATTCACTCATATGAATTTACTTTTCCTATGATTTTTAACTGTGAGACGGACACTTCAACTACTGATGCGCCTCAAACATCCAGCTGTCCATCATCATCTATTCATCCATATCCCTCACCCTTTCATTAGTGTCATTCAGGTTTCAGTTACCCTGCTTTTTATCTTCCTTAAAGAAACCTGGTGACCGAGCGTATCACTTTACATTTCCTCACACCAGCAGGGAGTCCCACAGCCTCTAATGCCTCAGAGCCAAGAGGCATGACCGACACATGCCACAGCTCTGGCAATTTCATGCACGACGGGTGTCAAACTGCGTTAATGAGATGAGTCGAATGACATTTTCCTAATTTTCTCTGCACTCTACCACCCTCATACATTTTTCAACATTGCGCGGTGGGCAAACACTCTGTACAGAACCAGAGCTCTAACACACGAACGACACACAATACGCTTACAAGATCACAACATTCCCACCAGGACCTTCTATGAAACTAACTGATTTCATGGCAATAAATGTACCAGTTATTATAGAGGATGTTATTTCTGTGGTATTGAAAGCTTAGTTTGAGGATATTTCTGACGTTATTGTGGACTGAAATAACTCAATGTGCTGTGAAAAGGCACCACCATGTTACATACTTAAAAAGGGATGCATGATATTGTTTTTTTTGCTGATATCTGACATGCAGATATACAACAACTTATTTGGCCAATAACCGATATCAATATCGATAATTCCATTTCTTTCCCACCTAATTTTAGTGATCATTAAGTCTGTTCTGTTGTGGAATCAACGTCATATTATGCCTGCATAGTATTATCGTGATAGTCTCCAGAAATAGCAAGCTGTTCAATGTATGTTATATTCATTCATTGTGCAAAGAAAGCGTGTTGGCTGATATCACCCAACACTGATGACGTGCCGATATGATCGTGCATCCCTTATACTTAATGTAACAGGATGATGTGATGACTTGATGTGCCGTACTTCTGTAACATAACACTTTAACCGTCTTTAGGTTTCATACGACACACAGTATAAACAGTAAATGTTAACAGCCTGAAGCCTGATCTAGCAGGAGTTGATGAAGACCAAACCAGAGGCAAAAGAAGGGTGAATATTGGACACATATATGAAAAAACAGGATGATAATGTTGCTCTGTGTATGCTAGATATGCAAATACGCAGATGAGTACCGCAGGTGTTTGTTTTAAAGGAGTTTGGCTTAAAGATATAGCTGTTGCATTACAGACTCCTCAACTCTGATTGGCTGTTTTTGTTCAGGCCCAGTAGATTCTTACAAATGCCCCTAGATGCACTAAGAGGAGGACATGATTTTTTCACATATTATCTGTCTCATGTACTATGGTCAGGAATAGTGACAGTTTCAGCAAATATGAAACAAGTTATTTTTTATAAAAGTTACCAACTGTTGCTTAAATGTTTCACACACCAAAGGTGATGCGAATTTCTGCGTCATGTTACTCACGTGGGTTTGAAACCTAGAATATTTTGTGTTAACTTTCGTCATACGTGCGTGAAATCGATGAACGGATAAATGAAGATCAGATTTTTTAACTCTCACAAATAAGTGTATGATGCGATTTTGTGCTACTCGCTCAATCCATGGCACTTAATTTGTGTCATGTGCATCGTGTACATCACGCAGCCCAGTGGGCATTTGCATCTAATTGTGTCTTTACTTTGACTGTGACTGTGAAAACAACATTTTCTAGGTAAAGGTATCGGTAGCAGAAAGTTACAAATGCAAACTTTACAAGTTTTAGCAATTATTCACACATACTCAAAAAAGGTATATTTAACAATATGCTACGATGATATGATAAAGGCTTTCAATTTGATTGCAGTAGAAATAAGCACATTTTGGCACTGAATTAAATTTAAAACCCCAACATTACACTGAATTAATGACAACAAGCCGCTGTTTTTTGCTGTTACTTTCCTGTCAACATTTGTTTTTTTGACAGGGATCTGTTTTTGTTGACAGGAATTTAACAGCATAAATAGTGACAGCCGAAAACAGCTACTTGTTGTGGATAATTAGCCATAAGGAGAAAAGAAAAGCTGCCAAATTCTGAAGGATGCACACAAGCACACACAGTCCCAAGATTTAAAGCCACCATCAGTTTCAGCCAGATGTATGTGTGTGTGTGTTTGTAATGATCCAGCTGTGCGCTTTCGTACCCCACACCATCTGCTGCCTGTCGCCCCACTAAGAGGCCCATTAAGCCTCAGCACTGAACACAGTGTTGAGGGAGGCGACCTGAGCCGGACCCTGTCAGGGGCCACTGAACTCAACCAGGACCTCTGACAGTGAGAACACTCCCCAAACTGTGAGCCTGTCCTGCGGAGGCCTCACTGGGGGACACTTCTCTGGACACAGAGCAGGGACAAAGCAGAAGGAGAACACACTGGAGCTCGTCTGCCAACTGTTTCTTCTAATAATTAAGCAGATACACAAATGAATGTGTTCTGGTGGAAAACAAAATGCTGCCAACAACGACTTCCCTCCAATATCTGCCTCTGGCAACTAAAGCATTGTCAACGTATTTATTGTTAAATTGTGGTTTAATTAAGGTTTAAAAATATATATATACCATTTGGAGCACATGGAGGGACATAAAACATTCACCCTACCTTATTTCATGCCCATAACCCGATAAGGTTAACCATTCAGACACAGGTCACGTCCTTACTATAATGTAACATTTACATAAATCACTAAAGTTGTGTTGCGTTTTGCTGCATTATGCCCTAAAGTTGCCAGAGAACTCACCCTAATCCTGTGCAAGCAGTTTAGAAACATGCTGATCTGTACCATGAAACTTTCCACCTCTACTGAGCGAACTGACCGAATGTTCTCTGAATTACATTACCAAAGTTTTATCAGAGCAAACACAGCTCAGCAGGCAGAGCAGGGTGTATGCACTGCCAGCCTCAGGGTTCAGTTTCTACTATGTTCAATGCTGAAATATCAATAACTGAACACTTAAATTTACTTAAAGTTCTGTTCATACTAAATAATGAGCTGATTTTTTTCTAGACTTTGCTTTAAGAGCTACAGCAGGTTCAAGTCACCTTTGAAGCTTTTGTGAATTTGCTCACTGTGGGTCTCTGTCACTAATATGTACCTAGAAATGTTGTTTCCTTGGACACAAAATAAATTTTCATGCCAAATTACTGCAAGATTCACGACGCATGGTCTGAGGCTAAGGATGTCATTATTAGTCAGCTCTGCACTCTCCACTGGTTGGGTCCAGTGGGAGCTAGCTGCTGGTGCCACTCATTAGCAACTACCACTGATGACGCCATCCAGATGGTGGACAATGGCGACCACCCTACGGCCTCCTGAGAACGGCTTAATTTTGAGCTGCAAAACCTCTTTAGCATTGTTAACTCTATTAGCACCACCAGCTGTCCAGACACTGCTAACTGTGCTGAAAGAGCTAATATAGTTAAAAATGCTAAAGGCCACTTGAGGCTCAAAGTTGAGCCGCTCACTCACTGGGCACAATGTTTACAAACTGACGCTGTTGGTCACGCTGGTGTTACTGGCGATAATGCCCAATTAAGCGGGGCTGCTAGCTAGCTTCCACTAGAACTAAGAGCAGAAAAATTTGTAAAAACCTATTCTCAAAGAAAAGTTTGTATGATATTCTACAAATTAGAGCCCCACGACTAACACTGCGTCCTTAACATAAAGTCATGGATTAACGTAATGTTACAGAGGTTAGGTTTAGGAAAGGAAATATGGCAAGGACGTATCTTAAAATTAAAGTTCACACTTTTCCGAACATGCGACTTCAGGGCAAAGTCAGGGTTTTTTTGACCCATGAACTGCCCCAAACCTGCCTCCCTACAAGACTGCTTGAGACTGCTTCCTTGTGTACTCTCATCAGTGCACTTGTCACGCGATCACAACCTTTCAAAATATGTGACATGAGATGAGTGCAAATTTGAGAGCATTACTTTTTGTAGACCGTCAATCCCCTGACATCAATATCTGAGGAAGTTCTGAATTTGTTTGCAGGGTCCAAGCAAATTCAGGAAAGAACTTATTGATGAATCCCGGATTTGTGCGTAAAATGTTTGTCGGACTGTTCGTGAATGATGCCCAATGATATTTAGTAAGTAGACCGCGATTTAAGATTATTTATAAAAATGATGTAAGATCTTCTTCAGTTCAGATCAGTTTATGAGTAAAAATCTAAATACAGGACCACAGAGGACAATCTGAACTCTAAAGGTAAGAAGTTTAACTCTGCTAATTACTTTCAGGGTTAGGGGGTGAATACGTGTCTTAGTTTAGGACGTGCCGATTTAAGTCTTTACTGCGCTCTGCTGACTCGAGGGGGTTAGAGTTCGTCCTTGCCAGCTTCTATCCTCACACCAGCTGCTGTCCTACCTTGAATTCTTCCCCTCTGTTTCAATTCACTCCAATTATCTGCCTGCTCCTGTGCTCTCAGGGCCCCTCAAACCAAACCCTCATTACTCATGACTTTCCTCTTCTCTGTGTCTTAGGGAGCAACAGAAATTACCCTTTAGACATCTGGACAGACTTGCTCCTGAGTTTCCCTCCAAGTGCAGGCACACAGATGACTTTGTTTGGTTTTATTTGACAGTGGTAATCAAATTTGCCTGCCTGTTGGTGAGGGGCAATCCAGCTGCCAACTGTGTGGATCTCCAGGTGGGGTGATACTTCACTGTGACCGAGTGCAGCCCCTGTGAATCGAGGTGGGCGGAGGACAACTAACGTCATCCTGGCAGGGAGGACGGCGTTTTCCTGCACCCACGAGACGAGGACACACACTTCTGTACCTCTTGATTAATTTTCCAATTTAATTTAAATGCTAATTTGAGTTTGATGGCAGTCTTGGGGCTCCTCTCTCTCAGTAGCAAGATGGATGCCCCTCTTTTCCTCCCTGTGTTGCATTAAGGCTCAGTAAACTCCTGTTCTTTCTAGCGACTGTTTCAGCTCTACACATGGAAGGGCTCAGCTAAACCAGCAGCCAGAGAGCTACGCCCAATTTGCTAAACTGATAATAATGAACATCCTGTGGTCTCTGGGTACACATGCAAGAACACTGTGCAGCTAAGATAGTCTATTTACTCTCCACGGATGAAATCCAACAAAGCTTTTCAGCAATTATCATTTGCATACTCCACCCAAACTGCTGTCACAGGTTCATTAAAGTATCAGTCCAGAACTTTGGATGGCACTTGAGTCATTCATGAGTGTTATAATAGTGGACAGAGGGGCAAGGAGGACGGGACAGGGGGAACACGAGAAAGTAAGGAAGATATGAAGGAAAATATGAGAAACAGGAAAGGCAGGAAAATTAGTGAGGGAAGTGAAGCAGATGATGTAGGGATCTACGATTTCCTTGATGGACGGAAACATTGAATTTGATACTAAAAATAGAATCAACTGTACAACAAATCGTAAAATGTAGATTTCAGAAAAATTAAAAGGGAAAACACGGATTCAAATGGATTTCACAGGGCCGTACTGATGATAAACAGTCAATACAAAAAAAGAAATACAGCTTTCTGAACCTTAGCGAAGAGTAATTTGACTCCGGGTCTCATCATGTTATTGATTTCTAATATCAGCTGACACTGGATGGTATTTCATGGGCACTTGCCCGCTAAATGTCAGCACAGTCTCAGTTCACGGCTTCTGACTGAACATGAACTCTATGAAAGAGCAGAGTAAGGAAGAGGAATAGTATTCATAAAGGCTCATTCTGCTCCTTTTTGGTTTTTAACCACGTGAATCCTGAATCCTATCCAGTCACTCATTGTAAGATTTCACTCACCAGTCTCATTGCTGAGGTCTGCAGATGTGGTGACCTGCCGCTGGACGCAGCTTTACAACAGTCCAACAAGTCGAGAAACATGAGTTTACTCCGAGTAACTGAGCCGCCTGTGAGCGTCCTTTGCACTGTGACAGTGCACGTGCAGACACGGCTAATACAGTGGGTCAAAGATAAACCAGGAAGCAGCTCTGAGGGGTCAGATAGATGTCTTGGATGTTTGAGAACAAACAGTTTGGGTTTTCATTTTCACTTCCTCTTAAGTGGTTTCATAAGTTGTTCAACTTTTGAATGACCATCCCCCCCACAGTCATAGCTCTCCTCAACATCCCACTTTAGCATGAAACTAGTGCAATCAGTTTAAATTAAAGCAACACTATGCACGTCAGATATGAGCTTTGTGGAGTCTGATGTCTGAGCCACAGTTCCTGCATTGAAACTGGGTAAATAAGCACAGCGTGTGTGCTTGGATCTGTCAAACTTTAGATCTACACTATGAATGTCTTTATTCTTTTTCAGAAGACAAAAGCATTCACACTTTTATGAATTGAATTAAAAGAAAAATGAGTCCCAAAATAAATCAGAAGTTTTATTTTGTGACTTTTTAAGATTGTTATTATATGCATAAATAAGCCCACTTGTCTTTTCAGTCTGGTACAGATTCGCTGTTTTATTTTGACTTCAACACACTGGCAACAAACACCACACCCTGCTATTTTCTATATACATCCCCACACCAGCTGCAGCTACATACGTGTCAGTGCACCTGGACACTCGGCCCCGTGGCACTTTACACCACTGTCCTATTTCCAGCCTCGCCACTCCTGAATTAAATGCATTCTCCCCTACGTGCCCTCGGCTTGTTCATCTGCACCTGTAGCTGCTTTTTTTTTCTCCTCTCCTCACCATTGATGCATAAAGAGAAGCCTGTCGCTGTGTCGCATGTGTGACAAAAAAGTGGATGAGGAGAGACTCGTGGAGGTTGAGAAATGATCCGAGCTAAACGACCCACATTATATTATATCATTATAAAGACAATGGACATTAAGACATTGCCTGGTGAGTCACAGCTCTGGAGATCGGCTCTACAGGTGAGAAATCAAATTTAATTAGCGGTTGTAAAATAAATCGATTGACAGAAAATAATCGGCAACTATTTTGATAATCAATTGTTTTGATAATTTTTCAAACAAAAAAGTAATGAAAAATGGCAAACATTCTCTACCTTCATCCTCTCAAATAAGACGACTTGCTGTTTTTCTTTGTCATATATCAATATTAACTGGGTTGTGGACTGTTGGTTGAACAAGACAAGAGATTATAAGAGATCAACTTGGGCTCAGGGAAGATGCAATGGGCGTTTTAAGATGCAACCAGCAGCTCTAGAGCGTGCTCTGTCGTACGGTTGGTTGGTTGGTTGGTTTGGCAGCCACAGTTTTTGCCGTACTAAGCTGATATTTGGCACAGAGGGGTCATGTACGCATGTGAAGCTGAACCTTACTCAATCCCAGATGCCAAGATGACCAAAAAAAAGTTTTTAGCTTCAGGGTTACTTTTGCAGTTCGTCACCCACTGACTATGCCCGCCCACAAGTTCCTGCTCGGCTCATAGACTTTACATTGTGATGATGTCACAGATTTTTAAATCACTTTTCTTAGCTTGAGGAAAGTTTTACAAATATCAAACCTCCATGGTTAAAACATTCGTAACATATAGAGTCATAATTTTAGTTAGTTTAACGTACGCCTCTTTTATAACAGTGGTCTATGGGGAAAATGCTTTTTGGGCCACAGGGGATTTTTTGCTGCAATATCACAAGTGGCCATTGGGAAAAACTGGCTGCAGAGCTCAACTGCTTTCCTGGGGACCTGGTGTGAAAGTATGTGTTTGTGTTAATGCTAATTGGCTAATAAGGAAGCATGGCAACGGCTGGGGCCTCTCGCAAAAAGCCACGACTTCTGAAAGGATTCAGACTTGCCCCAGACTTTGCAGAATGATCAACGACAGCTGTTCATGCCAACTAGAAAAACATGACGAGGTTAGGATCCTTGTGTGTACGTGGTTGCAGCTCTTTCAAGTTTGTGCTTGTCTCACTATTTTTTGACATTTTATAGGCTGATGATTTATTGAGAAAAAATTGCAGGTATCTGTACTGAAAATAATAGTTAGTTGCAGCCAAAGAGAGAGGTCATTCCTGAAGGAGGAAACCCAGCTAAACACTTGATGTCAGTCGGTACTCAGGCCACTATGAGCAGAAAGAAATGTCTGAGTGCAGGAATAAATGTCAGCTGCTGTTTTGTTCAGATATTGGCTTGAACTGAATGTCAGAACACTCAATAACACAAGCAATCAAGAGTGGTCCCTGTGCGCTGAGTACTCATCAAAAACTGACCTTTCAGTACTGACTGACTGTCCTGTCTGTCCGTCTCATTGTCCGTCCGTCTGTCTGTCCTTACTGTGTGTATCCACAGGAACTCTCAGGGTGACTCAGTTGAGATTTCAATAGCAGAAAGCCATAAAAACCTGCGGGACTGTCCAAAGAGCACCTGGAGAGAAAGTGACTCACCTCACAGCCGTATAACCCCTGTCACTGACAACATGCACTCACGTACACACACACACACACACACACACACAGAGCGATTGCAAAATCTATGGCCAAAGAATCTCTCACGCGCACACAAAATACAGCACCTTGAAAACATCAGGCCAAAGATATAAATGTCAGGAGCGGCTGCAGCTTAAAAGCAAAGTTGGTACGGAGTTTAATGGGGGACAAAAAAAGAAGAGACGAAGAAGAAGAAGAAAACAGATGGAGGACAAATGGGAAGAACATTGATGATAATTTAATAGAGCACTATTAAGACAGTCTTGATTACGTAATGAGACTCCCTGAGTGCAAATGCAAACTTACAAATGGAGACAAACACATACACAGTTTTACACATGTGCCGTTAAGCCTGCGTTGCCTAAATTCCTCCTCCCTGAAAGCAAACAGAAAAACTCTGGTTGTCAGCCCTGCAGGGAGCGCTGCAGACAACATACTGCTTTAATACTATAAGAATGTATTCTGTTTCTCAGATGCAGACAAGTCCAGTAAACTCTCTGGTATCCCCATAATGATATGCCCTAACACCAGGAAACAGCACCATAACAATCAGACACATAAATCTTCCTGATCACACAAAAACAACATGTTGCCAAAAATCAGATGTCACATCCAGGAGGTCTTTACATGATGCTACTGAGGGCTAAACATTAAAGAAACTATTATTGTGAAATGTGATAATGTTAAAATAAATTACTAAGTGTTAAACTGTGTTTCATTACGTTAGAGCTTCATGTAATTAGTCACGCTAAGATAATAATTGATCTCTTAACCCCGACAGCTAATTTTCTGCACTTTATTTCATGCTAAAGCCAAAAAAAGGTTGTATTTGGTTGTAGTTTTTTGATGAGATCTAGTTTGTTTCTATTCCCAACCATTACGCTCTCATCTAAAAAGTCCTCTGCTGCCATAATTTTAAATGATAGGGAGGATATGGACATCATGTACCCTAAAAAAGACGAGGACACATGCAGGAGTGGGATTATCAAAACGCTGATTCTGAAAAGGTGAAATTATTTATAAAAAAAAAATATCATAAAAAGGATGAATTTGAATCTTTTCTAACCAGTAAGTCAGTGGTTCTTAAATAGTGTGCTTGAGATTTTGGTGCACTCTGCTACATGTAGCTACATGCTAACATCAGGAAACCGTGTAATCTTGGTTGACAATGTTGTAAATTTCTCCTCAATTTCTGATCATATTCCTGCTGTAACATGTCTGGTTGTGATTAGAAGCCTTTACTGGTGATTTTTTAACAGGAGGTGCCACTAAACAAGTCATTCGCTGGCTGCAATTACAGTGCTACATGTAGCTACATGCTAACATCAGCGAAACATGTAATCTTGGTTGCTGATGTAAATTTCTCACTGATTTTGGATCATATTCCTGCAGGAACTTGTCAGGTTCTGTTAAGAAGCTTTATAGGTCATTTTTTTAACGGTAGAAAGTGCCGCCACTTTCCATTGTGGTTAAGCTGAAAGTACACTGCTAACGTACAAGTACCCACATGTTAACATCAGGAAAAATGTAATCTGGGTAGCCGATGTTGTAAATTTCAGATCAAATTCCTACGGAACATGTGTGGTTGTGCTAAGAAGGTTTTATTGGTAATTTCTTACAGGAGAATGTGCTGCTATAGACAGTCATTCCCCGTCTGTAAGTGCTGCATGTAGCTACATGCTGACACCAGGGAAACATGTCATCTTGGTTGCTGATGTTTTAATTTCTGCCTGACTCGTATCATATTCCTGTTGGAACTGTTATTCTCTATTACCGTCATTCCTGGCTGTGATGTGGATGAGAAGGTTCAGATTAATGGTAGTTCCTTCCAAATGTGATTTAAACTACTAAAATTTCATCTGGTAAAATTCTGAGATATGTATATGCTTCCAATAAATCATATTTTTATTTTCAACTAAAGCGAAAAATTAAAACTAACAGAGAAGATACAACATTTCCTGTGCAGGATTTCAACGTGAAGCATTTCAAAGTGGAGAACAGTCTCCAAATTCCAGTTTATGACACTGTAAAACAATGATTCCCAGTCGGGCCACCACCCTTTATCACAGTCACACAACTTTATTCCTCTCTCACCACAATGCAGCCTCTTGTGTCGTGCATTATTTAACACATGCCACATTTTTACAACCTAACACCCCCCAACAATTTAACGAGTCATGGCCGACAGCCCTGCTTCCTCTCATTCAGGTCGTCAAGGCAAAGTCCAAGGCCAGAGCTGCTCTTCCCAAACAACTCCCTTGTAATACTGAAACACACACGCTGGTTGTATTGGCTAATACTTCATGAGGAAAGAATAAGCTGCCACTGACAATGGTAATTTTATCTCCTCCTGTGTTCTAGTATCAAGTTTGAATCCAGTGCGGAAGAAAGAAACTACAGCTGAAACTTTAGTTTGATGGTCGTTACCGGCAAAATCACCCACCAGATCTCGTGTAGTGCCAAACTTCACCACTACGTTGTTTTGAATATTCAGTAAACAGAGTTCAGCCTCCTCTTGTGTATCATCAGCTGTGACTGACAACTGGCAAACAGTTTCTTCCCTTTTAAACCAGCTGGATACGACGCACAAACTGCAAGTGAAATATAATGCAATAAAAACCACGAAGGGGGAAATGATGCCAAACAAATCAAACCAGAGAGCCGTCATAACAAAATACGCTGTGTCACTGCCTTTTGAAACAACTCATGCGACCATCTAAAATGTGCCACCTCTGGTTAAATTTAGGTGACTGAGACTACTTGGTGAAGGTTGAGCTTGTGTCACTGTCAAAAAAGACCTAAATAATCACCCGAGCTAACTGGTGAGAGAGAGGAGAAAGGTTTTTATCTGCCTTTGCCTCTGAGAGCAGACAGCTGTCAGATCGTCAGTAAAATGCAAATGTGTGATTTCAAGTCTTTGAACAAACAACCAATACAGGTATTTCTCTGGTGAGAGAAACCAGCAAGTTTGTTTTGAAAAACTAGTTAAAATTCTAACTGCCATAATATAAATAGGCAAAAATATGAAACAGCTACAAATGTCCAATGACCAAAGACATGTTTTGTGAGGTCACAGTGGCCAAACTAGAATCAGTTCATCCTTAAGTCTATGAGGACGTTTGTGCCAAATTTGAGTAAATTTCCTCAAGACCTTCTTGAGATATCGTGCTCATGAAATGAGACGGATGCAACGTCACAGTGACCAAAATCCAACAACAATCCAACATCGTCAAAATCCAATCAGTTCATTGTTTAGACAGCCTTCTTGAGATATTGCATTCACAAGACCGGACAAACCTAAAAACACCATGTCTCCAGCCACGGCTATCCCTGGTGCAGTGGGCATGAAAAAAGGAATATGCTAGGCTAACTATTCAACCTACAGAAGTGACTTTTACAGACGCTCAATTTCACATAAAGTCATTGCAGACATAAAAACACATAATTCCTGAAATCATATAAAACGTGTATTAATGAGCATGAGAAAATGACAGGAGTAAAAGTTGCTATAGCAACAGGTGCCATCTTGCTAGCCAGTGGCATATCATAACAGTGACGCCACCTGGCGGCGTATCATATTGCTGCGAGAGGTGCCTTTTGTCAGGTATGACGCCAAAGGAGCGTATTTGATGGCTTCATAATGAGAATGGGCTGCATATACACGTAACCAGAACTACGTCACTTTGGAGACTTTGATGATACATGTGAAACATACAAATGTAACATCGTTTTAAGAAATGTACAACGCCAACATTTTCTTCTGGCAACTGGGCCACTAACCTTTATTACTTGCTCCTCTTGTCAATTAATTATGTCACTATTTTGTCATGTCATTCAATTCATCATCTGGTCTGGATGTCCATGACCCAAAGTTATTGTTTGATGTTTTATCCAACCCAAAGACACTCCATTTATGATTATTTAAAACAGAAAAAAACAGCAACATTTTAAAGGGCAGAAGCTGCCAACATCTGGCATTTTGCTTGACAGACCATTAAATGATCAAAGTGTTCTTGATTCACTCATCAAAAATATTCACTCAGCCAGCTCTCACTCAGCTGGAAACATGCCGGCTCTTCACTTCCACCCTGTGAGGTCACGTCCAGCCAGTAAGATGAACTCTGCCTCAGAGGATTTGTTTGTAAACTGAGACTCCAATAAAGACTTTATTAAAGGTAGCCATTAAAAGTGACATTACGTCCTGTAAACAGAGTGAACTCACAGAGCCACAGGGGAACAGTGTGGAGGACTGCACCAGGCCGGGATGTGTCCCCACTCCCATTAACCTTAATGGTTGTTTCTGTTAAGCGGCGTCAATAGAAGCTACGAGCATGTAGGTCACACACACGCCTGTACATCACTGTAGCAGCTCTGTGGTGACAGTGGAAACTGCTACCTGCTCTGCTTAAACAGCACAGATAAGAAACAGACAGCAAACACAGCGGAGGAACTTCCTGCTGCACACACACCATACACACATACACACACACACCACGATCACTGTGTGTGTAAGAGAGTGTGTCAGTATACGTGAGGATTATACGCTGCTTTTTAAATATACTATCATCCAGCTCATAAATTAAAAACTTCTCCCTGCTCACTTTTTTAAATTAATTTGAATTCTTTCTCAGGACTGATTTTATGTATTAATCTTTCAGTTAAGGGGTGAAGTGTGGTCAGTCATCTCGCTAATAATTAAATCCCGTTCAGCAGGCTAAGGAATGTTAATCAGAAGACTTTTAGCATTAATGTCACCCAGCAGTCATACGACTTTATTAATTTTTTCACCTTAAAATGATAGAATCTGGAGTAAAACCTCAATAACTGCCATTTTTAGAGACATTTTAACTGCAAATAGATTGAAGCTATCCAAAGGTAAAGGTATTTAATTAACATTAATGAACATTAAATGCTTGTAAATAAAGGAGCAGCAGCCATCGCTGAAGCTTGACAAAAATATTAATCATAAATTCATAATAATTTAACAGCCCAGTGAGCTGTCAGCCCAGTGACAATGCAGTTCTCAGTTAATCCAGTTGGGTTTTTAAATGGTTCTGAATAAGTTTCTTAACCAATAAAGACATTTTTCATCCTCCAAACAGAAAAATACATAAGTCACTAAATGTGGAGATACGAGGGTCAACAGATTCTGATTTTTGGGGCCTTTTCACACCTGAAAGTTCAAAGCAAGGTTCACAGTTTTGCATCCTAGGGTTGCAAGAGAGATTAAGGTACGATAACCATCAAAGAAAGTATCCGTTTTTATATTGTAAAACTGTAAATGTCATCACTTACATGAGCTGTGTCTCTGTATACTTGACATTAACTAGATGTACACGGGCTCTTCCTTCCTCTCTCATCAGAGTATTTGTGAGCTTTTCCAACTGGCTCTTCTTGAAGTTGTCTCCTCCTCTCTCCATGTGCGACCTTGGCTTATTTCGGTATGTTGTTGTGTTCGTGGACAAACTTAAATCCAATGCTGTACATTTATACCATGTGACAACTTCACTGCTAATTCCTACTGCACCACAGTCGCATGACTTAACATCCTCACCGCAATGAGGTTGCAAAGCTGTGGGTGTGACGACGTTCTTTAAGACACATAAAAGCTTCAAAATTCATGAGCGGGGTCAGTGGAGAAACGTAGCTACGATGGGCCCTAGTGCGCCCTAGTTACTAGTGAAGAAGCACACACACACACACACACACACTAGCTGCTGTGAATCATATCATCTCATTACATGATTAAACAGACTTGTTACTGGACACCAGGCCACATTGCAACTGCACTACCTGTACTGTCTATATTCACAGCCGTGAGTGGTATTTACTGATGTAGAAGAACAAAACGTGACCGTCTCTTAAGCTTGTGATAACCCTCGACCTTACTTCAAACATCTGACCAAAATCCCATCCAAAAACACACAAACACTAACTGTGAGTGCTAAATTGCTTCCTCATCTCTGGGTGTAGGACTCATTCCTGGAGCTCTGTATACACTGAGCTACTACACTTCCCTTATCACTTGATGATAGC
Source organism: Epinephelus cyanopodus (assembly GCA_026686955.1). Lineage (NCBI taxonomy): Eukaryota > Metazoa > Chordata > Actinopteri > Perciformes > Serranidae > Epinephelus > Epinephelus cyanopodus. Next base: position 4,473,975 of record CM048923.1, on the reverse strand, counting down.
CAGCAAAAACGTCCTGTAATCGGTTTGAAAGTTCAAACCATCCAAAAAACACCAACCAAACCTTGGTTCAGTTTGAGTCGGACTGAGACCACGTCTTTTCGTTGGACTAAGGTTCAGCTGTTTGGTCTGTGGAGGTTTCACACCTGTGATTCTGGTGCAGAACAAACTGAAAGTTGGAAAGTCTGGATCAAACGAGGCAGGTGTATAAGGGTCGTTGCTTTGCTCCCAGTCAGAAGCTGATTAATAAAAGAGGTTTTCAAGGCCATTAAAATGTTCCTGCTCTGAGCTTTGAAAGAAAATCTGTAGTTATTTGGGCTTCCAAGAAATATATATCAGTCAGACTGTGATGTACTCGTTGACCCTTTATGTGTGTGTGTGTGTGTGTGTGTCTACGCATTCCCATGCATGACAAATGCCCGAGCCTATTCTATCAACACTCAGTTATGCAACAGTCCATCATCTGGTAATAAAGTGCATAAATCAGCAATGTTCAGTGAGTGAATGTGTGTTTCTGAGCGTGTATGCCTGCATTATTATTTGTCTTTGTATGTCTGCATATATGCTTTTGGATTATTCTGTTTGTGTGCTACTTTGCAGGTTTATTTACGTGTGTGTGTGTGTATGTGTGTGTGTGTGTGTGTGTGTGTGTGTGTGTGTGTGTGTGTGTGTGTGTGTGCCTTTTATTGCGGCCATAATCCCCGTAGTCTTAAGCAAGCAGTTCCTGGCACAGTGGCACCACAGAGTTGATAAAGTGACCCGGCCTCAGAGTCCACAGCCATGACGGGATGGTATTATAAACCATCTATCTGCAAAGCAACTATCTGCTATCTGCTAGATTAGATCCTTTATTCTGCTGAGAGCTGGAAACTTGGAACAATAAAAAGATAAAACATGTTGTGCGGCTCTCCTAACCCTTGCCAGGAAAGCTCAAAATAGAAAGAACGAGTTGCAAACAAGCGAAGATATTCTGACCGAGTTGGAGAGGAAGAACTGGTCATAACTTTTATGTGATGAGTTGATCATCAACTGAGGACAAACTTTGATCTCACAGCCGTCCTGATGCTTCAAGGGGAATTTCGCTTTTTTCAACCTGTCTCCTATCGTCCTAAATTTGTTTCAAGTGACTAGTGACATAAAAATAATAGTTTAGCATTAGCCATTAGCCTAGATACAGCCGGGTGCATAGTAGCGTCTGACCTGTTAAAACGTAAGTGAAAGTGCAAAGTTAGTCCACTAAACAAACTTTTTTTCCACAAAGACCGCCTCATAGATTAGGATAAATGTCAGAGAACATATAGAAAACAACATGTAAACGTGTTGTCTTACCTTACCGGTGTGCTGCCATGTTTGTTTACCATTTAGCTCTGCTTTCCAAAGCACGGCCATAAGATTAACTGGATTATAATGACTGGAAGTACAAAACAAATAACACTTGTCATCTATAAATTCAGAAATCCCCCAAAAATTGTGAGGAAAATTACTTTATTTTTTCATGCTGGTTTGCTGGGAAAAACATATCTGACAATGGCTGTTATTGTTGGAACCTGCAGTCACGTGGAAGAAGCCGTCAGAGAGGTACTCGACACTAAGAGCTAAATTTAGAGCAGAGCAATATGAAGCTTAGACGTGAAAATTTTAGTTTTAGAGAAGGACTGAACGTCTTCTAAATTAAAGCCCTGTCTTTGAGAAAAAATGAATGTGTTAAGTGATAATTCATAAAACTTTGAATTTTTCAGATATTTAAAATATTTTGTTGCTGAACTGCTGAATTTTTATTTACTCACCACATGACGAGACACTTTTCTGAGGCTCAATTATAATATACAGAATATACAAATACAGTATTCAGAAAAATCAAACAGACAATATGTAATTTTGGGAAAATATAAAGAGGATTTCACAGGGCCCTGCAGCTGTAAAGTGGGCTGATAAGTCTGTGTGTTTGTCACTGTGTGTCAACCCTCTGACATTACGCATAATCTGATTTATAGTTAATTTAAAAGCATTGACAAATGGAGCTATAATACGGCACTTCATTAGTAACCCTGCACCATAAAACCTCACACTCTCGCAGCTGCTTGCTGTTAACATCATAAGTCATTGCTATAGATTTGGACATTTATACTGCAGGTCATTATTTGTTGTCTGATGCAGAAGTTGTTCACCTGCCAATTACAACACATCCAGGAATTTGTGTCGGTGCATTTCTGTGGAAGACCAGGTGTAGTTTCCCATGACACACTTTTCAGACATGACTCTACACGCCAGCCGAAAATTGTTGTGTCTCCAAAGTAGCAACTGAACAGTCATTTTATTTCCTTACTTTGTTTTTTACTTGTGCAGGAGACTGAAAGTTTCCATATTGATGTCGCTCCTGGCCGAACAGTGCTAGGCCTTCTCTGTCACAAAGTGGTCCAGCTCTGATGTGTATAGTGGGAACAGTCTTCAGAGTAACCAGTCAACACAGCGGGAGCTCAGCTAAAAATAGGATCCATTACATTAGCTCATCACAAGTGTACTGGCAGGCCTGACTCACTCCAGCGGTCAGTAATGAGACACCATTCACTGGGCCTTGAATCAAACACACACACGGCAAAGCAAAGCGAAGACAGAGGGATGCTGCCTACACACACCTCCTTTATTGGTCTTCATTCTACACCAAAAAAGGTTGATTCTTGTCTCGACGAGGTTTCACCCCACCACAATTATTTATCCCTCCGAGCGGCTCTGCCTCACAGGAACGTTTGCATAACTCAAACCCCATCCTGCCCCCTTAAAGTAAATATCTCCCTGGGACGCTCTCACACTGTTATGTTCAACACATTCCAGGAGTTTTGCTGTGATTAAATGTTGTAATTTATCTCTAAACCTGCTTTTGTCTATTTAAACTGCATTTATCAGTTACCTACTTTTTCAAGAATTACAACACACAGAGAACGTGCGTCAATTTGTTGCATCAAGCTTTCTGTTTTACACGGAGGGTGAAGAGATCAAGTACAATACTGACCAAATGAGGAGCAGTGTGAACAGATGGGGGAAAAGAAGGTTTGGACTCTAATTCAAAGGCACTGGCTGCATCACATCATGGACTAACACAGAGACAGCTCAACTAAAACACTAAACACTAAATATTAAAGGAGCTATATGTAAGAAATCTAAAGCAAATAGTCGTAAAATCATCCTAATATGTCACAGAGACTAAGGAATAATGTTAATATAACATACTGATCTCACCGACAACAATAGTACAGCCAGAATATTCGCATTTAAAAAAAAAAAAATGTTTGTTTTGAATTTGTGTTTTGGCCTGTTGCGCCACCCACCGCCATCATCACGCAGTCAGTAGAGTCTCAGCATCAGTTACAGTTACAACTGAGCTACAATGGCTGACGGTGCGACTAAACCCAAACAACCACGTCATGATTCACCAAAACGCTGAGACAATACTCGAGGCAAAGCGAGGGTCTATATAGGAGATGCTTTTGAACGGTGGAGACGGTTGAAAGCGGAGAAGAATTTGAAATTGGATGTCAAAATGGCTGCTCTTCTCCTCGACAGGTAAGCTTTAGCCAAAGTTGGCTAACTAGCATCATAGCTAGACGGGGATGGACATTTTGAATACTTTCAACTGTTATTCATTTTCGATCATACATTGTAGCCCATGTGCAGGTGGGTCATCGACCAGACTGATTTTTTTGAGAAACAAACGTTAGCAGCATGGCAAGCAGTGTGCTGCTGTCCAACAACCTCGAATCTCGCGGCAGTATTTTGAATTTGAGTGCAGTAACTGTTTTGGCCACATTCTTACATACAGCGCCTTTTAAGAAAAATATTTTCCCACTAATGAAGCCAGAAGAAAACAGAAAGAAAACTAAAAACCCAAATTATTCACATGACTCAAAACCACTAAAGGTGAGAAAATGTTATAACTAAATATAAATTTGAGTTAGCTGACCCTTAAAAAACTATTATGTTAATGTGTTATCTGTGTCTGCGAAGGTGGTCAAGCTACAGTAATCGTACAAACTAACCCTCAATAAACAACATGGATCCATATAATTTACAGACCCTGATCAGGGTCCAAATCGACATCCGCCAAGCTCCAAATGTGAGTAGATTTTCTGACAAGTAGGGCTGTTCATCACACTTGCAGTAAATGTTTGTACCAAATAGTCACATAATAAAACAATTAAAAAAGCATGCCAAGAGTACGTACAGTGTTTTTGCAACATTCACTGTCTGGCTGCTTCTGTCCTCTGACTCACTGATAACTTTCACAATCACACAGTGACAGGCACTTCCTGGTGCATTCAGGTACACCTTGTAAACTGTGAAATCCACATTGCTTATTGTGGCAAAGCATGTGGACTCAACAAGGGCTGCAACAACGATTATTTTCATTGTCAAATAATCTGTCGATTATTTCTTCGATCGAAAATGTGCTAAAATGTTGAAAAATGTCGGTCTGTCTCTCTCAAACCCCAAAATTACGTCATCTAAAGTCTTGTTACGTACTCATGCCAAAGGGTTTTAGTTCACCGCCATGGGAGAGTGTGTAAAGCTGCCAATATCTGAACGTAAGAAGCTGCAGTCAGAGTATTTGGGGTACTTTATAGTACTTCTCTATGAAAAATGACTCAATCCGATTAGTCAACTACTGAAATAGTCACCAATTATTTTAATAGTCGATTAGTCATTGATTAGTCGACTAATCGTTGCAGCCCCAACGCCAACCATGGTGCACTCAAGTAATCTACACTTGAATGGCCACAAAGGCTTTTTAAAACAGTAAAGTTTCTATTTTTTGTTTCGTTCTCCTTTGTCAAACATGTCACGACTTTCTTTTTGTTTCACTACAGCACTTTTAATAAATAGATGCTAAAATCAAGTCCCTTCGTTCTTTTCTGATGATTCATCATTTAACTCAAATGTTATTTGTGGCAATAAGCTTCATTTTGTGGTGCAAAGTTTGTTACAACAACCCTCAGTGTCACCTAAATAACATAATTAACGGCTCAGAACACCTGTAAAGCTGGGTGATACATGCTAAGTTAAAAGTCCCAGTGCTGTTATACTGTATATCAGAACTGATAAAACACATCTCGTCCGATCAAAGTGCTTGATCAAGTAAAACTGCTGCATAATGACAATTACATTGCATCAGCTATGGGACTGTGGCAACAAAACGTTCAACTGAATCCAACTGTTGATGGCAGAGTATTCTTATTTTCCAACAGTTTTAATTTTTAAATGATGTATTGGGTGGCTTACATCACATCTAGATTTTGCTTAGTGTGTTATTTATGGCATCATAATAGGTCACGTCCGAGAAAAGATTGTGCTGGTGAGTTTTAAAACCCTAAATGGGCTCATGATGTCATTTCAACAATACAAGTGAAAAAAAGGTCAAACAATAAGAGAGCTAGTTAAACAATGAGAGCTAAAATTAAATCCATAAAGAAGAAAGTTATGAGACAATTAAAACAATAATACACCCTCTTCAAATTAAGCACTGTGTGGTGTGACTGAGCAGTAAAAGTAGATTACAGGATGTCGTACAGAGACCGATCCACATTTCATATGTCTAATTTCTGCTCTTAACGGGACACATGTCAGAGCAGAGCCATGCACAGGGACTCGCTGGTGCCAGCAGAACAAAACATGGCATTTCTGTTATTTTCAGGCAATAAGATTCTATTTTCAGACTAATGTCCCGACACGGACGTGACTTTTATGCGCTGGGAGCCGAGCGGGATGACAGCCGGCAGATGTTGTCAGTGTCACTCACACTGAGGGCGGTGAGTAAGAAGGAAATGACATCTGTCTGTTTTCTGGGGAGAGAAAACCTTGAAAAGCTCCTTGTACAACCTGATTCAAATGGGGACGCGAACGCACCACCAGCTGTGTCAAACTAACGTGTGGCAGGACGGCGAGGGCTGATTTGAAGGACTTATGGATAAAGCGTGGCTGTTTTACAGAATGTTGAAGCAGAGCTGGCTGCTGCTCAGGGCCCACATTAATGAAACATCTTGTTTAGTGTTCAAGGTGTAGCTTATAAATTAAAATCCTCTTATCTTTGTTATGCATAACATTCACTGTAAAATTAGACAGACCTTCAATTTCAACAGCGTCAAAGCTGAAAGGAAAGTATTTCAATTAGTTGCTTTTGCAGCCATAACCAAGAATCGCCCTCACCCCACTTTTATCACGCTGATAAATATAATGCTCACAAAAGTCCTGCAGTGAAGGTCCCAGCAAAGTGCACGACTATTTCTTTTTCTGCCTTTGATAGAAAATGGTTTCAGACAACAGAGGCACTCGAGGGGCACTTGATTTATTCTGCCAGACACTTGAACAGCGACATAAGTGTGCATCAGGTGCACTTGATCGAACTTGTCGGTGAACGTCTCTTCAGTTGCAGCTCGCCAGACTGAAAAAGGAGCAGGGACGAAAGGTCGAGTCCATTTTTCATTGTGGATAAAACCTTTGGTCTTACAAAAGTTCATGTTTCCTGAAATTACTGATTTGATTTCCAAATTACACAAATTGCAGTTGATTATAATTGATTGGCTTCCGTGGGATCTGCAGTGTAATGAACTTTAATCAGCAAAGGATGTGGACATTAATACTTTTTTTTTTTTTCGGTGTCTGATGACAGAAGTCACTGACCATGCACCGGATTTCGACGAGTTTGGAGCGAGACCAGGTTGATTGTTAACACAAGGTCTACCTGGTCTCACAGAATTGCGATAAATGTCCACCACCTCTCATGAACACATTACGTGATGGCACATAATATGTTAAAATCAGGTGTACCACTGAACCAATTACAAAGAAAGCTCAATTAGGATCCCTTATCCTGGTGGACACCTGAATTCTTTGGTTAAACAGTTACTGGGTTTCCTTCTGAATGTATCACAAATTTTGAGCGAATTTTGTGAAAATGCTCAAAAGAAAACGCAAATTTATTAATGTTTCCATTCATTATTGTTTTGTGAGTATTGGAGTCAAAGGTCGAGCAGTAGGTGGCGCTTCTTGTGAAAAATATAAATAAAAATGCAAAAGGAAACCCGTAAGAAGAGGGCGCCGTCAGATGATGTCATTGAGAGCGTCTCATGTCCACAACTGATGAAAACAACTACCGGCACATCCATGACTACGACGAGATGGGGAGATTCCTTGGGAATTTCTTGGCTATTGCGAGAGCTCTCATCACACTCATATCAGCGTTGTCAGCGTACATAAGTGTCCTGAAAAAGAAACGAGAAAGACTACACTGTGGACTCGTGGAGCGGAAGTGAAGTAGAAGTAGGATCCAGTAGCCAACATCATCATTTATTCGCTAAATCTGTTTCCATTGCCAAAAGTCGCATTTTCCTAATATCGATACGCTGACTTTTCCACCCCTCCAAGCATAATTTCTTTTTGCGATGTTTCGGCCTTTTTCGAATTCCTGGCATTTCCATTCAAGGTTTTTTTTTTTCACAATTGTTGAATATGCGAATAAAAATATGTGGATGGAAACCCAACTACTGTCACACAGTGGGCGGTGGTTAATGTTACGACCCCATAGGTGGTATAAATAGTGAGTAACTTTACGTAGCGAGGAGGTTGGGTGGTGGATGAGTCAAACCAACATGGACTTTCACCCAGTAGACTGCAGTTTTCTGTGCTGTGTGAAACTAAAGCTGTGTTCACACAACGATCAACACAGCAACAGGCTGCAATTCAATTTCAATGGAAGCCGGTGACACAAGGCCACAAACTGATGCCCAGTTGTTGCTGCCAACGGACGTCATGCGCTACAAACAAAAGTTGAGATATTACCCAGTGTCAGCAAAATCGTTATTTAGCTTAATTAGCTTTCTGTAAATTGCGATGCACACAGGGAGGCAATGGGGCTGCGAAATGTGATGTTAAAATAGCGCTAAGACACTGATCATGAGCACAGATAGTTTCATGACCAAATTCAAACTTTAGATGAAATTCAGTCGAGGTGCTTTGCTGCAAATAGCAGATAAACACAATGGTCACTCTGATGATAAAGCTCATCACGCTGTTGTATTTGCAATTTAGCGTGAACACAGCAAAACAGTCAATGTGAACTTCTTTAACTTTACATACTTGCATCCTTTATGTAGTTACGTCACATTATGCAATGTACTTACGTTACTTTTATAACAGCACGTACATCCCGTACAGTATGTAACAAACATAGCTGACCCTTTTAGCAGAAACCAAATCTTTTTCTACACCTATCCAAGTAGTTTTGGTCCCTAAACCCAACCGTGCTCCCCCTTACTCCACCAAAGTAACTATTTTAACAGAAAGTACCATCTTTTCCTGAAAAATCCAAACATGCTACCACCATTTAATGGAGTAGCATGAGATCGTGCTGCATAAGGTATGTAATAACACAACATGGCATGCATTTTATTTTTAACGCATTTTATTTAAACAGCTTACTTATCAAAGTAGTCCGAGTTGAGGCAGCACTTGGTCTTGTTTGTCTGGCAGAGTGTTCTTCCAGACAAAATGTCTTACTGCCTCAGCTGCTTTGAAAACAAGTAATGCTCTTAACAAATCCATAACTAAACAGTCATAAATCCATGTACTGCTTCATGAGGTTCCTCACGGAGGGGAACATAAGCTCTAATTTTAGAAAGGAAATAGCTTCACGGGATCAAAATAACAAAGGATGTTTCCTCCTTTCAGTTTCTCACCAGTAATGATTTTAATTTCAAACAAAACGGATCATGTTTTTATTATTTATAACCCAACTGGCTCTCAGGTCACAGATATCCCACTGTCAAATCAGTCGTCTAATTCACCAGATAGTTGTTAATATGTTAGCGGATGACAGTAAGCTCTCCCAGGGAACAGTCTGTGATGGGAACCATGTCTCCTTAAATCACCTCCTATTGGAGCGCCGCTAAAAATAAGCCCTCCAACAGAGCGCCTCAGTCCGGTTCACGCAGCCGACACACTGGTCTGCTGGTTGGAGGAAAAATAATGGATGTTTTTATCTAAAACCTGGCAGAACACTGCACTTAAATCAGCTTTTATTTTCTAAGGTAAAACCATGACCTCTTACGGGAAACAGAATGAAGTCTACATTAATCTAGATGATTGCTTCAACAGTTAAGAGCGAACAGAGTAGAATCTGAGCATCAGTCCAGACTTCAGTTTGGTTCTGTTTAGCTTTCCAGGAATACGAAACTGCCAAAAGTATCAAAGGAAACTAAGTGGATAATCTTTTGGTTGGTTGGTTGGTTGGTCGGGGTAAAGCTCTCGCTCTGAATCCTGAAGTTAATGACTGACATTTTTCACAAGTATTTCAGTTTCATCATTTCAACTTGTTCTCCAACAAATTTTCAAGTTATTTTCACATAAGCAGAAGGTGTTTTGATTGAATATATAACAGTATATTGTGTTAACCAGTGTCTTATACCAAAAGAGAGCCAATTAATGCCGTCAGCTCACCTACAGCTGATATTTATGCTGGGCTGCACTGACGAATGTCATTAGCTTTGCAGGTATTCTGTCCAAAGAATGGGACAAATGTTTTTTACCTGATGTTGGCAATGAATATTCATCCGAATGGGAACGTGAATGTGTGCACCAACTGACAGACTGACACTGCCATCCCCAAAGTGAAGCCATTAGCATCGCTTAAAGTAAGTAGAGGTCATACAGCATCACTGCTTTTCTTTGGGTGTCATTATGCATTACAGTTGTTAATACCAGGCGCCAGATGCATAAAACTGTTAGTAGATTCAGACAAAAATTGTGCATGCGCATTCTTTAAGATAAGATTTAAAAGGCATGCCCGATTCTGTTTTAGAAATCTCGATCACTGTGGGACTGGGCACGTGCACATGCCTCATTTCCACTGCCACCAAGCTGTCAAATCCAGCGCTTGGACAGTGACTTCTGGCATCAGGCACCGACAAACAAAGCACTCCTTCAAAATCGGCATAATAAGCAACTAGTTGCTGTTACAGTTTGACCGCATCAGGAGAAAACACAGCAGGAAAAGAACTAAAGTTAAGGCAGCGAAAGTCTGAGCAGAGTGGCTGGGAGTCCAACAAACAAACACCGACTTTCACCCGGTAGAGGTGTTTGCATCCTGTTACATTATAAGACCAAACCTTGTTCTTTTTCCTAAACCCAACCACGTGTTTTTGTTGCCTAAACTCAACCATGCGTATTTGTTGTTGAAGGAACAAAACATCAATTTGTGGTGTTGTACTGACGTAGTGCTTTTATTTTGAAAGAGACTGAATGCAAATTGTACATCTCCTGTGAAAACAGAAGAATATTCTGAAAGAAGACAATGCATGTAACAGGCTGAACTTGCCACGGCGTCCCAGAACATCAACAACCAACACATCCAGGGCACCTTGCACGTCATATCTGCTGTGCTGTGATCTTAAGCTTTACACTGTTTTGCCCTTTTTTAATGCTGATGATGATCTTGGGATTTACGTCCATCTGACCGCTGCAAGTGGAGCTGAGTGAGAGTTCAAGCTGAGTATAAAACTAAAGACATCTTGTGATTTCAGGCAGTGTGTGTGTTTTTTTCAGGGAGTCAGGTCCTGAGGTCTTATTGGTGCCATCTCAGCCTGCCGTTATTGACTGCCCAGACAGCCCTGCCAGGATAAACTGATGAGTTCTCACCAACCTCACAACCCAAGGTAAATACCCAGGCCGTTTGCAGACGGGCGTTCATGGCAAGATGTTCAAGTGTCTGCTCCGTGTTGTTCCCTCTCTCTGTCTGACCTCCTCCTTTCCAGGGTCCTGCAGAGCTGAGAGACCAGCTATCCTCTGGCTAACTCTCTCTTCAAACTAATTTGATTCCTCTCAAATCTGCCTCTCTTTCCACGTGAGAGGAGAGAGTTTTCTGTGGGTGGTGCACGACCAACGGCGGGTGCAGTCAGGCAAATGGATGGGCCTCTCAGGCAGAGCGTACCGGTCCTGCACACGGGTGAGACATCAAGCACCCGCTGTTCTCTTTCCTCCATCATCCTTTTATCCTTTGCCCTCTATCTGCCTACTTTCTCACTTTTCCCTCATCCTTGTTCTTTTTAAGGCAAAATGAATCCAAAATCGATTCTCCCCTTTTCTCTGACATCTCCTTTATTTCCTTCTACTCCCTCATTGATGTGCATGAATACTCATTTTCAGCTGAGCTGAACAACAGGACCAAAGAGATGGAGACGGATACAAGTAGGTCATCTGCAATAAACTGCCACCAGATCAGTGCAGGTTAGATGACTGTGGACCAGGACACAAGCCGTAGCTTTCGCCGCCCGGAAAACATGAGATCGGGCAGGTTGCATCTGAAGTCACTAAGCAACCATAACCAGCACTGCATCATAGCCTTTTTCTTATTTCCAGTAATCCAGAGTTCAGCGCTGAACATTTTCCAGGATTTTTTTCCTGAGCCAGATGTAAAGCTCTAAAATGATCACCTTCTATTATCTGCTATCTGAAAAGGAAGCAATCCGTCAGCTGTGATAGGTTGTTCCTCATCACATGACATTTGGACTGCAATCCAAAAGATCAACTTTGTTTATCTTGTAGCTGCCGCGCCCTGAAAAATAGATGTTTGTGTGTGCTACTAATTGCATCGCACCTTCTGCCCTTCTATATTGAAAACAATGGATCTGAGAGCACAAAAAATGTGCCATATGTACAGGTCAAGTTCGCCTTTTGTTGACTGAATCAGTGGTTACAAATTTATTTTTTTTGCTTGTGGTTCCTGAATACACAGCAATGTCCACCTGCGAACTCGTGCAGTTGACGTGTGTGGCTCCTGAGGATCAATAATACTCTCCAGCCCCTCAGATTCATCTTGTGACTTCTTGCTCAGAGCCCCAGATTGAGAACCTCCAGTTAAAGGGAAAGTTTGGATTATCTGAAGTGGGACTGTTTGGGATACTTGAGCATTTTCACAATCAGTAGATGTCTGTTGGCACAACCTCAGTTTGGAGAAGCAGGCTGGAGGCCGACACAAAAGCTAAGCAACATGCTGCAGTGGATGAGGTTCAGCAACAAAATGTATTTTAGCCACCTGTAATCAGAGTATTTCTAGCGCTTAACTTTCTGTCAGAGAGCTCATTTCAAAGACAAAGCTGTTCATGGCTTCAGTTCCCCATCTGTGCTTTTGTGAAAGCCACCAGACTCCATTGACAAAAGCAGTCATTTTAGCACACTGAACACAGGAGCTGTTGGTCCACCACTGCTTCCATCAGTTAGTTCGTTCGTGTTATTATGTGACTTTGGTGAATCCAATCTAACCCCTTTCAAATGCCGAAGTCTCAATGACACAGACAAGCTAATTGTTCAAGGCAGCAGTAGACCAGCAGCTCCTGTGTTCAGCAATGTTAAATCAGCAGTGTTTTCTCAATGCAGTCTGGCTTTGAGGATGAAGAAGTGATGTAATGGTTTCATTTCTCGTCAGGCATTTTTGTCTGACATTCAGATAAAGTAGTGACAATACTCAATATGACATACACATAAGCTGATATTGATTTTTTAGGTGGCTAAAATACATCACTCCAGTCTGCTTCTCCAAACTGGGGGCAAGTTAACTACCATCCGTAGTATGTAACATGCCGTCTATGGATATTAGCCCTTTAAGACTGCTAATTCATTATTTTTATGTTTTCATGCCTTGATCCTTTTAACTAAATGTGTCAAAAAGAATAAGTCAGTAATAATCTGTTCACCTCTGGTTTAAAGTCTGTGTCAGACAGTGTTATAGGCATATTTTTGGAGCCGACCAAAAAAAGCAGCTGAAAAAATCCACCAAAAAAAGCAAACAAGCCAAATCAGACTAACATCTCCGTGTTATAATATCAGTCCATCTTTGCCTGCTCTGTTTGAAACCACATCTCTCGTCTCTTTGCCTTCCTCTGCAGCCTTCTTCACACAAACACGGCAAAGCAAACTCTTGGAAAGGGTTTCAGTTAGGCAGGGCCAGAACAGTTGGGGGATTGATGAAGAATGAAAGCCAGGTGGCACAGGACTGAGCCTCTGCACACCGTGCCAGCCCGCCTGCCAGCGTCGCCAAACCGGGAGTTTGGCAAATATTCTTTATGTGCACAGCTGGATGAGTTTGTAAGTCTCTGCAGTGGCAGCTGCTGAAGGAGTTCCCCCTCCACATGCATCCTGACACAGCTCTGTCTTAAACATTAACACAAGGAGGAATTTCACTCTTCACTGTTGACTTGTATCAAGTACTTTGCCTGGATGTCCACAGGAAGCGATTAGTCAAAATGTTAAAAGCCAAATATAAAGTGCAAAAACTACAGAGTTAGAAAAGGTTTAGAGTAGTTATTTCTTGCATTTGTAGCTGCCAATATTCAGCAGTTGTGCAGCTTTAGGTAGCACTGACATGACACTTATGTTATCAACTTAAAGTATGATATATAGACATGACCTCAATTATTTGTTTACAGAAGAATGTCACCAACATTTTAGCCAACATGTTGCCAGAAAAACCTGCAGGGTTTTCCCATTATAAGACTCTAAGACTCTTCTCTATTCCTGCCTACTTGCACAACTCAAGAGACTTAAAAGAGACACAGTCTTGAAAGTCGTTAGATTACCAACCTCTGGCAATGAGCCAAGTAGTCCAGCGTTTCTAGTTTTACCCTCCAATAATTTCATCTTCCACTACTTGAGTCCACCAGCAAACTGCCCAACTCCCAGGACATACATCCCCAGGAGCCGAAAACACCGGCCAGATTATGGAGTTAACTGCAGCAGGGATGCAACATGTTGGATGTTTTTGCTGATACCAATGACGTGCTGATATTTCTATGCTTCCCTAAACTGCAGTGCTCCCGCAGCTTCACTTAAGCGTCTCTATTAGTCACAAGGAGCGTCACTTGGTTTTGGTTTTGTTGGCTGAATGTGTAATAAGTCTCAAACTAAGTATTTTTGGGCTACTCCTTTAAATATATATACACTTTCTTGTATATACTACTATGTGCCAATTTCTTTTTTCACATTCCAATGTCTGAATATTCTTAATAATAAAAAGTTCACTGGTGTTTGAAAGGGTGCACTTGCATAATTATGCTATTATATTATCATTACATTAGTGGCAAAAAATGTCCTCATAATGACATTGACAATGGTTATAAGTATTTCTGAGAAAATATATTGTCAGGCAGAAGAAATTATCATGACATATTTGTAATCACTTAATTATTTTTATTTTTAAAATGGTGTTTACCTTACTAAATTATTTAAAAAATACTAATATTTTATTCTACTTTTTTTTTTTTCCTAATTACAGAAATTATTTTGACCCATCTTCTTATTTTAGAACATTTAGGGGAAAGACATATTTCACAAAAATAAATAAAATAAATTTAAAAAGTAAGCAAGTAGAGCTGCAACTATTACTGTTTAAACAATTAATGTATAATATTTTTTATAACTGTTTAGTCTATAATTGTAAAAAAAAAAAAAAAAAAAAAGCCCTCAAAATTAAACATCATAATCCATCATTGTTATCCATTAACAATACAGTCTGTTCACCCAGAGTATGTTATCTGAAATATTTACTAATTTAGTACTAAAATATATAAATGTGAAAACTTAGAAGTTTGTCTTTAAAACACCACAACTGTATTTTGACTGTAATGTACAGCAGGCGTGTTGTACTGCTGCTCTACTGTAGCTCCAGGTATGAGAAATATCTGATGCTCAATATTTGCCTCTTTTATTCAGCTATATCACGTCTAGTAAGTGGCAGTTGCACAAATGGCAGATGGGCTGCATTTATACAGCACTTTTATCCTGAGAACAAAGTGGTTTACGGAGCCTTGCGATCGCCTGCACACCCACACATATACACTTATGTACTGATGATGATAGCTGAGCCGGCATGCGAAGCGCCGACCTGCACATCAGGAGCAGATTTAAGGCTCAAACATGAACTGGGAGCAGTGTTTTTTTAATGGGAGGGAAGAGACTGCGCTGGCTGTTTGGGCTGCAGTGGGATTATTTGTCCAAGTGTATCTCTCCCTGGGCAGAAACCTGATATAGTTTGAGCATTATTGTACACTTCCTAATTAAAAGTTGATTTTACTACACTTAATTCTCCACGCTCACCTGGGGAGCTGATGATTCAAACCATGTTAGTGTCTGTCGCCTTGCAGGAGTGGAAATAATCAAAGTCATCCATCAGAGCGCGCAGAGATAGCTTTTATTGCATCAGGAACACCAGCAGCGAATAAAGACTTGTTAAACTCTGTACATTCCCCAGACAGCAAAGAATGTCTGCAAGGTAGTCTTATCTATTCATGCACTGCTACAGTCCCTTATTAAGCCTCTGTGAAGTGAAGTTACAGATATTAAATTACAGCGTGTCTATCCTGAATGATAAATTACATGCTCATTATAGTTTATCTACATTTAACATCTCCCATCAGACATTACTGCCCAAATACCAACAGTGAGACGCAAGTAGGTAGGACAAAGTCTAGTCTATTTTCAGCTGTTGGTTACATAACGTTTAGTAGAGACACATGTGACAGGAAAATATATGAATCTGAAAACACTAAAGATTTAAGAGTCCCTGTGGATCTAACGTAGGTTAAATGTGTGACAGTGGATTTTAATAACTGCTATTAATCACAGCTGAACTATAGTTGTTGGGGGAAAAATAAAATTGTACTGTTACATGATAAATACAAGAAATTGTAAAGACGAAGAGGAAAAGTCCTTTAGCAGCTAGGCTAATTTATGCAAAATGAAATATCATGTTGTAGGCCTAAGCTAATTATGTTAGCATGTTGCATAGGTAGTGAAATACGTCAAGTAGAGGACAATAGTTTTTTCTGTAAACTTTTTAAATAATATTGAAGCTGGATTTTGTAAGGTCACTTTTGTGAAATGTTGCTTTTGTTCCTGGTTTTATATGAGTGGAGGAAAAGTCCACTAGCAGCTCAGCTAATTCATACAAAAGGAAATGTCGTGTCACAGGCCCGAGCTAACAATGTTAGCATGTTGCATATGTGGAGAAAACATGTCCAGTAGAAGACAAGTAATTGTTTTTTCTGTAAAGTTATGATGAAGTGGTTTTTGTAAGGTTACCTTTGAGTAGAGAGCAATAAAATGTCATAGGGTTATGCTAATAATGTTAGCACATTTTGTCTATCAAAGGACAGTTGTTTTGTCTGTGAAAGTGAGTTAGAATGGAGCTGAATTTTATACTTCTGTTTGATGTTGTTGTTGCTATTTGACTGTGTTTTCAGTGTATTTATTGAATCTTAACTGCACTTCACAGAAACTTTACCTTAACTGCTGTGATGTTCAGGGTCACAAGAACAATGCTGGAGTACACAGAGCTGCATTAATAGTGGGGCTTGATGATTGCAAGCTGATGTTTTGTCACAAAGAAAATGCAGTGTTGCGAGACACGCTTTCACACTGGTATTGCAGTCATATTTAAGATGTAGCTTTTACATGGGGTGAAGAAGAACCAGGTCAATTTCTGTGTGTTTGTGCATCTAATTCAGGTTCTTAGCCACGTTATGCCAGGTTCAGACTACACAATATCTAACCCTAACGACAATGAGTGTTGTACAAAATAATCAATTTTTCTACTCATGTAGTGTGTCATGGTAGAGGCCACATCTGGGACGCCCCCCAACATCCTGACCGAAAGTCTAGAATGTTTGATTTTCTTTTTGTCTCACACAACTTCAATTATAAATACAAAATGATTGTTTACTGAAAAATAACTCCTCTGTTTTCATTCCTTCAAGGGTCATTCTGACTGATAACAATAATATTTTTTTAATACCATGACACCATGAAACAGTGATATTTTCTGAGACGATTACTGTACCATCATCGGAGAGAGATTATTTTGTGTGGGCTGAGAGCAGGATAATCACACAGCAGCTCCTGCTGCAGCACGCGTGAGCTCAGAACCTCCAACAACAGTTTTTGTTCGGAGAAACGTATCTGAGATCAGCTGAGAGATCTAAAACCCTACAGCATCTCCTTAGAGCTGCTTATCACCAGCCGACCAGCCGCTGCTTCAACAAAAGACCAGTTCATAAACTCACTGATGTCAGCAATGTGACGAACACTGTCGATGCATCGGAACACAACTGAAGCAAACTCACATGATGCATAACATAACACACACAGGCAGGCTCACACTGCAGAGGTGGTTGGACACACACGTGGTAACACAACAGGCCCAATTATCAACATGCTCCTATATTTAGAACTGAAGTGTCTCCTCATGTACAAGCAAACTGATAAATCCCATTTCTTTGTGTGTATGAACCACACACACACACACACACACACACACTCTCTACTCCAGCTCTTGTGGTGTGTTTACTCTCCAGTGGCTCCCACAGCGATTTTATCACTGAGCCACATCTCATTCCCTTCACTGAGTTTCCTGAAGATTTACATGTTTATCTCTGAGGGAGCTGACCAACTAATAAACCTGCACTGCAACAGCTTCACCTCAATGTAAAGCTCCCTTTAATGATGTATTAATTAGGTATAATGTAGGTATTGCTTCAGTCTGCTCAAGATAACACAAACAGTGAGAGCTGGAGGAAAAGGTGAAGGTGTTGTTTAAACAGCGCGCACGGCACTCTTGAGCACATCTGTCTGAGGCTGTGGATCAATGCCAAGTTTTACCACTTTATCACTATTCCCTCTAACTTGTAGCTGTATTTTCGTTATCTTTTGAATTCAGTATGAATTATGGAACCGTTATTGTCAACGTCTGTTTCCCCCGTTTTGTACAATAAATTATTGTTTAAAGTTTCTTCTTCTTCTTTTGGAGTGCATGACACAAGTGTGTTTTGAAAACGATCGCGGACTGTCACCTGCTCAACGCATCAGTACCTTCGGATGCCATGACAGTAATAGCCAATAATGTCAAATTATCATTAACAGACTGATTTCACAAATGATCACTGCTGCCCGACATTTGTGGGTCCCGCGGGTTACGGGTCTATAGAGTGTGCCAGGGCTGACGTCAAAACCCGGAAGTTTAGCATCGCGCTGGTTCCCAGAAGAGAAAGTGAATGTGATTTTTGCATGGCGTTTTGGATTATGTCAGAAAATAAGCTCTGTGGCTAACACAAGTTTTGTTCAGCGAGATAATCTTCACATATGAACACCTTTCATACCACATTTGAAGCTTAAATGCGATCGCCAGAAGTAAAAAGTTAACGTTAGGCTTTAACAGACTACATGACTACTCCTCGGTCACATGACTGTTGACGTCACCGACACTAAGCTTTCAACTGATTTCAGCCGCTTTATCGGACTGTTTAAGCTAAATCAGAAGCTGTAATGGTGGACTGCCAGCACTCTTGCCTGTTCGGGGGTGATGACGTTTAATGTCCCCGACATGGTTTGTAGTCATATTGAGCAACTTGTTAGCAACCGCCTTTTTTACGACACGTAAAAGCTTAAAAATTCACAAGTAGGGTATTTACTGATGTGTTTTATGTCGTAGAACAAAACCTGAAACTCGCTTAAGCTTTTGTTAATCACAGACCTTATCTGAGGCATTTCACCAAAATCCCATTCAAAACACATATTGACTTTTAGACGAGAGAACCGGAAGTGCTAAAGTGCTATAAAGGCTGTACACAACAGTAGGATAGACATTATATTCTACTCAGGCCGGCAGAACCAGCAGCGCATCAGCTCTACAGTGCACGACACTGCTGATTAACCATTTTATTGCAGCACAGAGTGTCTGCCAGCAACCAATTACTTGCAGAGGCTTCCTACAACTTGTTTCAATGCTTCCGATTTAATCAGAAGACAAATTAAACAGGAAGACCAGTCAATGTTAAAATCAAAAGAAAGCATAGAATAATGTACTGAAGGAGCCTGTGGTGCCATCACATTTTTTTGTGGTTTGAGAGCAAAGATCCGGTTGCCGCTGTGCAATACAATTAGGTCCGAAAAACCCCGGAGTCCGTCGCCCCCGTCACGCCCATTACTACATTCTCACGGCTGGAAACACGTCTCTCTCTCTCTCTGTGACGAACAACTGTTTCTCATGGCACTATCCTGGCAGGAAACACAGTGATCTCCATAAAAAACAACCACTTTTTGTGACACTTTCCCCTGGTGGAAAAACAGCAACAGCCCACAGCTTTCTGGGAGCATCATCATGTCACAGCTAAAATCAACACAACCGTTTCTGATATAGTTACGAGTTGTTTGCAGCACATTTAGTTGTGGCAACAGATGCTTTGTTACTGTACATTACTCTGTTTAATTACTATCCCATACTACACTGTTCTCTATCCGTATATCATGAATAGTTACATTAAAGTGCAAAGTGTAGCCCAGCATTTAATTCACACACTGACAGTAATGCATCTCTAATGGATACATTAAAGCCCAATTTGTCTTTCCCTAAACACATCATTTCTTTTTGTCACATTTATGTGCTTTAAAACTGACAGTAAACATCTCATCTTGCTTGACTCACATCCATAGTATCCCTTGGTGTTATGTTACTGTTTGTGCTGTACCTACATATGTTAATGTCTTTTTCCAATAACACTGTTGGTGTATTTTCCCTGGAGACATTTTGCATTTGCATTTCAATGTTAATGAGACCAAATGAGTCCTCAATCACTTTAACAACTGGTTTGTGTGATTTGATTATAATCCTTGATGCTTTTTGTGTGTGTTTGCGGCTGCGTTTTTATATGATCAAGATGTGATTACAATCTATTAACCATGAGACATGATCACAGATTAGATGTAAATACACTCTGCCACACGGAGACACGAGCTCCCTCTACAACACCTCAAAGGAAGTGTGTTCAAAATAAAAGAGACATGAAACATTTAACATACAAAAGGTTAACGACGCAGGAAAAATGTTTGAGGTTTAAAGTGTCTGGTTTTCTCTTTGCCTCCACCTCTCTGTCTCTGTGTCTCCCAGTAAGAGCCCCAGTCTGTGCTGGTTAAATCAGTCTGGTATAAACAGCTCTCAGGGAGGTGTTTTAACACTGGCTTGAGTTTCACACTGAAATTCCTGTCTGCATTGCTCACACACATTAAAAACCACCAACACTGGGTGTACAACAACTGTACCTCATAACTCCGACATCCTGACCTCCTCTCAAGATCACTTCATCTTATCTGGATAAAAATACTCACACACAATAAAAATCATCTCTGTTCTTCCAAATGTTCTCACCCATCCATCTGTGCTGGTCAGACGTTTATGAAAAATAAACAGAGCAGAGCTTGGCGCTTGACTCCTGGCCTCTTTAAAGCGTCTGGGTAAACAGTCGGTGCAGTATGGACCAAACAGGCCCAACGGTGCTCCAGAAAGTGCAGCACTTCTGCAGGTTTCTGAGCGACTGAACACTCAAAGACAACAGGTTGTTCTTTTTATCCTTCTGTAGGGTAAGACGCTTTATAGTGGAAGCTGCTAAATGAAACCAGCACAGCGTCTAAGTGGGTCGACTCTGCGAGAGGTCAAGTACATCACTGATGGGGCTCTTCCCTGATGAGTCTTACTCACATACATGCATTTACACTCATAACCTTTTTCCCCAGTTTTGAGGAAACACAAGCAACCTTGACTGAGAGATGGTCCATGCAGAAGTAATTTTATCACATTGGAGTAAAGCCTTTATTCACCCAGGAAGATAGACCTTATTGCTACTACTACACTTAACGATACTCTGTATTGATACAGTGCTTCACCATGTGGGTGTGGGTTGGTGTTTGTGTGGAGGAGGTCAGACCCAGCACAGAGTGCAGGTGAGAGGCTGCAGGATGATAATGACTTAAACCACAATGCTAAAAAAGTACCAATCAAAGAATGGATACCGCAAGAGCTTACCAATACTACAATCTTTGGTAATTTAGCCCCGGGCTCATTTAATACCGGGTTTCAGTACCCATCCCTACAGTTAGATGTAAAAATGCTGTCTCTGAATGAGCTAAAATGACTGTTTATTTAAATGGAGTCTGGTGGGCTTGGCAATAGCAATTTCTTTCTGGCCCTCTGCCTCAATATTGGATCAGTTTCTACAACTGTTGTCCCATTAGTCATTTAGACACTGATGTGGAAAGAATGATGTCCGAAGTCGGGCCAGATGTCTCCAGACCTTGCCCCCAACACCTTTGTTCAAAACTCGTCTTCTTCGCCAAAAATGTATCTTGGAATCAAGAAGGTAGTACTCAAGGAGTCACTAGAGACACTTAGGATCGGGTGCAAAAATATTCAATCACAGTGTTCCTAGTGATGTAACCAGATCAGAGGTGACATATATTCAATACACGACCAGATATGTGGTTGAGTGAATTGGTATGTATTTACTAGGGATGTATCGGCCGCCGATATTACCAAAAACGTGCATCGGCATCAGATCGGACTGCATGGAAAAATGCCAATCCGTTTCTCATACCAGCTGTTGTGGATCATTCTAACTAACCCGATTAAGTCGTTGTTCTTGTTAGAGTAATATCGCTTGATCAAACCTTTTCTAACATGACTGACAGCAAAATAAGTGAGTATGTATAATACACATTTGGATCGGATCAGTATCGGCCAAAACTCAAGGCTGTAATATCGGCATCGGATCGGAAGTGAAAAAGCTGGATCAGGACATCCCTAGTATTTACTAGGTATATGGATAAGTGCATGTTGATCCATCACACTTTCAATCAGCTAAGGCTCATTTTACAGCAGGTTGAAAAATACTCAAGTAACTCCAAGGTCTCAGCAGCTCTCCAGAAACACAAAGTGTCTTTTTTTAATAAGCCTTTACATTCAATAACTAAAAACATTGCTTTTAAGCTTCATCTAAGCCACAGATCAGTGCTCCCATAATTAAATTTCAAGGTAAGCATTCAACTCAGAGACAGCTGAGTGTTACCACAACTCGGGCTGATTAAAGTTGAGTAAACCTGACACTGTAGAGCGAGCATGACAAGCTGAATCTGACGCCTGGACACACTGCCTACTTCTAGCCAAAAAGCTAGACGAATGTCAGCACACTGGCCCTCCAGGCTAACGACGCCACCCCATAAAAACACTGTCACAGAAGCTACAGTGAGCAAAACTATTGACATCAGGCACTCAGTAGACCCCAGCCAAAACAGCAGCAGGATGATCACTCCTGATGAAAGCCAAAAGGAAGTAAGGAGTGTGAAAGAGGGTCTGCTGGGGCCACAATCCAAGACCAGCCTCTGAACATGGACCACCAACAAAACATCAGTCCTCAGTGAGATGAAAAGAGTCCACCTGGACATTCTGGGGATAAGTGAAAGTCAGTGGACTGGCTTCAGACGCCAAGTGCTGCAGGATGGATACCATGTAGATGTTCTAAGATGGCCATCAAACCTCGTGGCCTTTCACCTTGGCATCACTCTCAAGCCAAACTTCATATATTTGCTCCTCTAGTGGAAACGATCTAAGAATAGCAGAGTGTACTCCATTTTCATCCATCGACAGTTTGGTTACCTGCTGTGTGACGAGCATACCGACGCTACCACTGCCCTCTATTCTACCTGTGTGTGTGTGTCTGACTGAAGTGGGTCACTCAGTGTCCAGGGTCACTGGGCCACAAATAATAAATTCATAACAATAATACCATCACATTCTGCCTTCAAGCACACACACCAACACACACGCACACAACACACTCAATAAAAATCAATGTGCTTGTTACAGGTTGCAGCATCCAATCAAATATTTCCAAAAGGCAGTTTGTGTGTTTCATGTATATTTTGGATCACAGTGAGCTTGTCTGCCTTTATTCGTATCACTAGCGGTGCATGTGTGTGTGTGTGTGTGTGTGTGTGTGTCCTGCGTGTAGACTGCAGGTGGGCAGCCTTCAGAACAATATTCACACACTCTTCAGGTTCTTTGAAGTGAGCTTTGATGTAGAGCAGCTGAGAAACACACTTTAGGATTACAGTGATATTTCATTTGGCCGGAGGGCTCTCATTTCACAACACACACACACTTACTTCAGTCAACTTCAGATGTTACAGACATCTGAGATGCTTGCTTATATAGAGTGATTGTAGCAGTTAGCTCCGACAGGATTTCATCAGCTCTGTATCCATTTATTTGTGTTACCCTGGAAACAACTACAATTCCTAAAGTCTGATGACACATTTTAATGGTTTGTTTTGGTAAATTCCTGCATGGGGAAACAAGGGTTTTTTCTTTACTCAAGTGCAGCCAAAAATACAAACTCTCAGACACCAAAAAGGGAATTAGCACAGTCGGAGCTCATGAATCCTAAAAATATCTCATAATTTGGAACCATATTTGCTTAAGTAGGGAGACATAGTAATGCTTCATTTTACGGCTCTCTGATTTGTTAAGTAATTTGATGCATATTATACGGGAAAGGAGCAAGTGTTTAATTGGTACATTTCTATTTATTAATTCCAGTTAAGACAGAGAGAGTCTGTTAGTCATTACAATCCATAGTAGATGAGATATTTCAGTCTGGACCACAATGACAGACAGCAACAAAGCATTACTGAGGAAATTGTCGATTCCCATCCTGATGACTCACTGTCAATATGTAAATGTAGACATTTAATTCAATCTGTCTGGAAACACATCGGCATCAACCAGGTTCTAGAGACGCCATGAGAACTGGTACAAAGCCGATACATGAATTAAAAAAAATTGATCGTTCTGGTTTTTCTCCAGTACTAAAGTCTAGTCTGCGCTGAGTGCTACAGGTTTGGCGTTTTATTCTGGTTACTGAAAGTTTAAAAATGGGTAAAATGTCGTGCTCATCACTGTCACCTTTCACCCAGCCATCCAGTCACAGTGGAGAAGAGCAGGACAAGTTGCCTCCCACAAAGACCAACCATCACATCTTACATGTGCAGGTGCTGCAACATATTTCCACGCTGACCTCATCACATATCGTCACGGACTTTCCACGTCCAGATACGATGTGCAAGGTACCCTGTGTGTTGGTTGTTGACGTTCTGTGACGTGCTGTCAAGTTCTGTTACATGCATTGTCGCTTTCAAAATACACTTCTGTTTTCACTGAAAATGTACAGTTTGCATATAGTCTCGTTCAAAATAAAGCACCATGTCGGTACAACACCGTGAATTGACCATTTTTTCCTTCAACAACAAACAGACGGTTGGGTTTACGCAACAAAAGCACGTGGTTGGGTTTAGAAAAAAACAATGTTGGGCTTTACATTCATACAGGAAGCCAACACCAGCCTTCCAGGTGAAAGTCAGTAGTCATTGGACCCATTCACTGCCCCTCCCCGTCGCCCTACTTGGACTTCCCCCATAACTTGTTTGGCACCTTGGGGTGCATTTAAACAATAAATGATGCAGGAAGTCACTGCCCAAATGCTGGTATTCAGTGACTTCGAAGACTGGAGGAGCCAAGGATCAAACTGCCGATCTCCAGTTAGAGAACGTCCCACTCTTCCTCCTGAGCCACAGCTGCCCATCAACATTGGTATCAACTGCAAAATCTGTAGCATCCTGACATGCCTATCTGCATCAGCCAGGTTCTGTATTCTTATGATGTCATGAGATTTCTGAGTAAAGAAACTTTCTGCAGTTTCAGGATTTTTGTTTATACGTGCTTGTAATCTTCCCTCCGGAATTCTTCAGTAGCAGTATGTGCTTTTCTTGCTGCCTTTTTCCCCTCTGTGGCTCCGTCCTGCTCCGCATGGCTTTTGAGTTTGATGTTAGAAGCTTGTTAAAGTCAAAGCGTACCTCCCCTGGGTGAGCATCTCCTCAGAAATGGAGTGGGGATCATGGATCGTTGCTCAGGTCACGTCAGTGTAACGTTTGTTGTGTGACTGGAGCAAGCTGCTCTCAGGCCTGACTTTATGACAGACGTGAGAGTCTCAGGTCTTCAATTTTTGGCTCGACCGAAAAGGACGTCTTAACCTTTTCAGAAGGAGTTTTCTGAACACACTGACTTTAGCGTCGCAGCCATCGTAAGATGATGAACTAAATGCATTACAGACTCTAAATGTTAATTGGGGATGAGAGCAAATGCTAAATGGGTAAAATGTAAATGTAAGTGAGCAGACTGAGTGCAGCAAAATGGAAATGTGTGTGTGCTTACGTGTTTTCCAAATTAGACAGAGGGAAGGTCAGCAGCAAACTTTGTTTTCTATCTGTTATTGAGACAGGAAAGTTATAAATCACAATCAGCCCAACGTCCACTCCTTTGGCGCTTTGATTCCCTCCATCAGCATAACCTGAATAATGAGGCACTGACAGAAAGGCTGACTCATAGGTCCAGTTGGTAAAGCTTCCCTGACTCCATCCTGAGGAGTGACGATGCTGTGTGAGCGCCAAGTACTTTAAATCAAATCAAAACTGCCAACAATCAGCAGGCCCACAGATGAATGGATTTAACCAGTAAACCCATGACTGAGCCTCAGTCTGTGCATGTAATATAAAATCTACTTGTCAGTGTTACATTTGAGATTGCTGCATTTATGACTACATTAGTTTCACAGGAACAAGCAACTGTTTCTAGGGCTTGTATGTCTGGCTCCAAAACTTTAAGATGGTGACGGCCAAAACGCCAAACTTCAGGCTTCAAAATAGGAGTCCACAAACCAGTGGGTTATTTTTATACAGTCTATGAAGCTAACAAGTCTTCATGCTGACAGCATGGCTGTGACCAGGATTTAAAATGTACCAAGGTCAGAAGTCCAAGTGCCCCCATTGAGCTGATCTTCTATTACAATATTCTGATCAAATACCAAAAGTTTAACATCTAAAAGAGAATTATCTAAATATTATTATTTTGATGTTTCATATTATTTGCATTCAGTCAATTGTTTGAGTGCAATCTCGTTCACTAAAACGGGTTTATACTGAACATAACCTTTCCCCTGGACATGATCTCAGTGTCCTCTCCAGCAGGGCTGCGACGATTAGTCGACTAATCGATGACTAATCGACTATTAAAATAATCTGTGACTATTTCAGTAGTTGACTAATCGGTTTGAGTCATTTTTCATAGAGAAGTACTATAAAAGTACCCCAAAATACTCTTATTGCAGCTTCTTACGGTCAAATATTGGCGGCTTTACACACTCTCCCATGACGGTGAACTAAAACCCTTTGGCATGAGTATGGAACAAGACATTAGATGACATAATTTTAGGGTTTGGGAGAGACAGACCGACTTTTTAAAAAAATTTTAACAAATTTTTCGTTAAAATGATTAGTCGACTAATCGAAGAAATAATCAAGAGATTAGTCAACAATGAAAGTAATCGTGAGTTGCAGCCCTACTCTAGTTGTGGCCCTGGCTGTTGGTGCCACAGATGTACAGAAAAGTCCAATTTAGAAAGAGCATCTCTGGTAGCAACTAGATGTACAACTTCCTGTTGTCTATATTCAAAAAAGAATCACAGAAAGAATTAAATAATTCAGAGCAGTTAAAGAGGCCTTTCTTGTAAGTCTTAAGAGGTTTGACCAAGAACGCTTCAACAAAACACAACTTCAACTATTAAACCAAAAGCAAAAAACATTCTGCAAATACATCGTCACCAAAACAATATCTACACATAAAGTCGGGGAAGAATGAACACAAAGACCTACGAGGTATTGTCCCCTGTGTTTCAGCTTGAAGAAAACGCCTGAGTCTTATTGGAGGTGAAAGCAGACTCCACCAGCCTGCAGCCTGTATGCATAAATAATGAGGGGAATGCTTTTGCTTTCTCACATTTTGGGAATTTAGCTGACGCCCTTATCTAGAGGGACGTGGAGAGAGTGTGTGAGCACAAAGAATTCAACTCTAATAACGCCAAATTTACAAGAAAACAATAGCAAGCAGCGCACAGGGCAGAGAGTAATATCTAAACTGCAGCAAAGAAATGCTCATATACAACCTGAACTGTTTTGGTAGAGTTTATTTCATAAAGTTTAAAGGTTTTATCAGGTGATTTGAATCTTTTCCATCTATCACAATGTATTTATTATGTTTTATGTGTACAAAAGTTTGCTGTCATACAACAGAGCGTCAGCAGAGTCAGTGTAACAAACACACTCGCCATTGACGGGATGTGCTTGACTTAGGGGGGTTGTTGTATCATCTGCGGTGGAGCTGCTGTCACTTTTCTGCCATGAATTAACACTTTAGTGACCTTCTCTAGTGTTGCCATGTTTATTATTTACATCACGAAAATCCAGAGGTTCTATACAGTGTCGGCTCTCTGTTGTGGAATCTAGCAGAGTCCTCCGATAATATGGGAAGTACACAGGCAAGTCTGGTAACACGAGCTTTAAAGCAAGTATATCTCCTCCCTTAAATCTGTGCAACAGTTCACAGAAGCAGCACAATAATATTTTATATTATATATATATATATATATATAAAAATATATATTACGCCATTTTCACACTGGATCAGTTTGTTTTTGGTCTAAACCTGATTTTAATTGTCCCACTTTCTTTTACTGATGATTATCACAGTGCAGATTAGGGAACATTGCAGTATTTTTAGGCTTAATCACGATATACAATATACATCTAAATATTCTGAAATCTCTAAATCTAAATGACTGTGGAATACAAAAATATAAAACTTCTAGATAAAGGACTGTTGTAATAAAGTTAAATAAACTACTGTTACAATAAAGTTACGTTTACTACTGTTAAAATAAAGTTTAAACTATTGCTACAATAAAACTACATATAGTACTTTTATAATAACGTTAAATTAAGTATTGTTATAATAAAGTTAAATTAAGTATAGTTGTGATGATGTTAAACAAAGTACTGTTATAATAAAGTTGAAAAACGTACTGTTTTCACAAAGGTAAATTAAGTACTGTCATATTAAAGTTGAATAACGACTGTTACAATAGAGCTAAATAGAGTATTGTTGTAATAAGGCTTAATCAAGTATTGTTAAAAAAAAGTTTTGAAAAAAAGTAGTTCTGATGAAGTTAAATAAACTAATGTTTAAATGAAGCTTATATAGTTCTGGTATAATGAAGTATTGTTGGTTCCAAACAGAACCAGTGGAGCTTTTATTCTGAAGCACACGATTTATCTTGGGCAATGAAGTGTTGATGTTTTTATTGCAAACTTGAACTTCTGGTCAACTATTAGCTGTTAGCGGAGAGCTAAACTGTTACAGCAGCGCTGCGATTTATTCACTGTGAAGAGGAAACAAACTAACAGCTCTCCAGTTAACAAATTAATAATATATGCAAGTCAGACTGGTGCTCCATGGTTGCAAAATGCAACTATGTGGATAGATACAAAAACACACACACACACACCTGCTCACACACTATCACACTATTGTGTTGTGACTGTAACACAGTTTTGATTTCCGATCAAATTATTGAGGTGAACCAGGTGTAGATGCAGGACATCAGTTAATTGTCACTCAGCCTGAAGAACTTTACCCACCCACTAAAGATTATTTCTGCATCCAGAGCAGCTCTGCCTCTGAGACATATCTGTATTACTTAATCAAATCAGTGTGTAGCGTTTGATGTAAACGACTTTAAAGAGAGCATTATCACAGGCTAATTTACTGCTAGAGGAGAGCACGGAAACATTTAGGCGGAGAGATCCAATTAATCTGCACCCAAAAGTCATTTTTGGGATTTCAGCTCTGCTGGATTCATTACTGCAGCCTGGTGGGGACACATAAACACACACCTAATGTAACATAATGTACATACACACACCAAATAAAGATGCATACATAAACGAACAGATACACTTTACAGAACAGTTCATTGTGCCCATGCTTACACAGGTAGGCAAACACACACAGGCATGAAACACATCCATACAGAGCTGCACATATACTTGTGAGGACTATCACTGACATAATTCCCGAGCCCCTCGTTTCCCTCAGGCGTAGGAAATGATGTGGCACACACACACTTCAGCATCAGATTTCAGCTGTTAATTGCACCTCCACAACATTAAGTGGACAGTTCATGCTTTAATTATACACACCATAATCATGTTGTCTATTAAGTTAAAATGAGATGACTGCCAAAGCAATCACCAGCAGCTGAAGTGATCATGTTTGCATCAATTCATACACTGTGATAGAGAGTGTGAGCAGAAGGTTTGCAATTACATTTAACGTGCAGAACCAGGAACCTGCTCAAACTACAATGAACAATTGACCGGCTGCCATGACGTCCATTTACATATCCAATAAAGTTTATTCAAACAAGACGACTGCAACATCAACAGCGTCGACAAAAGAGGAAGGCAGCGTTACTTTGTGCAGTTCTACTATGAGCAGAAAGTACAGAAGGAAAAATGTGGAGCCACAGACGGCAGGGGATAATATGAAGTTACGAAGACAGATTTAAATGTAAAAGTTTCAAGGCTGTATCACCTCTGACCACACCCAGGATCACTGAGAGATGTGGTTAGATGTGGTCTAGGGTTGTGCACTGTTCACATTCAAACTGGTTCCAGTACCAGGAATCAGGTACCTTTTTTTTCTATACTTTTGACTGTGCTTCCACCAAAACCTTTAGGTAAAGTAACGTATACAGACATGTATCTAAACTCTAGATCTGTCAAACATTTGCATCACAGACATTCCTCTTAAATGGAGGCAGGATTGTTTACTCACTGCTCCGTCCAGTTCTCACTGTAATTCCTCATAGCCAGCGATGTAGAGGAACGTCTGCAACTTGTTTATCCACAGAATGACGTTGCAAGCCGACATTGTCAGAACAAAAACAAAGAGAGTGACAGTCAGAGTCTCTCTTGATGGGATATTCAAAAGTAGCAGGTTTGTGCGTTAAGTCCTTGTCGAGCAAAACTTTTTTCTCCATGAGAGGAAGTTGAATATTCGCAGTTCACATAATGCAGCTGAAATTCATACACATTTTGTAAACATTTGAAGATCCAACCATCACTAAAGCGTATGTTTCCAAGAAAAGACAAAAACTAGTGGAAAGGTCAAAGTTGTCACATTGACATTTAAGACTCTTTGACTGATTCACGTTGTCAAGTCATGCATTGAGTAACATGCAGAAAAACATTCCACCTTAAAAGGTGCGAGTAGCCAGCAGTAGTCTTTGAGGGGCAGTGAATTAAATTATTTTTCAGCCTATAGCTGCTAACTGTTAACAACATGAAAAGGCAGCAAAACACCCTTTCATTTTATTGTGACAGTTGACTGATGTATGAAAACATGCCACAGTATGAGCAGTGGTTACATAAGCTTCACTTCAGCCCTGAGCACAGTGGCAGCTCTCTACTGAATGCAGTGTTCACAGCGTTACCTTTCAGTATCAGATCCGTGTGCTAGGTAACTCAACAGAGCGTGGACAAGAAATGGGGACAGTATGGAACAGCTTTACTGGCGCCTTCGACAACTATTCACAATTGAAACGCAAAAATGTGCTGTAAACTGTAATAACAATAGGAGTGACGAAGTAGACTGAAACACAATTTCTGCTCTTTGCTCTCTCCTGATCACACAAGGCTAATCTTCTGTCTCTGTCTGCTTTTGTGTGTGTGTGTGTGTGTGTGTCTATACTTGCCAACATTTGGTTGTGAAAAATAGGGAGATTTTTTTCATCGATGTATCAGCCCACGGAACAAGGTTCCTTCGCCAGGTGTGCGTATAATTGTCGTCATTTCTTGCCTTGTATTTTAAACCTGATGAAGGGAACTTGTTCTGAAAATGATGTTTCTTTGATATTCAATAAATGATTGTTTACCATTGAGGACAATGAAAAAATGAGCAGTTTAAATTGTTGAAATGAGTACCAGAAGGCTAAATAATAAGGCGCTTACACTGCAATGCATTTAGTATGCAGTATTTATTGCACATCAAATTAAAAAGTGTGTGCCACTGACTGTGCAAATCAACATTGCAAGCCACACAAAACGCATGGTGGCTGGCTCTACCCCAGGGGAAGGTCTCGGTCCATGCTGTGTTGAATCTGGAAGCATATTTCTTTTTTTCTTTTTCAATTTTTCTTTTCTTCGGAGGAGTGTCAGTTGTCTCTCTTTCTCTATCCATCTCTGTCTGGGCGCTGAACTGAGCGGAAGACAGAAACCAACGAGTGACTGAGTCACGTCACCGGCTTGTCTCATACGTGCAGGCAGGCCAGGGTTGCCAGATACTGCGACAAATATCCCCCACAATTTTACTTGTTTCCTTCGCTGTAAAATCGGGAGATTAGCAGGAGAAATTACTGACCTGGAGCATCGCGGGATATAGGGTTAAAAATCGAGAGTCTCCCGCGTGAATCGGGAGAGTTGGCAAGTATGTGTGTCTGCTCCTCTAACAGTGACACTAGGCTACTGCTAAAATAATATGGAGAAGCAAACAGACCAGACGTCGAAACTATTGCAGCAGGTTAGTGTTGCAGCAGTCATTTTGGCTCACTTGGATGCCGACAGAGCAGCTAACAGAGGGGCCAGAGGAGCAGCTGATGAAGCAGCCAAATGAGCAGCTAATGGAGCAGCCAAAGGAGGGCCTATTGCTATTGCCTATTGCCATCTTCGGTGATGTTCATCTCCGATTTGCCCTCAGGTACCGAAATTTGTCACCAAGATGAATCAGAACTTGGTAGTGCCGACGTACCCGTAAAATCACTGAGTCCAGTCCCCAACAGTGATGTCACAGGGTGCTGAAGTCCACTCACGCTTCAGGAAAGTAGGAAGTTAAACTACTGGTCAGACAGGACAAGATTTATGAGCGGTGTAAAGCTATTCTTTAAACAGCCCTGAATATAAAGGAAGTGAGGCCTGGAGACAATGCCCCAAAATGTCCTCACGGTCTGATACTCGATCTGCACTGGACATGTTTCCATCGATCTCACATCTGACATCTGACAGTGCAGAGAAACTTCAGTCTTCATACATCTGTCTACACCTGCCACAGAACAGCTCACACGTTTAACTGAGTGTTTTGTATCAGACACTGAGGAGCTGCTGCTGACCTGCTGCTCACGTTACACAACCGGCATGGACGAGATGTCAAACTCAAATTGGTCTTCACGTACTGTAGATAGAAGCATGAGAGCACACACACACACACACACTATTGGAGATAAACATATATTGACCCACACAGCAGCAAAAATCTATTAGAGAGAAGAAACTCATCCATCATGGAGTTCTAACATTTCTAACACGCTGTCATCAAACTTCTCTGTTGCATTTTTGGCTGAATGAAGTTGTCACTGCTCAAACAGAATCTCTCTCTGTTCTCAGACTGACTGCCTGCGGTGATACACCAAAAATAAATACAGACTCTCTCTCCTCAACTCTAAACCACCATCTCTCACTCTTTCTGTTTCCCCTTTCTGCCCTCCACTCTCGCGCTCTCTCACATCCTTTTCTCTTGTTCATGAACTCTTACTGCCCTCAGCTCGTCTCTCAGCCACCGCTACCTCTATATATCTGTGTGTTTATGTGACACTGTCTTTAACCCCTGCTGCTCTATAATGCCTGTTTATCATCCACCTACTCTCCTTTCTTTCTTGTGTCCCTTGTTGTCTCTTAAGTGAAAACAATTGCACAGGTCCTGACGGTAATTCCCAGGAAGTGCGATGAAAGACTTACAACAGCTTTTGCACTAATATTCTTTTAGTGTGCCATCCTCCCAAACTTAATGACACGTCTGAAAAGAGGAAAATTAAATCTAAAAAAACACTGTGTATGTACAACCTTTAAAGTATGTGTGTTTCAGTGTGGGGTGGATTTATGGGGCAACTATAAAGCATTTTAGAAAGATGTACAGACGCAGTATTTTTAGGAGGTATGCAGACGAGAGGGGAGATGTTGACGGGTTGGTTATTTATCTGGGCTTGGTCGAGATAGGGTTTGTATATTTGATATGTTGGACTGTTGTTTATTTATCTCTGTTAATGGCTTTAAATACGTTTGGGACAGTTGTTGACAATGTCCCTTTTAAATGAGACATGGATACTGAGAAGGACAGGATTATGTAATTGTTCACTTTTTCCTACTTTTATTTTTTGTCTTGCTCAAAATAAAGTCATCCATTCAAACCCACATCTTTCCTGACTCTACTTTGCAATCAGGAGGCTACGTCCAATAATGTCTCTAACTTTCCAACACACAAGCCAGCATTCACCTAATTCATGTATTGTGCAGGTGTGTGGAGGTGAGGAAGTGGGCATGGTTTGAACTTCTCTTTCAAACTCTTTCAAACGTCTTTCTCTCACTTTCAGTGTGAACGACCAATTGCAACGCCATGAATGCCTCCAGGAGAGACCGTCTTTATGACAGCAGCTTTTCAGTGAGTGTTTTTGAGTGTGGCTGTTCAGGAAAGTGACTTTTGCCTTCCACCATGCTCAGACTCAAAGCAGAGATGCGGCAGTTACAGGGTCAGAGTCTTGAACCCAGAGAAGCCTGGTCCAGGGAGCCCCAGTCAAAAATCTTCATAATCAATTCATTATTTAAGTCATTTATTGACCAAAAATGCCAAACGTTTACTGGTTCCACCTTCATACGTGTGAGACTTTGCTGCTTTTCTCTGTTTTATGTCATTGTCTTTTTCTCTTCTTTTTCGTTTATTTTTTTTGCACATATATTGTAAGCTCAATATCTTTGGGTTTTGGACAGAATAAGCACTCATCTTGCACTCTGACAAACTGTGCTGAGCTTCTTTTCATATTGCCGGTGACAATAAATCTCTCTTTAATGTTGAGTCTGTGCCCGTTGGGAATCATAGGCTCTTGCTGAATCAGTTAATCCACGTTTTAAACAGTTTTAAATTTGCCTTGTCTGTTTAATGTCCATTATGTCTATTTTCATGTGAAGCACTCAGAACTTATACTGCCCTTATTGTAAAGTGCTTTGTGCTGCATTTCTTTTATGAAAAGTGCTGTATAAATAAAGTGCATTATTGGCATTTAATCTTGTCGTATCAATCTGTCAGTTTATTTGCGACAGAAAGTCAAAGCACATCTCCACTAAAATGTGATCCTTTCAGCTTCTTTAACTTGGCCACTGCGTTTAGCCCCTTGTTGCGTCTTTCTACATCGCAGCCAGCTGCTTTATTATTGTGAATGTTTTCAGACTGCAGCCCAAACGCCTGGTCTATGGGGTTGTGTAAGAGCTCACCACTTGCTGTGAGCTGCTTTGCAATGTCTATGGAAAACTGCTCAAAGCTGCAATCGTTTGATTCTGCGGCCAAACAAAAAGTTAGGAATGGGTGACGCTAGAGACCTGCAGCTAATCAGTAAGAGTCCTCTGACTGCTGTGACATATTGACCTATGGTATGAAGAATTTCTTCTGACCTGAAACACAGAAATACGCCTTTCAGATTCAGGGAAATGTCATTATTGTTGTCTTTGTTTTTGGACTGATTTAAGTGTAGTTTGGTTATAGTTTCCTATAGACATGTTTACTGCAGACTGTAGGGCAGCTTCTCATTGGCTCCAGCTCTGTCATCACTGGGGGCATGTGTCGCAGTTTGTTTACAGACTGTGACCTTAGCAAGATGGCCGCCTCTGAACGGCGTACAGCAGTGATCTGCTCAGCGTTTATTCCCCCTGTGGCACAGGGAAAGCAGGAACGGGACAGTGTGCAGATGGATGCAGAGATGGTCTTGCTTGTTTATGTGTTTGGGATTGTAGCTGGTGCCAGGCTCCTCCCACTTTTCCTCAATGTTTAGGCCTACTGATTTTTACATTTGAAAACCTTGACCAGCCAGGGTGCAGAGTCAACAGGAGGAGAGTGGTGAGCTGACTTCCTCATCCCCCATCACTGTCTAATGCCAGTCACAAAAAGCACAACACAGACATAAGAGCATAAATTTGCATCCATTTCGGACAAGCAGAGCTGACAGAGGTGACTGTAAACGCCTGCGCCATTTAGACGTACCTTCTTGTCTCTGCTGTCTTTATTGTGTGAAGCTAAAGGTTAGAAATGAAAGTAAACTGTGTTGACAGGTTCCACTACTACACACACACACACAATTATGTACACACTGTGATGCTGAGGCTGATAATGCAATCAAACAGACCTCTTCACAGACAGCGCTCCTCGTGTCACAGAACTTTTCTTTCCTGAATTCTCTCTCTCTGTTTTTAATCCTCATCATCTCTGGAGACGCTCTGATTCCTCCCACACTGTCAGCCCTCAGCACCCGAATCCTGTGAAGGACGGCGTGATATCAGAGCCTCAGAGTGTTTAGCTGAAGCTGTGTTCAGAAGCAGATCTGACAGCGCAGCGCGTCAAGGACTGGAGGTAATTACCTCTATTCAGCAGCTCAGATGCACACAACGGGCTGAGGGGATCGGAGAGATTTCCGCCTCATTCTGACACAGCTGAACAATATGCAAATCACGGTCTGGTCTGCTTGTTGCACAGAACACCGGCACTAGTCACAGCATCTGTGAGTTCACTTGATTTTCAGGACAGGTTGTGTAAATGCCAGTGCTGTAATTGAAATGAATGGGAATCGAGAACTGAGATTGTCCACTCCATCACAATCATACGCCTCTGGGATTATCGATTCCAGTTGTCGATGCCAGCATGTTTTTCTGACAGCTGCACATTGCAAAACAATGACGTCAGACTCATATATGTACACTGCTTGAAACTTGCGAAACACTGGAGAGGAAGAACGATTAAATAGGCAGAAATGTTGGTGTTGAACATTCCTGCAAACCATGGATACCTGACAATGTATGTAATTATGCAGCACATAAATTTAAACTTAACGTCTCAACAAAGTTGTGGTTAATGTGTTGTTGGGTTTAGACACAGAAACTGGACTCTCATCTGGCGACCAGGTTGGAAATGAATGGTCCAAAATGTGGCTTGATTTCACAAAGATCCATGACAACAGTGCTGCTGAAATCTCTCTTAAATGATCACTTCATGGAAGGGTAGAAACACCATTAATATTCTGAATCATCTTTCTACTCAACATGGGCTTAAATGTCAGGAATGCCATGTATTTGACACTCAACACACAAGCATGTGCCGCTGCTTATCAACTGAGCAGCACGTCAGTTACCGAGGATAAATATTATAATTCCACTGGCGCCATGCAGTCAGGCTTAGCAGATTGTTTCTTTGACTAAATAAATCTAAATGAAAATGGATTCAGTACAAATATTCCCTCATCTGTGTGCAGACACAGAGATAATAGAAAAAGTTTCAATGATGCTGGAAACCAGTTTGAAAACACTTTTTCCCCTCACACAGAAAATTGATCAGGAATCAATAAGGGAATCAGACCGATAAGCAGAATCGATGAAGGCATTGTAATCAATAAAATCTTATCAATACTCAGCCCTACAGAAGTATTTAATAAAACTTAATTTTAATAGCATTAATCATGCAGTCAAACGTTCGAGGCACTTTGCTGTCAACCTGTCAGGTGATGAAGACTACGGACAATGAGGGACAATATGAGAGAGAGGAAGGTGAATATTGATTCCTCCCCGATGCTCTTTTGTGTGTGTGTGTGTATGTGTGAGTGTGTGTGTCCAGCAGATTGACTTATTGACCCAAACTGCTGCCGGATTGTTGCATAAGCTCATTTTGATCATTCTAAGCAGCAAAGGGCAAAAGACACAGACGGGAGTTGGGAGGGAGGTCGTAATCACGTGTGTGTGTGTGTGTGTGTGTGTGTGTGTGTGTGTGTGTGTGTGTGTGTGTGTGTATGATTTCAGCTGACTGAACACATGTTCTTTTCTCCCTTTATTGACCCCTGTTTGAACTTCTGTTACGACACTTCAGGATAAAGTAAAAAATAGATTTTCATCAAGCAGCACGAGGCTGTTTCTGACGTCGCGTCACATCCACAATATGTCAAAGACGTCCAGCAGATTCCATTTGTGTCTATATGTACAATTACAGTAATCGTCTGCGTATGTCATGCCAAGTCTGATTACATTTTTAAAAGCATCTCCCATAAATTATGGAACTAGTTTGGATTGGCAAATATTTAGTGAATCACTAACCATCTTGAACTAGTCTGATTCTCAGCCTCAACAATTCCCACTGTCATCTCTGATGCTTCCAGTGTTCAGCAAAGTCTGGTGTTGTGCTCACCAGCTGCTGTTTACACTCTCAGACAAACAATCCACCAGTGTAGATTAGATTAAGAATGAGAAGGTCATCTTCCTGTGCCCAAGCCAGAAAAATGGCAACAAAGCGTCTTTCTCGTCTTACAACCTTTCAACATGCTTTTACACTGCATGACACATTCATCCATTCACACACACTCACACACTGGTGGCACAGCCATTGGGAGCAATTTGGGGTTCAGTGTCTTGCCCGAGGATACTTCCACATGTGGACAGAAGGAGCTGGGGTTCAAACTGCCAACTGGTTCGTGGACGACCTGCTTTACTTCCTGAGCCAGAGCAATGAGCGTGGATGAGACTGACTCAGCTGGACTGAGAGAAATACCAGCTCTTCATTCTGCATATTTCTTCAACCATTGCAAAAAGTGTTTAACTGCTTCTCCTAAATAGTGAGGCCCTTCATAACCTAACCCCTCTGTATCTTTCTGAACATATCTACGAACCCTCCGGCACTCTCAGATCCTCTTCTGCAGTCCAACTCACATCACCATCTGTCCCCTTGACTACAACCTTCAGCTGTTCTGCCTCCGCCTTTGGAACTTTCTCCCACAAGACATTCACACTATTGATTCCACCTTCAAAACCTGTCTGAAAGAAAAACACCTTTTAAAGCTGGCATATTTGGTACGATCTAATGATGATCCAGTCTTCAGCCAGGGATCAGAATGCCCGGGGCCCCTGCCTGTCGCCCAGCACACAACGCACCTGATTCCTGTCCCTGCGGATGGTGGGCCCACAGGGCGATGGCTCCATGTTATTTAATGGGGCTGAGCCCGACCTGGCCCCATGGCCCAAGGACGGGTAACCAGATGCTCACTGGCAAGCCCCCGCTCAAAGTCCAAATATGCCATGTCATCCCTCCACCATGTTAAGGTGATGACTCTTCCGTTATAGTGTTTCAGGCACGTCCCACAGGTAGGAGGACCCGGGTAGACCCAGAACATGCTGGAGGCATTACATAACTCATCTGGCCTGGAGGAGCTAGAAAGTGTTGCTGGGGAGTGTCTGGGCTGCTTTGCTTAGCCTATCATCCCTGTGACCCGACCCCAGATAAGCATATCAAAAATTATTACTATGATTACGTCACTAACCATTGATTCGTTAAGGCAAATCAAATAAAACACTTGTACAATATCCATCTATTGCACACAAAGTACAGTCAAGTTTTAGTTTTGGTTCGGCACCAGACAGCAATGGATCATCACCATCATCATCATCATCAGTATGTGACAAAACTTTGAACACACTGAGGGCCTAATTCACAAAGAATGAACTGCGGCCGCTGACAGCGCCTTGAATTGCACTTCACTTGCACCCGCAGTTTGCTCCGTCTTAACATCCTATTCACAAAGGATATTGCGCTAATGATATACCAGCGCAAACACAGCCACAAAGTTTGGCAGCTGAGTGCAGTTTGCCCCTGATTGCAATTATTGCTATTAGGGTTGAGGCTGTGGATTTGACCAAGTGTGACCATTTTATCACTATTCCCTCTCACTTGTAGCTGTTTTTTCGTTATCTTTTGAATTTAATATGAATTATGGAACCGTTTTTGTTCATGTTTGTATCCCCCGTTTTGTAAAATAAATTATTGAAGTTGCTTTTGAAGCGCATGACAGAAGTGCGTTTTGAGAACGACCGCAGACTGTCACCTGTTCAACGCATCAATATCTCCGG
Source organism: Epinephelus cyanopodus (assembly GCA_026686955.1). Taxonomy (NCBI): domain Eukaryota; kingdom Metazoa; phylum Chordata; class Actinopteri; order Perciformes; family Serranidae; genus Epinephelus; species Epinephelus cyanopodus. Next base: position 4,435,194 of record CM048923.1, on the reverse strand, counting down.
ATGCCATTAAAGTAATAATGATTATGATAATAATGTCAAAATATTATTTACAGACCGATTTAACAGACGATCACTGGAAAGTCTGGGCGAGAAGCTTCCACAGAGGAGCGCCCAGTTTGCACCAGCTTTCTAAAGACGTTATTTACTTCACTCAAACTGCGTGTGGCTATTAGCGCTGGTGTTAGTGAATTAGACGTTGTTTATCGTGCATAGAAAGGGGCCATTTTTGCGCCAAATATATGCATATTACCTCATTTAAATATATGCAAATAACACTGGAGCACCGAGACGCAATCTGCTTGGCAGCGCAGTTAGTGGAGCATTTCACACTCTGCGCGTGCTTTGTGAATTAGACGGTATCTGTTTGCTCCATTTTTACCGGTTTAGCGGCCGCAAAAGCTACGCCATCCTTTTGTGAATTCGGCCCTGAGTGTGAGACGGGCCAAAAACCAGATACACCAACTGCTTACATCGTCACTTTTCCCTGCAGGACATGAACATCCCATCCGTGCTCCACTGGCACTGAACAGTGTGGGTCAGCATTATGTTTGCCCAAAAACAAAATCATTAATTCAGAATATTTGCATATGTGCATAATTTATAGAATACTGGGGAGGAATTTGTATTTTGCCAGCACACTATGGCACAAGTGCTCATCCTGCAACCAAAAGTTGTAAAGCTTGTGAGTTCATTACTCTCTAAACGTTACGTGAACGCCACAGAAGTACGACATTTAGTGATAGTCGATACTCCATCTCCTCGACTTCTCTGTGTGCCAGTCTGAAATAATCAATCATTTCCTTTGACATGAGTATTGAATGTTCTATACAGTACCAACACATTAAGTGGCTCTAAGTATAGCTTATGTTTGCTCAAAGAGGACAGACAAACTGTTCATCACTCTGTCTTCAGTTCAGTGTTGAGTTAAGCACAAATTATCCCAAAATCTGTGAGTCAGCACTCAGACTTAAGCTCTCAAGAGACACACACATTACTCATAATCAACCCCCCTCCACTCTGCAGCTTTTTAAAGCTCTCACCCAATTTCATCTTATTGTTTTGGTCCATCAGCTTAAAGCTTTTAGCAACCCCCAAAACATCCCTGCTCCTCACACACGAGAGAAAACAGCCAGGTGGTTCACTATCTCAGCAAGAAAGTGTGGAGAGAGAATGTGTGAGCTAAAATGTTTGCTATAAAATCTTGACAAGTTTGAAGAGTCGAGGTTTGTTACTGAAAGTCTGTGCGGAAGTCTGTATTCTGCCCTCTAGTGGACAAAAGTCACTTAATGCAGCTTTTAAGTGAAGGGAAAAAAAGAATTGGAGCAGCTGACTGGCTGAAGATGATGGTTTGGTACCATCCATCCATGAATCCATCTAAGTGTTGTTTAAAAGCTTTGGTTCACTTGTACTTGTGAGAGTGTGGGCCTAATCTCATCAATATGAAAACCAAATTCAGACAAGCATGATTCCTACAGATAAGTCTGATGGTTATTTCCATTAAGTTTAAATTCAAAAAAATCATCTCAGTCCAATCAATTTCTTCCCTTTGTGCACATCTCTGTCATGCAGTTAAAGGAACAGTGTGTAAGATTCAGGGGGATTTAGTGCCATCTAGTGGTGAGGATTGCACATTGCGACCAGCTGAAACTTCTCCTTGTTACAATTCCTTCAGTGCTTATTGTTCAGGAGGTTTTTATCAGAAGCTGAGTTATCCACAGAGGTCTTTTCCTCTCCAAAACAAACAGACCTGGTCATTTCAACCCGTGAAAACCCTGAATAAAGCAGTTTCACATTAAGATAATCAGTGTTTTTTTTGGTGCTGCTGCTTGCGGAGAGGCTGCGAACTACAGTGCCGACGTGTAAACACCACTGGCCCTACCTAGAGTCAGTGTAGAAACGTGGCAGTGCAACATGGCAATCTCCGTGGACGAGGACCCGCTCCCTGTGTAGATAAACGACTCATTCTAAGGTAACGAAAACACAAAAATTCTTATTTCAGGTGTTTATACAGTAAAGAAAACTTACTTAATATATTATATTCCATTTCTGCCAATATACCCCTCTAAAGCCAACACACTGGGTATTCAAGTAAAGTGTCTTGTTCTCTGCAGCACTTCATGAGGGGTTCCCACGCCTGACAAGATATATGATCACTCCTGGGGTTCTGGGTCGTCCCCTGGGGTTTCCTCCCAGTACAACATACGTCAGAAACTGTCAGAACTAATGATTCATGCTCTTCCAAGAGTTGCCAGAACACAATATTTTATCTCACGATTTCTCTCTGATCTGGTGCCAAAGAAATAAAATTTAATGCAAACATAAAACAAAGACAAGCGAGCTAATTTATGAAGCGGTAACAATCACATTTGGCATTTTACTTCATCATTGACATTTGAGCTCAGTTATAATACTGTTTCTGCCAATCAGCTAATCAGTCTGTTAATCATTCCACAGAAGCCTCGTTCCAACTGAAGAAAACAAAATGTGGGTTTGATTACAGCTTGTGTCTCGGTAACAGAGAGGACTGCACTGGACTAGAAACCATTTTCCTTAAAGGCTTATTCAAAGCTCAGTGCAAACACAGCCTCAGTCCACATGCAAACACTCCCAGACAAATGTATGCACGTACACAACCACGCATCTACTCAAAATACAAAAAAACACACACTCACAATACAATAAGCCCGTCCAAAGAAAAGCAACAGCACAGCTCGAGTTCTACAGAAAAGAAATGAAAGTCGAACATACCCGGCGCATCTGGAGAGGAGCGTCTCCTTGTTTAAGTGTGGGAGGAGAAATTCACATCCACAAGTCGATTCAAGAAAAACTCACAAGCTGCTGCTGCTTTGCAACTATTTCTTATTTATCTCTTCTAAAAGAAGACATCTTGTTTGTGTGTGCCCTCCTGACTATAAGTGCATTGCTCCAGTGTAAATGAAGGGTGTGTGCATGGGCGTGTGTTCGTGCACGTCTGCAGGAAAAGAAACTTTAAAAACAGATTTGGGCCGCGTATTTAAGCCAGTGTTTCAGAGTCGATCTCTGGAGTCCAGATGCCCACGCTGATGTATAATTTACACCTGGAGTGATTTGCATTGACTGTAAAAACTGCAAGTACTCTGGCTGCGCTCTAATCCATCTCACATGGTGATTTATCTGCAGGCTGTGACTGGTCGTGGGCGAGCTGGAGAGAAGGTGAACTGTAAATGATACGGCTGTGATCCTCCGATCATCGTATCAGCCAATACAACCACACACTGTACCTGCACCTTTGATCGAGGCACGCTGATTCCCTGCGTGTGTCTGTTCCATAAATATTACGTAACCATAATTATCAAAGCCCCTGAGTAACTGCAGAGTAAAATTAGCCAAGTACAAGTGAAATGTTTTAGCTACAAATCACACGAGTACATTTTAGGACTGGCAATTTGTCAAACCCTGAATATCAAGCAATGAAATGGAATAACGTGCAGCTGTTTGTGATATTGTACAACCAAGGGAGAGATGAAAGACAGATTTGGAAGAAATCTGACAGCAGAGTCATCAATAGATTGTACAATTATCCTATCAAATCTAAAATGTTCGGCCAGAAAAGCACTCAGCATTCTACGTACTCCTACCTCAAAAACATAAATATGCAAAAGTCATAAAATCCTGACGGCCAGGGGCGTAGCACCAAATTCAGGGCCCTGTGCAAAAGCTGTCTCTGTGAGCCCCCCGCCCTTCCTCTATTGATCCATGTCTCAATCACGCACCTTTCTTTCTGTTCTTTTTGGGATCCCTGAGCTCCCTTTTTTGGAGGGAAGACATGTGAGTGTATGTTGTTGCTCCAGCAGCATGAGCAGTCACTCACTGAGCTGCGATACGAGGCGACTCCTAGTGCAGAGGCAGGCTGAATTATTTGTGTCTTAGAGGGGTGAGAGGAACCTCAGAGAGCTTTCACCATTTTTTTTAATCAGTCAATTGTAATTCAGTTATGGTACTAATTACCTAGAAAACCAAACCAAACAAAAAAACTAACTTTTCATTTCAGGCTTTTCGAGGGTGCCCCTCCCTTTAGGGCCCTGGGTGCAGTCACGCAACTATGACACCCCTGCTTACAGACTTCTAAAGCAATCTGCAATATGTTTTATTTGCATGACATAAGTCATTTGTGAAAGCAGGCGTCACCAGAGTCTCTTTTGACTCCCAAACAGTGGAAATCCCAGCTTAGGATAAAACTCAAGAGCCGAAAAGAGCAGATGGAAATTCAAATAAAAACCTCATTTGGAAAAATTAAGCTCAAAATAACCGAAGCATCCCTCACAGCAACATGACAGCAGGAGCAGAGAAAAGCCACATAAACACATAAAGAGCACAGATGACTTAAATAAGAATGAAACACGTTAACAATCAAGCAGTTAAATAAAACCACAGAAACACAATAACTCCCAAAATGCAGCATTATTGCCCATTTTTCCATCAGTGACTGTTCACTTACAGGATCCAGCGGCTCTACAGCCTCCTGCTCCGCGCACACAACATGTGACAGCTGACAGTCGATCCACTCTGTGGATCCATAGCTCTCCTTATCGATAGATTAGTGCAGCCTCACACCCCCGGAACCACATGTATGGAAAACTGTGCAGCCTATAATTTACATTTAAACAGATCGATAGGGGAACACGTGCAGGTCAAAAGAGCCACCCGAGCTACAAACTACAGGCTGAAATGTTTCGTTTACGCATGTTACTCTGACAGTTAACGCGCATTTTGGTGCGTTATGGGACGCGAGTGAACATACAAATACCATCACAAGTTGCACTGCCACCACAAGTTTCTACAACAATACCATACTGATATAAAAAGCCACACATTTTTACAATAAACAGTTAAAAGCACATTTGTTTTATGAATTTATATCTAACGTGGATGTAATTCCATTTGGGGATTCCACATGCCTCCAAGGTGACTTCAAACTCACACAGCAGGACCACAAACTTCAGATAACAGCTTTAATATAATAAATAAGATTGCTATTCTTCATTTGAGGAAGGTCACACTTCCTCCTGCACCTTATCTGCAGAGGTCAACCGCTCGCACTGGAGACAAACGAGCTGCAAACTGCGCACAGTGGGCTGATAATCTGCGAGAATAAAGCGGATTTCAACTCACCATTTCCTTGTGGAGACGCCGGGTCCCGAAAGCATGTCACGACACTAAATCCCCATGAGCCACAATCTCATTGTTCTTCAGTCCGAGGCTCAACGCGAAACTAATTACTGGACCTTAGAAGAGAAAGTACAGTAGTCCGAGGTCGCTGGTGACGCTCGGGGTAGAGAAGTGATAAGCGGATACAAGTGGGAATGTGGAGAAGTGTCCGTGCGCAAAGAGCGGCGAGGAGCGACTGGCGGTGCGCGCCTGGAGACACCGGGAGAGACACCGTGCAGAGAGGGAGAGAGGGAGAGCCGGGGTGGGAGGTGGAGAAACCTCGTGGAGAGAGTTCGTGGGAGGTGAGGAGACCCCGCAGATTTTTGGAGAGCCGGCGTGCAGCCTGAGCGGAGTGAGCAGCGGAGATGTTGCGCTATGCCGCTCCGCCTGAACTCACAGCGGACATTAACCCGCTCCGGTGGAGTCCCTCCTCTTTAGCCCTGAAGTGAAGGAAGCATCCGTCCATCCCTCTACCCTCTCTCTGTCTCTCTCTTCTGTCATTGTCACTCTGCATTTGTCCAACATGATTCACGGCTCTGTCGAGTGAAAGGAGAGATTCTGTAGGTCAAAGGCGCGCAGAGGGATGTTCTGCGCCCCGGTCTTCTTATCGCTGCTGCAGGGAAACACAGAGAACACAAGACCTTTTCTTTCCTCACTTGAATCGATGTAACAAGCCTGTCCTCACTGTGACCCTTTAATGGAGAAGCCTAAGTTTGACCTTGACTGCAGATGATCTCTGTGGCTTTATTAATCTTTAGCTACTGGTCCTTTTCATTTGACCAAACATGTTGCTGTTACTAAAGACCAGAGCAACTGTAATTAACTTAAGAGCAATTAAAGCAACTAATAATTAGGATGTGACTGCATGGTCAGAGGTCACAGGTCACCATAAGCAGGTGTCAGATATTTTCAATTATTTTTTTAACAGGGCTTTGCCATATAGAAAAAAATCACCAAATACCTCAATATCTATTGCATCAATAATGTGTTGACTGTTGGTGCTTTCTAAATATTTAGACGATGATATTTTTGATTAACAATCATTAGTAATGTGGGTTTTCTAACTTCTTCTAACTAACTTCTAACAGCCTCGTCCCAGACAAGAATTCACAACTTCATGTTGCTGAGTTATTAAAGAGCAGAGTAACTGTAATTAGCTTCGACAATCAATAATTAGGACGTGACTGGTCAGAGGTCACAGGTCACCATAAGGGTGTGAGAAATGTGCAGCATGGTCAACAGCAACAGCAGGACTGAATTTTTCAATGCAGTCTTGAAAACCAGGAAAAGACAACACTTGGGATAGTCCCCCATTCTTGAGAATTGGAACAAATCAGGTCCTACCACAAAAAAACAAACTTCAAAGTACAACTTACTAACACAATCATTTTGTTTCTGTGGTATTTAAATGCATAAAATAAATATGATTCGAGAAATATTTCGTTCTGCTTTAATGTTTTAACTTGCCCTGTGCCAGTAAACAGCCTCGTCCCACTGGGGCTGTTTAGTGGCCTTTTTGGTAAGCAACCGCAACCAAGGCGAGAGAGACAGGATCTGGAATTCGATGGATGCACCTTTCCATCAAAATAAAAGCACCAAGCTAATAAAAATGCAGTGAAACTTTTTAATTTAAAGAATATAATTTCCAAGAAAAGCCCCAAGCCATTAAGTTAACATTTTTCTTTTATTGTATTTAATTGTATTACGAGTTATCGTCTATTTCAGTTGTCTGTTTTATTTAATAGGCACTTGATCCTAGTTTTGTTCATTATACCTGTAGTTTGTAAATGCATTTTTTTCGATAAAGTTTGGGGCGGAGGAGAGAGGAAAACTGCGTGATGCTCGTCGTGTAGCATGCTCTATCAACCAAGTTTCTTGAAGAACCTCTTCTAAAACAGACTGTTGTACGTCCATGTTTAAATGATTAAAATGTATCGATCGTGGCGACTGTCTTCACTCTTCTTTCTTTTCCGATTCATCTTTCCAACGTGGAGAAACCAGAGACGGAAATCGATGGTGCGCCAGAATTTAAAGTTTTACTTTGGTGAATTTAGTGGATTCCAGATCGACTCTCTAGACTGGAACCAGACTCCAGACAAAATTAAGAGTGAATGGAAACCAGTCTCTTCGCCATACATGAAGAGCCTGGTGACGCAACGGTGACGTGCAGGAGCAGCAGCTCTACTCCGAGCTCCCTCCGGATGTCCAAACTCTTCACCCTATCTCTAAGGCTGAGTCCAGCTACCCCACGGAGGAAACTCATTGCCGCTTGTATCCGCGATCTCATTCTTTCGGTCACTACCCAGAGCTCATGACCATAGGTGAGGGTTGGGATGCTGATGGACCAGTAAATCCAAAGCTTTGCCTTCTGGCTCAGCTCCCTCTTCATCACAATGGACCAGTGCAGCGCCCACATCACTGCAGAAGCCGCACCAACCCGCCAATCCATCTACCCTCACTCGTGAGCAAGACCCCAAGATACTTGAACTCCCTCGCTTGAGGCAGTAACTTTCCCCCAACGCGCAGAGGGCAAACCACTGGTTTCCGACAGAAGACCATGGCCTCAGACTTGGAGGTGCTGACTCTCATCCCGACTGCTTCACACTCGGCTGCAAAACACCCCAGTGCATGCTGGAGGTCACGGTGTGATGGAGGCAACAGAACTATCATCTGCGAAAGGCAGAGATGCAATTCTGAGGTCCCCAAACCAGACCCCCCTCGGAAGACGGAATCCACATTGCTCCTCCTGAATCTGAGGTTCGACAATTGGTCGGTGCCTCCTTTCCAGCACCCTGGAGTAAACTTTACCCAGGAGGCTGAGCAGTGTGACACCCTGATAGTTGGAGCCCTCCGGTCCCCTTTTTTGAAGATCAAACATGTTTAATATTATTGTAAGTTTTTTTTTTTGGCTCATACAAATTACAAAAAAAGGAGCAGAAACTGGCAGAGTTGTTAAATCAACAAGCCAGTGTTTAATTAAGCATGTGTTTCATCCAACAACCAGCACTTAGTTTAGTGAGAAATCGTTTTTTTTTTCTTTATACAAACATAGTTTCTGAATAGATAATACTGATGCCAAATTGAAAAGAATACTGTCGACATATGACACATTTTATCTTGTGTTTCTGGAGCTATTTGTTCTTATGGACATGTAATGTTAATATGTCATGTTTCTTGAATAGAAAAATAAATAGTTTGGTTTAATGTTTTTTCTACCAGGAGCAGGGTGGGAAATATATTATAGTTGTAGTCTTGCAAAATGTGACCCTGCAACATCTCCAGTCTTTGCTAATCTTAAATTGTGTGACTAAAAACTCATGTTGCTTTTAGATGTGAGAGGGGGCAGACTTCTGAAAAGACTTTTTTCCTAATATGGTAGGCATTATGTGAAAAACAATCAGTGTTTTCAAAGATATTGTGTGTGACAAATTAATTCCACCTTTAGGCCAAGCTGTAATTTTAAGAGCAACAAAACAAATCAATGACACAATACAGTCCCTCAAGTTTTGTCAAAATTCAATCAGTGTTGTCCGATGCATGACGGCTGGACAGATGGCCCAAGGCCGATCTATTGTCCCGCCCACGATTTATTCATCAGAGACAAAACACTGAGGAGAGCTAGCAACACAACAGTGAAGAGGCAAGCCTCCTCTCACTGTGAGCACAGTCGGGTCTATTTGCCAAACACTGTATGTCCACATGGAGGGAATTTGAGGTGGCATTTGCTCTTGGCATAAACACATATGCATAAGGAAATGAATTAAAATGGACTGTAAGGTAAAAAAAAGAGAAGACACAGGCTGAAACTACATAAATATAGAAAGGAAAAACTCATAGAGATGATATGGACCATGCAGTACCTTGTGTAGGTCTGTCTCTATCTCCGTCTGTCTCCCTCTGCTGCAGAGCATTTCTATGTAAACTCATCCTAATCATCCTAATCATCCATTAACGAGCTTCTCAAAAAGCATCAAAAACCAATCCACGATTCTGCTTTAGTGAGCTAATTTGATAATTCAGTCAAGAGGAGACTTCATGAAAGCAGACCGACTCCTGCGTAAGTTAATTTGAGCTCCGGTAAGGAGAATTACTTTTACTGGTTGTGTTTCTAAGAATAGCTTTTATAGACTTGGTTTACTGGTATTCCTGCTGTTTTTGAATGTCATTTTGTCATTTAACCTCTTTCGAATCAGATTTTATGTCCAGATAATTTCAATTGCTTAGCTAGCTAACCACAATATCTTGTTAACAATCACTGTCCTTTTCTTACCAAGCTTTAGACCTCCATGATGGTGCCAACTGTGGTCTTTAGGAGCGATGTGGCGCAGCTCTCTGCTCTTGTTTAAAACTTTTATAGACAAACAGCACAGTATTTTAAAAACGGGTGCATGCATTATGTCCAAACTGATACCTGATCTTAAATTAAAACCTTTTAATCTTTTTATCAACATAAAATCCAACTCCAACAGCTCAAGTGTGAACCACGTAACACAAGATTTCAGTATTACAGTACTTTGTAAACTATGCCTTATTGGTTATTATTCCAAAAACAAACAAACACACAACAATTTCGTTAAAAACACACAACATTAATTGCCACGGATGGATCACTGAATGGGCCTATTAGAACCAGGCCCAGGGGCCAAAAGTGTTTGGGTCCCCCCTGACCTTCACTTGCAAAATATGACTCAAATTAATACTGATCAGGAAGAGACACAAAATGATCACAAAGAGACTGCAGACACAAAAAACTACTTCAAAAGGAGCAAAAAAAGAAACCAAAGACACAAACCAACAACAAAGAACAAAAGACTACAAAGAGACACAAAACAACTACAGATACACAAAATGACAAAAGAGAGACTGCAGACACAAAACAACTACTTTAACTGGGGAAAAACAGACACAAAACAGCTACAAAGAGACATAAAACAGCTAAAAAGAGACATAAAACAACTACAGAAGAGACAAAAAACAACTACAGATACACAGAATGACAAAAGAGAGACAGACAAAAATAACTACTTTAACGGGGGAAAAACAGAAACGACAAAACAACTAGAAAGAAACACGAAACAACTACAAAGAGACACAAAAACAGCTTGAAGAGACAAAACAACCCAAGACATGAAATGACTACAAAAGGACTACAGAGAGACACAAAACAACACAGACACACAAAATGACCACAGAGAGACTACAGACACAAAAAAACTTACTTTAACAGGGGGAAAAACAGAGACGACGAAACAACTACAAAGAAACATGAAACGACTACAAAGAGACAAAAAGAGACAAAAAACAACCACAAACACAAAATGACTACAAAGGACTACAGAGAGACACAAAACAACCATAAAGACACGAAAAACTAATGAGACACAACACATCAACAAAGAGTCACAAACACCCACAGAGACACAAAATGACTTCAAAATGACCACAGCGAGGCACAAAACAACCACAAGAGACTGCAGACATAAAGACATAAACAATGAAGACACACACAACTAAAAAGAAACACATAACGACTACAACCAGACACAAAATAGCCGAAAAAGTTTACACAACAACCACAGTGGCACAAAATGACTTCAAAGAGAGACAGAACAACTACAAAGAGATATAAAACGATGACAAAGAGACAAAACAGCGACAACAAAATTTTCATAGTAACACAAAACCACAAAAAAGATGTAAACATCTTACAGAGAGACACGTAACAACTACCAAAAATTAGCACAAAGTCTGTGTATTGCTGCAGTGTAGGAGAAGTGTTGGGGCCTTTTACATATGTGTGCCCAGGGGCCCATTAGACCGTCTCATTTTCCACCTATGATCATTGCTGATAGCAGATGCCAGCTCAGTATTTAAACTATTCACCAAGGAGTTCAGGATTACAGTCAAGTCTGAGTCATCAGGAGAGTTTTATCAACAAGGGCACACTTGTGCTCGTTCAGTCACACAATAATTAGTTTTAATAATTTTAAATCTTTGGTGGAGACGCTCCATCTCAGTGCACTGTGATGTGCATGGTGAGTGTGCAATAAAGGTTGTGGTTGAAGGTGTACAGTTTTTGGAGGCCATAAAAGTCAGTCCAGCGTAAAGCATATCAGAAATGAACAATTACACAAGAACACCAGCTGTATTTTTGTTTTATGGTTCTCCTCGTGCTCAGAAACAACAGAAAAGACACACACATCCCAACGTCCAACGGAGTGTCTGCTGGACCAAAGAAACGCCTGGCAAAGTGAAAAACAAGCTGCCAACACAACTGCAACATAAATGTAATGAGTGATTCCTACCTTCAGTCTGGTCCTCAGGTCTGCTTCATCCTTTCATCCTCTTCTTCCAGATTGGCAGAGTTGACACAACAATGGTGGATTGCTGCCTTCCTCTGTCTGGTTAATATCTGCTCTTCTTCAGTCTGTAGTTATCCTCCAGTCCTCCATGTTGCATCACCAGTTCAAAATCTGTTTCCTCAGTTTAGTTATGCTACAGTGTTAGCATGGAGCATTAACTTCCTCTCTGTCCCTTCAGTCACTTCCTCAGACCTGTCCATTGCTGTCCTCTTCCTGTCCACCAGATGTCCTCTGACTTCCTGGACTTTATTGGTCCCAGTCACTGCCCTGCCCACCTTTCCCTCCAGTTCCACGGTGTAGTAGAACATCCTGCTATATTTGGCATATTGTTTTGGGTCCTGCAGGAGTTGAAATTTGTTTATTAAACATTTAAATTAATTTCATTTTAAACAGTGAAGACAGGGAAGATTTCTGTGAATGTGTTGGATGTGAGCTTTATGGAGGGCTCACTGGCCTGTAAACTAACCTCCCTTAGATAAATAGCATCATATAGAATCCAAACTACCGAAATAAGAGGTGCATTAGAAGTTGGAATAGAAGTATAGAGAGTGTGACCAAACTTTCATCTCTCCTGATATCCCCAAATGGTTCTGGGCTGCCTGGATCTCTGTAATAGCTTCCTGTGATGAGCTTTCACCATTTTCCTTCTGTCCTCTCATTTCACAAAATGATGATATGTAAGCCTGTTTTTCTCTAACCCAATTTCATCCCAGCTCATTGTTCATACCTCTCAGGTAGTTGTCATTGCAGCCTGTGTGCCGAGCTCAGTCACAGGACACTGTTCGCAATCTTTATGTAGTTTTTATGGAATGAATAAGACAAAGGCAAGGCAAGTTTATTTGTATAGCACAATTCAACGCGAGGTAATTCAAAGTGCTTTACAGAGACATTAAAAGCAACAAGACACAATTTAAAACAATAAAAACAGTCGATTAAAAAGGGAAATAGAAATTGAGAATGATAGTGATAATAAAATACAGTAACATAAAATAAAAAAACAGGCTCAATACATTCAACAGTCAGGATAAGAAAAGAAGTAGAATAATAAAAGGCATAAATCAGCAGTGTGTTACAAAACACCACGAAATAGCTATTGTCACACATTTTGGACAAATAATAATTTAAAGCTTCTCATCTCTGTTTTGTTTTCAAGACAATTTCATCCAGCTCTGCATCCATAAAAGGTTTCAGCTTAGGAAGACTAAAGTTCTGGTATCTCTTGGGCAGTAATGACTTTTGTTATCGCAATTCAAAGGAATATTGCATAATGTATTCTCATATCTGTAGAGCAAAGTTTTAATTCTGTTGACAGTCAGGATGATAAAACCACAGTAGTCTGTACTCGAATGAACTGACCTTCAGTGTTAAAAAACACACTTAAAGTGCATTTAAAGCACTTAACAAAGACACTCTGGGTTCCTTTTAATCCTCTTTTTAAAGTGCAGTTAAAGCACAGGAGTTTTATGAGGCTAATACAGGAGCACAATGCAGCTGCAGAAGTACAGAGACTCATCACACATCCTCAGCATGTTCAGTGTGAAAGGACAGCAGAGTATATTTATCACTGCATTCAGGGCCGTTTGACTCTGTGTTGTTTCAGTGTTCGTGTTTACTCCTGAATCGATATTTTCGAGATATTTAAGGCTGTAAGGAAAAGCAAACGCTCTCACAAACATGACCTCACCGCTCATTTATTTTTAGTCATCAGTTCAGGTTCAAGAGACCCTTCTCACTACAAACATACTCTCATAAGAGCCAAACAAAAACTAAGAAACAGAGTGCAAACCTTGAGGGAAAGTGTTTGCTTCTCTTTGTGGATTTGCACCTTTAGTGGAACAAACCCGACAGAGCCATTAAAGAGAACACACAAGTATGCATGGTACTTTTTTATTGGCGCAGTCTAACCTCTTAACTGTAAATTACAGTTGTGAAACAAACTGCATTGTAAATAAAAGTCAGGAGGGCAGTGGGATCGAGCAGGACTTTTTTTTTACTTTAGTTAGACCAGTCAGAGGAGGAGGGGCACGAACTTAGTTGGGGCTATAGTTACTCCAGGGCCTGGTCTCATTTAAAATTGTTTATTATAGGCAGCTGAAAATTAATTGAACTTCGTAGTGACAATGTTACAACACTAATATTTTTTACAGCAGACACACATCCTCACTCTGACCTCGTCACATATCAAAGTTTGGTCATGGACTTTCCACGTCGACATACAGCGTGCAAGGTACCCTGGGTGTGTTGGTTGTTGACGTTCTGGAACGCCGTGTCAACTTCAGCTTGTTTCACACATTGTCTGTTTTCAAAATACGCTTCTGTTTTCACAGAAAATGTACAGTTTGCATACAGTCTCTTTCAAAATAAAAGCATTACGTCAGTACAACGCTGCAAATTGATGTTTTTTTCCTTCAACAACAAACACACATGGTTGGGTTGAATAAAAAAGAACAGGGTTTGTTTTACAATCAAACCCTGAGAGTGAACACCGGCATGCTACGAGTCATGCCGACATGAAAGGACAGCTTTTTTTTTTCGGTGTCTGACAGCAGAAGTCACTGACCAAGCACTGGTATTCAATGACTTCAGTGAATGTTAATTGTCAAAGCAGCAAAGTTACAGGTGCTACTAATAATATTAGGGATGCTTGAGCCATATGCACGACACCAGGATGCTGGGAATGGCTCACCTACATGTATGGCCATCATTAACGTTACTAATACTAAGTGTTTATCCCAACGAGACACACAAGTCTGTGCTTTGAAAATTTGGATTCACTGCATTGACAAAATGGATACGAGATCACCATAAATTCACTATTGTCACCAGTGATCATGCTGCTTTGAAGCCAGTTAAAGGAAAACTCCATTGTTCTGACTTAAAATATGGTTTTGAAAAGTTGTTACTTCATGAAGGTTGACAAGTTGCTGTCATGTAAAAAACAAAGTAACCAAGTATAATCCATTCAGTTTAAGAGTGGATTTGAATGACAAGGCGAATACACAAATTATTTTTTACTTCTGTTGAAGGATTTTCCTGCAAAGTGAGCTTTGAATAGCCTGGAAATCCAGACCCAGATCTAGAAAGATTTAGGGTCTGGCTATGAGTAATGCAAATGGCCCAATTCGCGAGGCGGCACCAAGCTAGCAAAAACATCCTTCTTGTCAAAGGAAAGACTCCAGCGCCGTCTTCTGTTCCTCTTTCAGAGAAAAAGCCAAGTCTAACTCGTTCATTGTAGCGGCCAAAGCCGTTTCAAACAACCGTAGCCATCTTGCAATGTTTACTAACTAATTCCGGACTTTGTCGTCGCAGCGCTGTCGTCATCTGTTTAGCTCGCCTCTGGCCCGCCTATCTCAGATACACCGATGTGATTGGTGCAGCTCGGCTCCAACGGCATGGGTAATGAGCATCATTACTGATTGCCAGAGTGACTCACTGAGCAAATTCAAATTGTGCTCTTGCGAGAACTCTGGATTTCCAGGGAAAGCCTTTAAAAGAAGTGAAAAAAAATGTATAGACTCATACAAACCTAATACCTCTCAGTATGTACACTACAAACAATTGTGTGGCGCTGTGTTTATCTGCAGAGCACTCACCCCTCTGTCTATATTTTCTTCTTTCTTTTTCTCTCTTATTTTGCTGTTTTCGGCACATAAATGGCAAAAAGCCCCCGGACCAAAGCAGCGTGCAGGTGAGGTCAGGACTTCATGTAATTGTCACAATCAGGTAGTAGCAGCTACGAAAATCATGGACAAATGTAAATATAGTGAAAAGAAATGCCAAGTGGACAAATTCGGTCCAAAATGAGAGTAAATCATGAGCTGATTTTCACTTTCACTAGTGAGCCTGTTTTCTGTCTGACAGGTAGGTGCTGACGCTTAGCTCAGTTAGCTTGCTAAAATATTGGCTGTTCCATTACGACAAATGTAATATTCCTACAATAGTAGTTTGCAATGTAACTACAAACAGTTTAGGGGGGAGGGGTGTTTACAAACATCCTTAGTCCACCTTTATCATTGTGAGATTGGGCATTTGGCCTTGGTGGAGGTCTGCGCTCTCTGAGTGCTCTTCTAGTTCATAATGAGGCAGAGCCTGAGACAGACAGCCTCCACCATCACTACATTAGTTTAGTCTGTGCGCCAACATAAAGGTCAATAAGGAAAATGTCAGTGTAATGGAGTGAGAGGTATCGTAACACTGATTTCAGGTTTGACGTGAGAGTATTGATTAATTCAAAGATATCAATACCCGACCTTCTGAGCTATTTGAAATGTGGCCTATTGTACACTGTCATAGAAACAGTATATGTTGCTCACTGTGTTTAAAGGTGTGTTATTCCCCTGTGGAGTTTGGTGACAACATGATTTTAAATTATAATCACACGGTTAAATTATTGGCACAAAAATGTTCACTTACTCACATAATTACTTTATTTTCTACTTTATTTTCCTCCTGCTCCATCTGTCAGAGCTTCGTGGGTTCAGCCACTTTGTCGTAATGCGCCTGCTGAAAACGAAATTCATATTTGTGACCTGGCTGTGACTTCCTTCAAAATAGACTTTTAGCTGCTGCAGACCACGAGAGAAGCTCCAGCTCTCTGTGATCCATTTCAGTGAAATGACTTCAGACAGTGAAGCTTTCAAACTGGGTCACATCTCATCCCCAACAGTTCAATCAGACGTGTGCATCATTTCAAACCAGCAGTGCTAAAACCTTTTAAGGCCTGCGATCCCTTGAAATGAATACATGTCTACTAATGACCCCCCGATCACAGGAGGGCCTAATGGGGAGTGAGTGTTTCAACAAAAGCACTTTTTACTTTCAGGCTGAGTCATTTGGTGACGGGATGTGAATTGGAAATTGAAAACTATTACATGTTGGAAAAGAAAAAAGCAAAAGCTGAAAAGGGGGGATTCCTTGAATCACTCTGCAAACCTCTAAAATAATCTTTCAACTCCCGATTCATACATCAGTACCCCAATCAAACCAAACTAAGATTCTACAGCCATGTTAGGGGCTCTGTGAAGCTGTACTTTGACACTTCAGTACTTTAAGTCAGTGGAAACAGCAATAATATTACTTTTTCCACTAACAAGTAGTGTAACTATAACTAATAAAATTTCAGTAAAAATATTACAGTTACCCCAAAACCAAACAGCTTTTTACAATGTTACTTTTGTTATGACTCAACAACTGACTCCAAATACAACATCACATCAGCAGACCCATTTTAGTAATCGTTGAAGCTGCGCAGGCACAAAGCAGAAAGCTAGTTTACTTACTTATGCCTTACACCCCTTTTGGGGTATAGGCCGTCAACAAGGGATCTCCAGAGTAGCCAATCGCTGGCTTTCTTTTCTATCTGTAACCAGGTGTATCCCATCTTCTTGGTGTCTGCCTGCAGATCCCTCCGCCTGTTGCGTGTGGGCACAGAATAGGACCCAGAAGCGGAGGCAGGGCAGGTTTAACAATGATTTATTGACACAGATGATCTCAAAAAGGGTCCAAACGTGCAAAAAATCCAAAACAAAGGTGCGCGAGAGTGCTGGGCAGAGTGGTGGGCAACAGGGAGGCACTGGAAAAAAGAGGGAGGAGAGGCACAGTTAAACACAAGTGTCGCAGGGATTCACAAGTAGATATCACAACTTTACCAACTGGAGAGACGAGCCTAGTAGGTACCGCGTGGGAATGCAGGATACTCTGGCGCTGAGGAGTGTTTCTGCAGGCCTTAAGAAGGGAGGCTGATGATCTGAGCAGACACAGGTGTGTTCAATCACTCCTCAGCGCAGCAGGGGGAAGGGTGCCTCAGGAGGAACAGAGACAAGTTACCCACAACCAACACAAAACCCAGAAGCAGAATACCAAAATAAAAGTCCAAAAACACAAACCACCACACCGCCAGGTGTTTCTTGGCCAACCTCTCTTTCTCTTCCCCTGACGATTCCACATCAGAGCCTGTCTGGTGATGTTTGACATTGGTGTTCGAAGAGTGTGCCCTATCCATTTCCATCTTCTTTGTCCAATTTCATCTTTAACTGGAATTTGCTGTGTCTTCGTCCAGAGATCTTTGTTGATCTTGTCTGGCCAATAGATTTTCAAGATTCTTCTCAGGCACCTGTTTATGAAGCTTTGCATTTTGCTAAGCTGCGTTATTAGTTGTTCTCCAGGTCTCGGCTCCATAGAACAGGAATGATTTTATGTTGGAGTTGAAGATTCTTATTTTTGTTAGTTGTTGTATCTCCTTTAAGCACCATATGTTCTTACGTTGTAGGAAGGCTGCTCTTGCCTTACCTATTCTGGCTTTGACATCTGCAGTAGCTCCTCCTTCTTTGTCGATGATGCTGCCCAAGAAGGTGAAGGACTTCTTCGAGAAAGCTAGGTCAGAAGATGGAAACCTTAGCAGCTGGAATATTCCCCTCACATTGATTCTGTTGGACGATAAGAACACTGTTGATGCAGGTAGTCGTACTGAAACTCTTTCCACTGCAAAAAGCACATCCTCAGAACTCCGGTCTGAAACACCTACTACAACCGACAACAAAACAACGTGAAGCTCCAGGAAATACACCCTGCCAAAGGTGAGCCCTCCTCCGCTGCTGACATCAGCTGTAGCTCTACACTGGCTAAACAACCAAAACTGGATTTCACTCATGGGCAGCTGCAGTTACAAAGAAGTAACGAAGCTTGTGGATGGATATGTGGTGGATGAAATGCTGCTCCACTAGTGCCTCTCTGACTTTGTTGGCAGGGAGCAATAAGTAACGTTATATTATTACTTTTGAAAAGAGTAACGAGTATGTTGGTGAAGACTGTCAATCAACCAGGTCATGGTAATCTTAAGAGCTATATCTCAGGCTTCAGAACTGAAGAGGCCTCTTGGAAGAGAGATGAAACGTCTTCAAGAAACTCAAGCAAGTCCAGTTGCCTACAATACAGCACTTTCATGAGAAATATATATATTTGTATTAGAGTAACAAGCCCAATGCTGCTTTAAGTGAAATGCTAAGCTCATGTCGTAAACATGGGCACAGTGAAAACACTAACATGCTGATATTTAGGATCTCATTATCTTAACAACATCCATAACTCCTTTACTGAGAGTAATCATATCTTCCATTCAAGCTTTGGTTTTGTCCCACCTGGATTATTGCTCAGCAGTTTGGTCCAAAACCTCATTAGGAACTATAACTGGTCCAGAATAAAGCAGCATGTGTAGCTGTTTCTTGTGGGTTGAAAACTAATGTCACAAAAATGAAGAAATGTCTCTCTTGGTTTGAAGTGAAAAACAGATGGCTTCATTAGGAATGTCACAATAACAAAGACATTTATTTTATTTTATTCTATTTTCACAAAAAAGTCCTTTATTACAGATGCACACAATTATTCACCAAGGCACACTGCTGGAGGTTGTTTTACTTTTCCAAAACCAAATACTACATCAGGTCAAGGTACAGTAAACATACAGAGCAATGCAAGAATGGAATTTACATCCTTCATCTTCTCCTTGGTCAAATACAAACATGATGCTCAGCAAGGTCTACGATGGAGCAACAGAGAGAAACAAAACAAAAAGCACACCCATCGCTGCACAATACAAGATATGCGAGGTCCCACGTAACATCACCCACCGGGTAACCAACCCAGTGCAGGACTGTGGTCCAGGGTGGGAGGGGTCGGCCACTGTCTTTCCTGGAGGTTTACAGGTCCTGAGGGGGCACCACATTGCAGCCAATCACCTCCACAGCAGAGTGAATAATAGCTGCAGTCTGCTCTTGTCCTCGGCAGTGGCAGCAGCGTACCAGATGGTGCTGGAGGAGGTGAGGATGGACTTGATGATCACAGTGTAGAAGTGCACTATCACTGTCTTTGGCAAGCTGAACTTCAGCCTCTGCTGTGCTTCAGTGTAGGAGCTGATGTTCCCACTTGATTTATATCCAGTGATAGTTGTGTGTACATCCACTGCTAACAGGAATTGCTAACAGCTAATTCATTATACTTTTAATAGTGCCAATATCTCAGAATAGGGCTGGGTGCAAACAGAACAACACTGCCATCACAGTTTTGGCAGAGAGATCCTGAGCAACCACAGAAACAGTATGTTCATGTCATTTCATTCACATGTTTTTTTCACAACTTTGCTTTCACCCCGGTGACCTTGACTAAGACGTTTGGAAACATTCGCGTTGTCTTTCCACTGAAATCACTGAGCGTCTGTGAGTCTCTCTGAACAACACCATTTGTAATAATTTGAAGCCATGTCTGGGAATCTGAGTGAGACCAGCAGAAGTTTTGTGGAGGCGGCGCAGTGCTGGCAGAGATAACGACTGTCAGACAGGACCGGCCAGCTTTGATTGTCACTGCAGAGGCCCATATCGCTTTCTCTTTCAGGCTTCTCTCCAACTCCCCGCCTCTCTTTATCCCCTCTGTCTTAGTTTCTCTGTTGCTCTTTCTTCTCCTCTTGTGTTTTTGTTCTCGTCCTTTGCTCCATTTCTAATTATTCTGTGTGTGTGTTCTCTGTCTCTTTCCTCTTTTCATTTCAGCTCATTTTCAAAATGCTTTACTGGCATCTCTGCCCCAAGAGGCACAGATATACAGCTGTTGTGTGCAGCTACATGAAAGTCTAAAGTCCCTATGAATTAAAAAAACCCAAAACATTTTCCCAGTTTAATCCCATGTCCACATGTGTGAGTTAATCATTTGTTATATGCCAAATATATAAAAATAAATAAAATAGCATCAGAGTATTTTACATCAAAATCCCTGCCTCTTCTCTGTCTGTGTAAACAGTTGAAGCTGTTTCAAATGTTTGATGACTCATCCTTTACTCAGGGGTGTTTACAAAAGTTCATCCAATCAATGAGGCTTTAGGAGACAAGCTGCCAAACTGATCATATAAAACCAAACTTTGCATTTGTAGGTTGTAGTAGCTAACAGAGCAATATAGAGAGTAGGTGTGTAACAATACATGTATTCGTACTGAGCCATTCGGTACAAGGCTTTCTGTTCGGTTACAAACCGAACGATAGGTTAAACTATCTCAGTTCTCAGGTCAGACCACATGATGGAGCAGGCAATGTGGTGTCAGCATTTGGAGAATATTTCTCTGACCTATTTGTGTTTCCACCATTTTCTTCTCTGCTTAAGAAACTCTCAAAAGTCGTCCTCTCTAGTCCTCACAGTCTTTCACCCTAGGAGCTCTTTTAAGGTCAAAGATGCTCTGGGAAGCAACTTGTATTTTTGCAAGGACCTAGTCTTTACTTTCAGGGGAAATTCTACACTTCTACACAACGTCAAAGTTTTAGGAATTTTCTTATAATTTCGTCGTTCATGCCGCTACTCTCGTCACACCCACAGCAGTGAGCAGTGCTGGTGGGCCAGGTAGCTGATTTTGTTAGACAGACTGAAAGATCTGTTAGTGACAGCTGTTTAACTCGTGTTTATATGACTGTGGCATTTAACAGTGATGTTTATTCACGCATTTATTAGACTGAAAGAGTTCAGAGAGCTCGTGGGACATAGCATGCTCACTGCGAACACACAGTCAGTGACACAAATGACACGTATACTCTGCACTCTAATGTCAGTATTAATGCGGTATTTGTGTAGTAGGGAAGGGATTGTGTTAAGGATGGCTCCAGGGCATCGTCACACAGACTGTTGGGCCCACTAAAAAAATCCTAAACACGAAAAACTAACTGTGTATAAAACACATATGTCACTTGTTTCCTGCTGTAAAGTGGGGAGCATTTTAACTTATGGTTACTATGGTTTCCAGTATCAGTGACTGGACTGTGGGCTCAGAGCCTGCTGCTGGTCTGCATCCATCTCTGCTCAGCATCTCTGCCTCCAGAGGGACGCTCGCTTGGCCAGTTTACATCGTCCTTTCAGGGCCAAATCATCTTCTCATTTACTTGGCATTTTGGTAAAGCCCCGTCTGTGTCCCCTCAGAATAATGCTTTCACTTTTGTTTTAGTTTTCTCTGTCTCTGTTGCATTCTCCCTCTGATATCAATATCAGTACTGCTGTGCTCTCTCCATATGGCTCTTTTTTTATTCCCACTGCAAGTGTAATGGCTGTGAAATGTGTGCAACCGCATGTGACAGAATTTCTATTTGGAAGAAAAAGTTATTTTGTTTTGGGGAGAAATACTGATTTGACTTTGTTACTGCTCTATTTCCCTTGTCACAGTTTGTCATCTCTGTGATGATTCAGCTTTTATAGCAGCTCCTGGTGACATTGCTGCATCGTCACAGCTCCGCTTTTAACTTGGTTATCAAATACTATGACTAATGAAATGATGCCCATAATGATGAAATTTAGTATTATATTAGTCTGAACATCCAAAGCTAACCACTACCTGAAAATTCAAGTTGCACATATTACCTGTTGACGGCACAATTTGGATCAACTCAGTCACCAGAAAAAATGTTGGCACTGTACGTTTCTGTGAACCACAGATTTGTTAAATTTCTATGTAACAATGTGGCAGATACGTTGAAACTCGACGTTTACGTACAAAGCGATACGTTAATTTATGTTTCCGTCCTCACGGTGTGCTGATGTTGGACGATGGGTCGCTGCTGCTCGCTGTATATGCAGGTAGTAACAGCACTGAAACAAGGTCTGTATAAACAGCACAAGAAATAGATCGGGATCGTGGGCGACATGGGTGTGACGTTTTGACAACATGCTATGTGAGCAGCCCAACGCAGGAGATTTAAAAAGTGGCTGATAACAGTTAGCAGCTAACTCAAAGGAGCTTCTTCTGAGCAAAGGACGAGATCAGACGTCATTGAACAAGTCTGATGCTCTTCTGTTACATGTCACCCTGTCACGCCTCTTTTGATTCTGTAATGTCTGTATGTGGTCTAAAATCACACAATGGAGTGACGCGGTTGTTTGGTTCAGTGTAAAAATGCAAAGTCATTATAAAGAAGGGACTTTGCTGCGGCCCTCTGATCATGATCTCCGTGTAAAAAGGACTACTGTTAGCTGTTAGCATTGCTATCTGATAGCCACCGGCCGAGCCATCTCCATGTTGAGAGCCATGTGCAGACAATCTCTTTGTCACAGATAAACTCTGAATGTTGTATACAGCTCCTTTAACACATTTATAGCATTTTTCTGATTACATTATGAACCATTTCATTGCTATTCTGTCAACTTTGGTCCCTGTTTACTTCCTGTCAGCTTCTGCATTAACATACATTCAAACAGGAAATACAAAGGGACCCATTTAGAATGTTTATGTTGTCCAGTTTGAAACGGTCTATATGAAGGTGAAAAGATGGAGTTGCACAGCCTCCAGGCTGCAGCACCATTATTACCCTTTTAGGAAAATGTTTCTCTGTATCAGCTGTCGGAGAACAGCAGTGTTGCTAGAAGCTTCTTTCCAGCTGCTGGTTAACTCGGTCAGTAATGAGCAGATTAAACCTGAGAGGTCATGAGTCATGCTAAAATTCTCACTTAGTGCCAAGCAAGAATGTTGTTGTGAAGAAAATCATCTGTGCTCCATGCTGACTGCAAAATGGAAACTGCAAATTTTCTCCTAATGGGATATCCACTTTCTGCGTGAACATCATCAGTATGCATTAAATGCACACCTGTTCCCTCCACAGCTAACATTATACTGTATGGTAACAATCTCCAGGATCAGCGTCTTCATTTGATGGTGAAAAGTGAAACCTTTCATTTTGATCACACTGTTTGTCTCAACCAGAGCACTGAGCTCAGCTCCAGTCTTCACCACAACAGTTTGTGTAATCGCATTAAGCTGACGCCTGCTGTTACTGTCTGCCAACTAAAACCTGTTCGGCACAGTATGGCTCAAAGTACAGACAACTATCCTGCAGCCAACCAGTAACAGACCAACCACTGGTAGCTGCCTCACCCAGTGTGGTTAATTAGGCATCCTGAGTGTCAGACGATAACGGATGCTCATTTATCCAACTTTCAATCATGTAGACATGTTAGTCACCAGAAAACATTATTGTCTGACGTCAAATCTACATTAGGACACCACGAATTCATCATATTAATAACACATCAGTCATATCTGTTTCTCTTTCTAATAGAAATGCAGTTGTCATGTACCACAGTAATTAATCCCAGTCACTGCTACTTTCTCGCTCTTTTGAACGTCAAGCTCCTGTCAGTCAAACTCAAGACTTCCTGCACATGCTTCACATTTTAATCCTGTCAGGACAGGGAGGAAATACAGTAGGCTGAAGCCTTTAAGTATTCCAGAAGACTTTTAATGTAAAACATCTGTACTACTGGAAGCATGGACAAACAAAGACAAGAGGAGGTAAACAGCAAAGAGGAATGGACTGGGCTTCATTACTGAATGATGGTGTTTTCCATTCCAGCTTTAAAGTCAGAATTTCCAAGTTCCCAGTCAGAAATTTCAACTGCAATGCCCCCCAAAGTCAGATTTCCAACTTGGAAAGCCGGAGGAACTTCACCAACGTCAAGCTCAAAATCCAAGATGGCTGCTCTGCCCATCAATAGTAATGAAAGCTGTAGAAATATACTTGTTGTTAGCACTTCCGTCTTGTTTGTGTCTCATTAAATCAGTCACATACATAGTACTGTCCAACATCTTTCTCTGGACATGTTGTAGTGGCTTCTGACTT
Organism: Epinephelus cyanopodus; assembly: GCA_026686955.1. Taxonomy (NCBI): domain Eukaryota; kingdom Metazoa; phylum Chordata; class Actinopteri; order Perciformes; family Serranidae; genus Epinephelus; species Epinephelus cyanopodus. The sequence continues at coordinate 4,411,013 of CM048923.1, read as the reverse complement.
CCTTCGATGAAACTTCTGTCTAGTGCTTCTGATAAAGATAGAAACATGTGTCTGGTGGTAAATGTGGAGGACCAAATTAAGACAGGAGCAGATCAGGAATCAGGGGGTTCAAACCAGGAATCTTGCTATGAGGTGACAATGAACGTCACACACTGAGGGACTGAACTGGTTTCATCCTTATTCTCTTTTAGTGAACGAACAATAAAGCAAACACAATCCAATGAGGCTGATAAACAAACTTTGCCACTTTCTCTTTCTCTCTGACTTTCTGTCGTTCTCTCTCGGCCACAGGAGCAGCAGGCAGAAGTGAAAAAGTTGAGTCGAAGTTTTGCGGCTGATAGTCTTACTCACTTGATTCCCAATTAATATCCGAAGGGTCGTTGAGTTTGCCATTGTTCCGCTTGAGCAAACTGAACGCAGCGTGCGGCGCAAAGCCAAGGTAATTAGCTAGAATGGGTACACACACACACACAACTGTGTACTTCTATACTTGTGAAGACACTCACAGACATAATGCATTCTGTAATCCCTTACCTTAACTAAAAAAAGTAAATGTCCAACCCTAACCTGAACCTGAACCTTAAAACCAAGTCTGAACCCTCAAACAGGCCTCTAAAGTTTGTCTGAAGGTGATGACCAAACAAAATGTCCTCACTATCAAGGTCAAAAACTTAAATTGGCTCTTTACAAAGATGGATGTACAAGCACACACACACACACACACACACACACACACACACACACACACACACACACACACACACACTTTCAAAACACACACATCTGCCCCCTTACAGACACACACTTATTCAAACATCAGCATCACTTACCCAAACCACCCCTCTGTACACACACACACACACACACACACACACACACACACACACACACACACACACACACACACACACACACACACACAGAGCTCAGATACTCTCTGAGAGCAGGGTGTAATTACAATGCTGTCTGCATCACAGATCTATTAAAAGATGAGCTGCTCATCATTAAACTTTGTCTCTCTCTCCTGTAACTTCGGCCTGTAAGTAAACTTCCATTACCTGCAAACACACACACACACACACACACACGCACGCACACACACCTCAGACGGGTTTGTTCCCAAACTGTCTTTGTCTGAGTCTCTGTAATCTAGTTTCATTGTTTCAGTGTTTGTTTTGTCTGTCACTGTTAAATAATCTGTATTTTGTCTCAATTCACCACAAAAATACGCTGATGTCTAGCTGTACTTTTAAACAACTTCATGTTTATGCACAGTATTTTTTTCAAATTATATTAACAAGTTCTCTCTCTGGTGTTTTCTGGTATTTTATCAAAACCCAAACCTGACCCTTATGTCAGGATTGGAAATTAATAACGCTATGATCACGATATGGATAAACAGGAAGCTGCGTTCATTTACTCGTGGCCACTACAGAGCAGAAACATGTAGACAAGCTGAAACACGACGTCACCTTATGGTTGTCATGATATGACATGTTAGCAACAACATGTTTGCTCCTACATCCAGCAGAAACAGCAACATTATCACTCCATATCATCCCTCTGCTTCTTTAGGTGCCACCTCTCGGACCTCATTTTGGAAAAAAAATATGTCCAGTAGTTAAAGATAAGACCTTTTTTTAAAAAAAAAAAAAAAAATCCTATTTGAACTGTCCCATGAATTACACACATGATGTTGTCAATTGATTTTTCAGGGCAAGAAAGTCACAGTTTGTCTGACTCAACACACAGAGGCGCTGTTTGCGATGGTACAGCAGGTGTGTCTGACCCTACGGGCAACGAGTCCATATAAGGTGGGCGTGAGGGAGGTGATTGGGTCAAACAAACTCAGGACTTTCACCCAGGAGCCCACTGTTCACTTCCTGTGTGAAACCAAGTCAGTGGAGGTATTTGAACAAGAAAGCAGTGTGCTAGTATGTGAAACAGAAAACACCAGTGACGTTCTTCAAATGGCATTATGCTAGTAACAGCAGTAAACCATGATACTTTCTGAACCTAACCAGAGACTTTTGTTGCCTGAACCTGAGGAAATAAACCTACAAATGAAGTGTTTTGCCGACGTTGTGAGTCTATTTTGAAAAAGACTCAATGCATGTAACAAGCATAAATTGACACGCTGCACCTGAATGTTCAAAACTGATGCAGGAAGGAACCTAGTGCGTCATGTTTTGACGTGTAGGTCCTCTCACAAAGCAGTGGTATTTGATGAGTTGGTAATTCATAGCATAATTCAAATTATTGATTATCAAGGATAAAAAATTATTTGTCTCTCCACACTGACTATCGTACATACTTTTTTTCTGAAATAAGACTGTATAGTGATCCATCATAGAAGGAGTGTGTTCCTGCTCATGGCTAATTTTTTCTCTCTTTACATACTAATACAGATATTTCATTTCAAATACACTGGCCTCATACTTCCATACTTTATGTTGACATAAATACAGTCAATAATGGCACAGGAGGGCAGGGTCAAAAGTTTCACACAACAAGGTGACGTGACGGTGGATTCATACATTCATACATCCCGATATGTGGATGGAGAATTATTTGCACTATATTAGAGACTCGTTCCGTTCTGCCATCATTTAAATTTCCTTGTTGTCTCCTGTGGTTGTATCTCGAACTACACTACACTGCCTCCACAATCGTCAGTGGTACTGCATCATTTTGTCCGCAAGCTCTCAGAAAAGGTGCACAAATATGGAAGAAATGAACACAGAGTAAGGACAAAGAGCTCCTACCCTCTCTATCGTCGCATCTAACGTTGACCCGCTAGGTGTAAGTCCATTTGTTTGCTCTCCTGTATCTTTGGTTAAGTCTCCACCAGCTCCTGAGAGTAAAATCTAACCCTTCATCTGCTCGATGTTTCACTTCCTTCACCACCTACTGTCTAACTGTATGCAGTTTGGAGGTGGACAGGTGGTGTACAGTGGGTTTCATTATCTTTTTTTGCTTAACACAGCTGTATGCTGCTGCTTTAAATGCGATTAACAAGAGCTGAGACTGAAGCATAAGGTAAATGTCTCCTAAAGCCAAAGCAATGAGCTAAAGGAGGCTAATGCAGAGCTGCAGAGTCGGTGATAATTCCCATGCTCCTAATTCTCCAGACGTCGTCATTGCTTCCCTTTCCTGCGGTCTTGACAACAGTAAAGTTAACTTCACATTTGTCGTTCATTTGAAGAGTATTTTGTGCAGAGTTTATGTGTGACTGTGTTGTAAAAGTGTTTTTCTACCAGTTTGTACTCCGCTCATGTGCGAGTCTGCTCATCAATCTATCTTTGTATCCACAATGTGTGTGAGCACAAACTGAGTTTGCACGCATACCTCTGTGTGTATGTTTGTCTGCGTGTGTGTGTCTTCGCACTGAGCGCCTGGACGCCCGCTCACAAACATAATTAGCTCTTTAATCTGAGTCTCTGAGCAGAAACAAGAGGGATTTGAAAGAGCTCAGCGGTTCCCTGCTGCTGCTTGTTGCTGGGAGAGAACTGTCTCATGTTTCCCATTAGTCGATTCAGTAGCTGCTGGACATTAAGTTGTAGTAAATAGTACAAAGTGAGCTGGGAATGTATCTGACAGCTGTGTAATGATTAAAAAGAGAAAAGCTTTTTTTTGCACCAGGCTATGTGTGTTTCATTAGATTTCATATGAGCCAGCTGGAAGCTCCTGGCTACGAAAAATGAAAATGTTAACGTCAAACAAACAGCATGAAGAACTGAGATGTTCCAAACAGTGTTGTAAAATGACACAAGCTCATCAGGAAATCATGACATGAATATTGTAATACTGCGAAAACATTTTAGACTGAAGTATAAATGGAGAAGAACAGAAACATCCTCACTCAAATCAGCTGCATAAAAATGAAGTTTAAATAAGAGAAGGTTTGAAATAACCCAGGGATTATTGTTGTGTACTTTTATTGCTGTTTTATCATTTTGTTCTCTAATTGCTTTTCTATTTCTTATTATTGATAGATCATTCATGTAACAATGAAAATGAAAATCTTGCTTCCATTCTGCTCACTGCTGGCTGTTTGTGGTTTTGCATTCAGTCTCCAATCAAAACTAAACTCTTCTGTTGTGATTACCAAGGTCTGTGGCTCTAAAGGTTACCGCACTCTCAATTCCGTTTACAAAGGCTGAGCATAATTGTGCTGTCACTGTTGTATCCACTGAGCTGCGTGTTCTCTCCTCGTGATGCTAACTGATTGTTATGTTAAAGGAGTCATTACTGTTTTGAGGTTTTTATATCAATCTGTAACAGGTAAGTGTTGGAGCTTTGTTGGAGAAGCCGGTACAGTCCAAGGCGGGGAGGGTCATGTCAGTGGTGATGGCAAGTGGCGCACATTCAAAGGCGAAATGTGCAGCCACACAGCAAAGCAGTCCACAGGCGGATCAACAGGTAACTCACTATAAAGAGCTGGTTGATGGTCTCTCCAAGCTGCCATGGGGGAACAGGCAAACAGAAACCAGGAAGGCAGCAGCAGAGCTCTTGGTTGGGACAGAAGGCTGAATGGTTTATCAGGGAGCAGATGAAACGGGAGAGTCAGGGGCAGGTGGGATCGGCAGCGAGGAAGCAGCAATGAGAGTCTGTGAAGTCTTTATAGTGGCAGGGTGCAATGATCCACTGGTGAGTGGAGTTAGCTTGACGAGATGGGTTTGGTGAACCGGAAGAAGAAGGAAATGTGTGGACAGGCGATAGGCTGGCTAGTAGGTGTGGTGGAGAGTTTGTAGCATTTTACGCACTCAAATCCAAACATTCACATTTTAGTCAAAGTGTGTTTTACCGTCAAAATGATATTCCCAAAGCCCTTCTACAAACATTGAACAGACGAAGGTTCTGTATGATGATGATGTCACCACACAAAACAATGTAGACCGCCTAATGTGCCTTTTAATGACTGAGCCAAACCTTATTTGAGAATTGTGTTATCAATCTCTAACCCCTTGACCATCACAGAAGTTACAGCCTCTTTCTCACTGCACAAAACCCCACTAACATCTGCTAACATCTGGCTTTTGTATGTAATTGGAAAGGGTAAAATTGGCTTTCACACCTGGGTCAAATGCCTGCGGTTGTCACGGGTATTTATCAACTAAAGGTTCTACGTTTAGCCTATTTACCTGTGAGATGCAGTGATGCGCCACCACAAACTACGACCCGTCTCTGCCCAAGCAGCTCTCAAACATTATTCCAAATGGTCATCACTCTGTTCTGTCTCAGAGGTTGGTGGATATTGGAATGTCTTCAAAAGCTGTCAAATGGTTTGGAAACTATTTGAGTGGGAGAACACAAAATGTTCAGGTTGATGGTGTATCCTCCAACTCCTTGATTATTCAAAATGGCGTCCCCCAGGGGTCTATATTAGATCCCATTTTATTTACTATTTATAGAAATATCTTGTGTCAAAATGTAACTGACGCTAAGTTTCATTTTTATGCAAATGACACCATTTTGTATAATTCTGCTTCATTAGCAAGTGCCATAGAACATCTGCAATCTGCCTTTAATATCGTTCAGAAAAATCTTTATAAATTGAGACTCGTACTCAATTCTGACAAAACTTAAATGATGTGCTTTTCGAAGTCAACGAATACAGATGATGATGTTTGTCAGATTGTTACGCTAAATGAGAAAGTGATTGAACAAGTGTCAATCTACAAATATCTGGGATTTTTCTTAGAAGAAAATTTCTCCTTTAAACATCACATTGAGTGTCTTACAAAAAAACTCAGAAAAAGACTTATACAAGCAACATTTCTATCAATACTTGACTATGGTGACATTTTATACATGCATGCAAATTCATCTTCTCTGAAAATGCTGGATTCAGTGTATCATGCAGCATTAAGATTTGTAACTAATTCTGGTTTTCGTACTCATCACTGCAGCTTGTGTGAGAGTGTTGGTTGACCTTCTTCGCACAATTGTAGATTGGAACATTGGTACATTTTTCTTTATAAGGCCATATTGCATGATTTGCCTTCTTATTTATGTTCTCTCTTGATTCCTAAAGTCGCCAGGAGCTGTAATCTTCGGTCAGATGGACAAATTATGTATGTCGTTCCTCGAACACGAACTGTCTTTGGTGAAAGTGCCTTTAAAGTATTCACACCCTCGTCCTGGTGTGAGTTACGGAGACATTTTAAAATGGATTACCTGCCATGTATGGAACATTTTAAAAGTAGGATTAAGGACTATTTGAGAACTGAATGCACATGTTCTGTTACTGAGCGCTGCTGGTGATTATACTGTCTTGAAGTGAATTGCCAACTGTTTCGTAACTGTTTGTTTGATGTTGTCTGTTTCCACCTGTTGTGTTTTTAGTGGAACTATTATGCTGCTGTCTTGGCCAGGACTCCCTTGCAAAAGAGATTCTGAATCTCAATGGGACTATTTCCTGGTAAAATAAAGGTTTAAATTAAAAAAAAAATGTTTAAAAAAATGAAAGAGAGGCTGAATAAATATGATATATATTTATATTTATACTTTATTTATAAGAAGTATGCACTGCAAAGATTTAACTGACCAAGAGCCCCTTTTCCGAGAACAGACACAAAATAATTGAGGCAGTGATAGACCAGCAACTTCTACGTTCTGCACGGCAAAATTACTGTTTTTGTTGAAGAAGTCTGGTGACTTTGAAGAGAGCGATATAACAGCTTCAGCTCCTCATCAGAAAGGTTAGGTAGAGCAGTGAAAATATTACACTGATTATGAGTAAGAACCTCATACAACCCTACTCCCTTTTGAAAACCCTGCTAAGAACGCAGATGGACCCACCTCTTAATACAAAACCAGCGACTGGCCAGGGAGTTTGCTAGATTAATATTTGGTGCTTGTGGCTAAAACATAGTTTGAAATATGAATTGGTTTGGGAAATCTGTGGGTGGAAAGTAAATGAGAAACCTCATCTACCCTACATGCCCTCAAGCACAACACCAAACCAATAAAGATCAGCTCCCAGTGAACAAATGGCTCTGGTTGTACTGGGCAGTTTGATCCGATAAACACAGAGCAGGGCATATCATGATCACTGAGCCAGACTCAAAAACTCAGTCAACAAGACCACAGGGTTACTACGACAAAAAGACTGTGTCGATACTCGCCAAAGTGTCCTTGAGCTCCTTTGTGTTTGAACAAAAAAAAATCTTCATTACACAGTGTCCCTGGAAACAAATCCTTAATTACACTGTGCAGCTCGAGTGCCCAACACAAAACATCTCGTGTTGAAGAGAGGACGGCAGAGTTCTCAGTTCAAGCCGCCACATTCGTGAGGCATGTTTACATATAATTACCTTTTCTCACAAGATGTGAAGAGATTAATCCTTTCACCCTGTTTGTTTACAGAAAATCTCCAAATGACCCAAACCGATCGTCCATGTTTGGCTCAGAGAACAGATCTAATGGTGTAATCTGTGATTTCATCATTAACTAGAATTACTACCTTGTGGTTGTATGTCTCTGTGAACCAGTCAAATTGCAATCACAGCTTACATCCATGTCTTTAAAAACATGGATGTTTCACACACATCTCCAACCAGGCAGCACAGATGATCTACACAATCAGCACAGTTTGAAGGTGCACATCCAAGATTAATGTCACCAATTCAGTATCTGACCAAATGTCTCAATCTACTGATCCAGCACAAATGGAGCACGAGATGAATTGATGGTTTGGCGCAGCATCTGCAATGAAGCCAGCGCTGTGCAGGACTGTTGATGGTGAAGAGAGGCCTGAGCTAGAAGGCGAAGCTGTGTATTTACTAGTCCATCTACGTCCTAACTCTCGCCTACAGTCATGAGCTCTGGGTAATGACCGAAAACATTAGGTTACGGAAACAAGTAGCCGAAATGAGTTCTCTTGAATTCTTGAGTCATGGCCAAAAACATGTTTCATGTGGTAACAGTGACCTTTGACCTCTACCCAAGAAATTCTACTCAGTTAACTGCTGAGTCCAAGTGGATGTTTGTGCCAAATTTGGAGAGATTTGCTCAAGGTGTTCTTGAGATTTCATGTTGACAAGAATGAGACTGATGCAAGTTCACAGTGATCTTAACCTCTGAGTTTTGACAACCTAAATCTAATCAGTATGACTATGTCCAAGTGGACGTTTGTGCCAAATCTTCAAATCTTCCCTCCATTTTAGACAAACTCACAAAGTGTTAAGAAAAAAAAATTCACAAGTAACTACACAAAGCCTTAACCCAGTGCAGCACAAAGTATTAAGCTTGGACAAGTGCCCAGTATTAGATCCTTGTGTGTGTTTATGCTCCACAACATGACTTTTTGCACTTTAAGCTTTATGCAAAATATCTGCTGCACTAACATCAGCAGGTCTTGATGATAAATGATGTTTGTCTTTTCCATCTTCAGACCCACCAAAAACAAATCCCTGTGATTCAATATCACTGTGACATATTCTGCATCATTTGCATCCTAATCATATGCAGATATATTTGCATGCTGAGAACGTTACAGTGAGCACACGAGCAGAAAATGTTTAAAATCACAGATCAACAACAAAACCAGCAATCACGAGCGAGAAAGTCAAAGGTATAATCATCAGTGTACAGAGGAGAACTGCTGGGAAAAATTCAAGCTTAACACTCATGAAGAATAAATGAAAGGTGTGTAAAACATAACAGATCAACCAGAATGAGAAAACTGTTGATTATTTTCAACTTCTAAAAGATGTGAAGTGACTCCACTGCTCGGACTGACCAGTTACTGTCGTCTAGTGAAAGTTGTGTGGGTGGAGGCAGACACTGTACACATTCAGGGCTCAGCCTAAACTTAGAGGGGTCCGTGGGCATGCTCGCCTGGGGAGATTTTTTTTCTCTGGTGGCAGCTCCATATACATGCACCATTTTAGAACAGAATATTTAAAAACTTGTACATCATTTGGGAACAACATAGTGCCAAGGAAGAATGACATCTTGTAGAGCATACATCCTATTTTGTATCAAACTGTTCCACAACTTCATCATTCTGAAACTGTACCACAACAAATGTTAAGGATGACTGACTTTCACTCCTGCAAATGAAGGATAAGAAGAAGAAGAAGAAACATAAGAACATTTAATCAATTGTATTTGCATTTTTTTAAGGAATAGCATAGATTTGGGGACTTTGAGGAAAACATTCAGGGTTACAGCACAAAGACAACCCCCTCTTTGCACCACCCCTGTCCAGTTGTTCCCTTTAGGCCCAAACAAACTGTAAGCTTTAAACAACATGTCAACGGATGCTTCTATGGCGCACTGCAGGCTTCTGATTCAAAATTCCAGCACCACAGAACCAGCAGTATTTTGGGAAGAGTTTGTTATTTCAATACAGACAGAGACAAGTTTATATGCCCTATTAATTTTCGGTTCATTTCTATTTGAGTAGCCTATGACATCACATAAAGCAGGAGGTCAACTGTTGGGCGCGTGCTGCTGCTTTTGTCAGCTGGTTGGCAGTGGAACACCATTAAAGCCACTGGAGACCAGCCATCTCATTTAGTCTTTTATTTTTAGTTCCAGGTGGGTTGAAATCACATAAAGCACAGCTTGTGGTAAATGCTGTTGTTAGGTTTATGTAGCGAGTTAAGTTTAATGACCTACGCAGCAACGATCAATCAATCTGTTGAAGTGGTAGCTGTTTCTGTTTAGCATTGCAGAATTCAAGTTTTAAGCTAAGCTAAAGGAGCTAACGTCAGCTGTCAACTGTTGCCCAAAACAGTTGCACACTCTCACAACACGTCTACCACTTCATCTCTCCTCTTGAGTGACACCGAGACCCAAAAGTGGCTGATGATATGCCACTGGTGTAGGTCGCGAGTGTTCTACTGGCACATACCATTGCCTAACAGCAGATGCATAGACTTTCAGCGTATCATCAATAATCGATGTGTGTGAAACTCATTTCTTTGGCATTTACTGCCATTTAAAACCATAGAACACATATGACAGAAGGGATGAGAGAAAATGATTGCTTCCTGTCTTTATGGTGCTACGTCGTCAATAAAGACAGAAACAAAATCACCATTTGCGGCAGTGCTTGTCACAAAACTTGCTCATACTACTTCACACTTGCAAGCTGCATCGACCAATAGGAAATGGTCGGGAAAACACTCGTGGCATACAACTCCAGGGATCGTCCTATGCCGCTGAATCACTAGTGGCATACCATCAGCCACTTTTCAATCTCTGCGCTGCTGTTCTTTAGTCACTGCGTCCTCATTTGACAAAATCAGAACAAGGTCAGAGTAGCGGTGTCAATGCAATTTGACATGCCTCTTAATGCTTTTGGTGCATGTTCAGCCATTTAAAACAACAGGTGTACTTCAAAATAGGAAGTCACTGAATAGCTCCCCACCGTACAACCTTACAATCCTTGTTTCATATTTTCCAGGCTTTACTTGTCTGATAACTGCTAATCTTTACATCAGGAACATTGCAAAACAGTGTTTAGTATGTTGAGAAACATTTACAAAGAACATAAACCCATGCTGAGGCCCAATTGCAATGATTGCAAGATTGAAATATGACAGAACTTGCCGTCAGCTGTTCTGTTCAGCAGAACTTTTATTCTGTCCCTTTCTATCGTTGTGATTCAAAGTGGAGCCGCTGCAGTGAGAGCGACCAGCAGCAATCTGAATGTGCTTTGATGATTTATTCTGGCACTTTGTATAGAAACCAAAGAAATGACCCAAAAATGCTGTGAAATTATACTTTTTTTTTTTAAACGGCTGATGTTATTTTACACTTCATGTCCTGCCAGCTGGCTGATGAGCCAACACAATTTATTTTCCATGGCAATAAGCAGTCCTCTGTGTCTTTTTCTCTTCTGTACCTCTCTCCCATTTCCTGTCTTCCCCTCTCTCCAATGTCCAATTTGCTACAATAACAGTGTAAATTAAAACCCAACAATGTGGAGACTGTTTTTCCCTCTTCTCCCTCTCATTTCTGTTTTAATCCCTCCTTTATCCCTCTGTTTTTTCCTTCACACTGCCTCCTTTCCTCTTTGTCATTTTTTTTATCTGTTGAGACAAAAGAGAGGTGCTCCCTCTTTCTCTCTTTGTTTTTTCTTTCCCATTTTTGTGAATTATTTGATTGTATTCCACTCATATCACATACTGATGTGTTACACAGATTTAAACTCATATTTATGTTCATTTTGGGGGCAAATTTTAGTCCTGATGAATAATCTGCATGCACTGCACATGTTTGATGATAAAACGTCTGTTGTCACTTTCACACTTCTGGACCAAGGAAAAGAACATTCCTGCTTTGTCTTATTTATGATATTTCTTTTAAAATACATTATTATTGGCGTTTTTCTTCAATACAACATGCCTAGCAGTAGGGGAAATAGTCACATGTTCTTATGCCGAGACACCACATATCGCCACTTTGTCAGGGGCCTCTCACGCCTACATACTACGCACTAGGTATCCTCCTGCGTCTGCTGGACTCCACGGACCTAGGTTGATGATTAAAAGACTAGAAAGCCTGCTGTCATCACCTCCCTCTGGATACATCACGCTGCACTATGGAGCTTTCAGATGCTGAAAACAAACTGACAAAGACTTTGTTTGAAGCCTCCTTGAGACCTTTTTCCTAAATGTCTTTAAATGTACAAACATTGAAAAAACAATTCAGCGCCACGGCCAATTAAACATTCAGCAACATGTCGCCAGGCATACAAACTACCTCCTCTGACCTTTGCATTTAAGTGGTCGCCATTAAAGTTCACCAAAAGGACAACTGTTGTCTCCTTTTACCATGCTGGTGCAGACTTTTGTTATTTCTTTTCATTTCCTCACCAATTTTTTCTTTACCTTTCTCCAGTGTAATTCCACCCTCCCCTGACCACACCATTTCAAAGCATCTGCTGATTCGCCCATTACTCCCCCACCATTTCATCTTCTTTGCTTTTCCCAGTTACACAAATATTTTCATACTTAGGAGCAATCATTTTCTCTAAAGAGCAGGGAGAAGGTATCAGAGTTTGACAAAAGCCAGAGTTTCACATTTGATTGAGTGTCGGTAAGAAGAGACTTCCACTCAGAGGCCTTTCCCGGCTCCGTTGCAGCAGCAGCTGAACTTGGTTTGACTTCCAAAAGTTCGCAAGATTTTTTTTACAAAGTCTGATTGCTGCAGAAGTATTTTGGTGGAGGAATGTCTTAACAAACACCATCTGTGCCGTGTAGGTGGCAAGAGGCAGGAGAATGAATTGTTGCATTTATAATTTTCTCATTTTTCCACTCGGGGAGAAGATGATTGGGACGTCTGATGACTCAGATTTACATACTGTTGCTGTAAGACGCAGCGTGACGCCTCTCAGAATCCAAACTTAAATCACGGCACCTTTTCACACAGTCTGCTCCTCTGTCTTCGTTATTTCACACTGTTTTAGCCTTGCTACTTTTCATTCTTTGTTTCAATTACTCTAAGTTTCACTGCTTTATACTGATTAATAAAAAAAACTTGCAAAAGTGGAATGTTTTGACTTTGCCGTTTATGGATTTCTGTGGTTCACTTTTTAAATCTCTGAGTAAAGTTTATTTAAAACATTTGAACTCAGGCTGGAAGATGACACATTAATATTTCACTTAAAAACAATGGAAACCATCACGTTTACCTTGAAGGAACCTGACTCAGACTCACCACATCTAACTGTCCTTCAGATCACCAGTTCTTTACTTTTAGGTTGTCTCCTTTGATCTGAATCAGGGACTCATGTTGTTTCAAAGTTGTATAATTGCCTAGAGTTGGTTCGTGTTCTCACGGCAGCATTTACAAGAGGACCAGATCAAATGCCTTGTGTGAGAAAGCTGCTCTTGATTGGTCAGAATTTCCATGTGGGAAAAATCCAGGAAGTAAAGCAAACGTTGAAGAAGAGAACACTTGCAAGATAAATGTGACACTTTCTAATGTCACAATGGAGGGACAACTACGCAGGTTGATTTTAGCGCTACTCATCGTGGACTATATTGCTGTCATTGTTCATTTTAGTCAAACCATACAGTTTGAAAACGAGGCGCGGCTCCAACTAGAAAACAATGTTTTGATGCATCCCCCACTACAATCAAGACACTCAATCTCACAAACGGAGTAGCAGAAAACTTGAGCACAAATGAAGAACAACCAAACAAGAATTTCTCCGGCATGCGTGGTCCAACAGCCTCCTTGAATCCAAATGTGTTCACTGCCAGAACCGCCTATTGCTCTGGCCTTCTACAAAGTAATGAACAAATTCTTTTCCACGTTGTCACTAAACTCACTTGTAAACCGCCCCCTACATGTAACACCTCCTTTATGTAGAATTCTTCACTATTAAAATGCCTAAATCAGATAAACAATACTCTCCACTTTCTAAACTCCCACTGAAGACGAGGCGATTACAACTGAACGATTTTTCCTTGCTAACTCACCCACTTTGGGATAATCTCCCTTGATACTCTCTAAACTAGTACAGTCCTCAAAGCCTACCACCTGTTTACTTGATCTTGTTCCTTCTAAATTTATTAAGAACCTTTTTCCATTCTCAGCCCACTATAACATCTAATAATAAACAGCTCTCTTCTGTCTGTGTGTTCACTCCCACTATCATCCACAGACGGATGTTAACCTGCTGCTGTTTGACCACATTCAGATGTAAATCAGACTCATTCTGTCCCGGTGACTCTGCTGACGTGTCGAAGCAGTTTTGTGTCATTGTGTGTCTGAGCTGTAATAATCTCATGACCGATGACGCATAAACATGTTTAATTTATGATCCAGTGAGCATTATTCTTATTCCCACATCTCATCCGTTTACAAACACCCATAAAATAATTGTGGAGAAAGAAGCCTGTTGAGCTCCCAATAAATTGTCACCATCATTTCCTCTTTTGACCTCCTCTTCACCAGGTTGCTGCGTCACACTCAGTCATACTGTGAGTCTGTGTGGTGCAATTCAGGCACAGAGATAAACGTTTTCTGACAGCTTATTCCTTTTTGTCTTTGTTTTACATCTGGTATCAGATTCAAAGCAGGTCAAACCGATAAAAAACATGTTCACTGAAGGAACACAGATGAGAGGTATTTCTGAAAGGGAATTATATTTTAGTTGTAATAATTTATAAGATTTAAAGCATTGCAATATCTTCCTTCTAACCTGAGACATCCTGTCTCCGTCTCTGTCTCTGTCTAATGGATCCAATTTGTCCTAAACACAGTTTATGAGTCCTGACATTACTTTGCCAAAATGTAATGTCTGTTATTTAACACCGTAAAATAAAGATGGAGACAATTTTCCAAACAAAACCTCCACTCAGGACAAACTTTCCTTCCTTCCTTTCTGGTAAAATGCATGGTATCAATTTGTGGAGACATTTTTTGGCCTGTTGGTGCCACTAAATGAAAAATCAGAGGATCACCAGCATTATGAGGGTTATCCTGTTGAGGCCATCTCATTTCCCTCCAGACCACACATTGACATTGCCGTCCCTTTTCAAAAGTCCTACAGCTACAGACTAATAAAAGCTCTTTATTCTCCGGCTGCTCATAAAAACCATTTAGACAGACTGCATTACCGCACTGAATATGTAAAGCTGTCGTCAGCTGTTCACAGAGAGGTCGGATACTTAAATGTGTCCTGTGGTGCTTTGTTATAGCCAAACAATGTTTACATGCATATTAATACATTGTGTGCATCCTTTATGCCACACAGTTGTGCTGATGCATTTCTGTCCTCATAAAACATTTGCTGACTGTTTTGTAAAATATATTTTGAATCTGTTTTGTTAAATCCTTTTTAACTATCAAGCAATCTCTGCCTTTGTTTCCACATCCATGCGCCTGTTCTCACTCTGAAGCCATAAAATACTGCCACTGACGCTAAAAGCCACCTTTCACAGTGGTATGATACGTTTAGCTATGATAAGTTTGTCGTCTGCACCGCACCTGTTGCGGCAGTATTGCGACAGATTATGTGTGGCTGCTATAGCGCCCCCCTTTGGCCAATTGATGTAATATTGCTTCATTCACATCCTCCCATGACCCTCTACCACTGTGCCAAATTTTACATGGATTGACCAAGTCAGTGAGGAGAAAAACATGGAACAGACACACAGACAGACAGAGTTTTCGTCTATATAGTAAGATAAGATGCAGACGGCACCTGTCATGGCAGTGTGATACGCCACAGAATGGCATCAGTTTGAAACGCTGCTGGTAACAATGTAATATAAGGAGCTGAAGAGTTCTCACAGAGCAGGCGGGAGGGGGGTAGATGGGTCCAACAACCCCCAAACTTTCAGCCAGAGCCTGGTGATTTTCCTAAACCTAACATGTGCTTTTGTTGACATCTTAGCAGTGGTTGCAACAACCCGGAACATGGGGATACCTAACATAACATGTAGATGCGAAAGTCCACTGACAACACGACAATATGTGACGACTTCAGATGAGAACACGATGGTATGTACATGTGATGCATACAAAACAGTGAGTCCATTGTAAACTCACTGCCCCACAACACCAAACGGCAGTAGCTCCTTCTTGATTTCTGATTGCATTCAAAACATATCTATGATTCAGAGTCTGATTTGGGTTGCAGCCAACGTGAACAGTCCTAATGGCAAAAGTGCCGGCAGAGCTAACAGTGTTAACCCGGGGAGGAACCGGAGGGTGGCTACACTTCCACATCAACAGCATAAAAACACATATGTAAATGCAAACTGTGGGAGCAGGCGGTAATGGTCAGAAACCCAGTGGGAGTGGGATTAATTAAACAGTCCCACACAGGACTCTGGCATGGTCCTGATTGCAGATGGCAGATCTACAGTTCTGTGGTCAGACGAACCAAGGACTGTGACAGATTGTAGAGCTCCTTAATTAAGATGTAAAAGAGGTCCAAACTAATGTACTGTTAAAAAATGTTATTTACTATTTGTAGTCACATTGGTTTTAAGTCTTCAAAGAAAATGCTCAGAGGATCAGGGGACACAAATATGGGTCACTTGGTTGAAAGTAACTGAGCACATTTACTAAAGCACTACTGCACTTTTCCTTAAATCATTTGAATGCAGGACTTGTAACAGAGTACTTCATCCACCTCTGAGTATCAGAAAGGCCGCACACACAAGTTCAGAGATGATAAATGAAGAGAAAGGAGGAGAGCTACCGTTTATTTGCAATAATTCATGTGGCAAAAATAAGTTTTTCAAGTTTCCTGCAGCTTCTTTCTGACTATGAAAAATTGTATTTATGTTGCGCCATATCTGAAGGAATAAATCAGCTCTGACACTCCGTCGGCAGCAGTGTGAATGTTTACTGTTTTCCACCCAAACAACAAACCCTGCCTCCCTCAGCGAGCCGCTCGGCTGCATAACGACAGCATAAAATGTTTCTTTCTTCCATAACTTACCTCCCATCAGCACCAACAACAATCTGTCACAACTCACCATGACTGGAAAAGCACAATGTGTCAAACGTGCGCTCACTAATTACACAGATTGATGCACAAACCTGCGCTGACAGATGTTTGATTATCCCTCTGATGCTTCTTTGAGCTCATTCAAACTGTAATGAAGATGAGGAGATGTGACCTCAGTGTCAGCATCTGTTTGCCTCTTTGAATGCCTCGGTAAGAAAATGGTACCAAGGTGAATTATATTTTTCTTGGAGATGTCTCGCTTGATGGAGCTTTCTGTTGTTTTGTGTGTTTTTGACATTTATTGATGCTTCAGTCAGACACAGTCAGTGTCTCAGTTTAAAAGTAAAACTCCTTGATAATCATCAGTACAAATAAACAGCAAAGAGGTTTCAAGAAGTTAAGGGCTGATGGGGTTAAGATGCTTCCAAATTTAAGACAAGTATATATTTTTTAACACAATCAAGTCAGAGTGAAGAACAAAGACACATGAAGGAAATGTCAGTGAAGAAGGGAAGGAGACATTAGTTATGTTTCCATCAAAAGTGATTCGAATCATTGAGAAACGTGCATTAAAAGAAATACGAATCCTGTGTGTTTCCATTAAATGTACGGACTTTGCTGAAAACTACTAACTCACGGGAGTTTTCCGCAGAACCGGAAACAAAACAAGTCTCGCATTCTTCTTCCTCTTTGTTTTCTGGCAGTTGGCAACCAGTTTGTAAATGCATTACCGCCTTCCCGACCCGGAGTGTGGATATCACCATGGAGAGAGCTGCGCTACGTCAGACTTAATTCGAACATAACTGTTTCCATCCCCTGTTTTGCAAATCAATATTTTTTTTAATCAACCAAAACCCGGCTAAAGCGAGCGTATTTTAGTTTGTGTGAATCAGGATATTTTAATTTGAATTTTGGCGTTTCCTTCATAATTTTCCAATGCGATACTTCTAGATGCGCATCTAAACAGGCTGATGGAAACATGGCTATTGACATTTTTAAAAACTGCATTGATTGATTTGCTGCGATTGACCTACATTCAGTGGTTGGCGCTATGGCAGGTGTCACAGTACACGGCATTTCACAGGAGGCAATTGATGATTTTTGGGGACATAACGATCAGATGTCATTGAGAAGTAACCAAAAGGGCCTAAACTACGCATTGGAGGGATATATTCATCATTTTATTGTTGAGAAGGTCGATGAAAAGCTTAAATTACAAGCCAAAATTTACAGGTCACAGTGTTACGCTTGTGAAGCGCATCTGGTTGCCGTCACCATCAAAGACAACAAGTTAAAGTGCCACTGAAGTTAAGGTTTGTGGCTCAGAATATGAGAAAAGGATAACGGCCTTTTTACCATCTTTACCAAGAGTGTCTCTGCGTTAGTTTGCTGCTACAGTATTTACACTGAATCATTCAGCATAACGTTTGCCAACCTTTGTTATCTCTGCCATTACAGATAAGTTAATGAAGCTAAGCTCCAGAAGTTAACGTCAGCTTAACTAGAGCCCTTTGGACAACAGCTAACAATGATGTACCATCACCAAAGTACAAAACTAGAACAAAACAGGCTAATGACTCCCAGCAAACAAGGTGACATGATGAACAACGCAGGAGACACTTTTCTCGCTTGAGATGTGGTTTAAAGTGTAAAAAATACAGCTGGTCGTCCAGCCTCTCAGGATACCTTGTGTCAGAGCTGCATGTACCTCATGCTCACCGTTTGACCATTTTCAAACTGCAAATCTCAGAAAAAGCTCATAAAACCGAACAAACTGTCTTTCTGTAATGCATTTCAATGGACGTCCAGGGAATGGCTATACACACTGTGATTGGCTCATCGCGTTTGAGGGCGGGGCTGAGCCATAGGTCAATTAGAAGCCAAAAAAACATCAACAACTTGACAGACACACACAGTTGTTGTAGCCAATATGTTAGCTAGCAGCTGCTTAATTATACATTCAGCAGATTCAGAGCAACATTGTACATGTAGCTGATGGTAATGTCAATAACCTTGCATCAGTGACATTTGGCAGAAGGCACTATGAATAGCTACTGCCTGGAGGACCCATAATGCATTAGTGTTTTTATTGTGACAGGGCAGTGAGGGTGAAGGTCTCCGTATGTGAATCTCTGTTCATGACTCTGTGTCTGTATACGATGTTTGTGGTGTGTAGCGATAACAACGTCCACGGATCGACCGGTGCTTCAGGGCCTGTATGTCTGATCTGTGACCCTGGCCTTCTGTTGCTCTTTATGTTGCCCCCGAGGCCGCCCGCTGTTAAGTGTTCCTATGCTAACCTCCACATTCTTCTGATTATGTGCTTCTGAAAAGATTAAATGTACTGACAGGCTGGATTGCAGTAATGCTGCCATGTAGGTTCAGGAAAGATTCAACTCCTGCTGGTCCTCTGCCGGGAAAAAAGTCTCGATGTAAACCACAAATATCAGCATGTTTGTAAAATAGTTGCTTTAATGTATCTTACGATATAATGACAAAAACTATCTGTGTGTGTGTGTGTCTGTTCCATGTTTTTCTCCTCACTGACTTGGTCAATCCATGTGAAATTTGGCACAGTGGTAGAGGGTCATGGGAGGATGCCAATGAAGCAATATTACATCATTTGGCCAAAGGGGGGCGCTATAGCAACCCATTGAAATGTCAAACTTTGAATGGGCATATCTCATGCCCCGTATGTCGTAGAGACATGAAACTTTGCACAGAGATGCCTCTCCTCATGAGGACACATTTGCCTCAAGAACCCATAACTTCCGCTTATATAGATTTTCCACCATTTTGAACTTTTTGAAAAACACTTCAAATGGATCTCTTCCTAGGAAGTTTGAGCGATCTGCATGAAACTGGGTGAACATAATCTAGGGACCAATATCTAAAGTTCCCTCTTGGCAAAAGTTGGAAAACTTACTAAAACTGAGCTTCTATAAGGCAATGAATATTGCGGAGGGCGTGGCTCATCACATAAAGGTGTATAACATCTCAAGGGTGTCACCCATCACCACGCAACTTTGTAGGCATATGACCACACATAATCTGAGGGGACCCCTCCATTATTGACCCCATCAAATAAAATGGGGGCGCTAGAGAGCTCATTTCTTATCTAGGCCTAACCGCCATATGGATTTTTACTAAACTTGGTAGATATGTAGAACAGGACGCCTCAAGGTGACTGGAGAAATTTAACTCTAATTGGCAACTGGGTGGCGCTATAACAACAGAAAAATGCTTACGAAATGGCTGAAATGCTACTGATGGCTGTGGCTCCCCCTGTGGACCAATGTTGTTGTTTTTCTAATGTTTGGTATGACTAAGTCATGGTATGGTCTGCTGTACATAATTACGGAAACTGTCAGTGTGTCATTCTGTCAGTCAGTCATTCTGTCTGTCCCACGTTTTTCTACTCACTGACGTGGTCAATCTATGTGAAACTGCACATAGGCATTGAGGACTGGCATAGGTAGAAGGTGACAAAGCTACCAATGGGTATGGACTAGTTTTCCTTTATTAATAGAAAATATTGATGTAAAAAAAATAGTTATTGAGATATTTTAAGGCGTGAGTCCACAAAGTGTTTTTCTAAAGCAGTAAAGCAGTGGCAGGGCCCTGGGGGGCGCTTCATCGATGGTAGACATTAACCTGGCAAAAGACGAGGCACCAGCGCCCTTCTGAAGTGCTCGGAGCAGCCGCACAAAAAAGGCAGAGCCCCCTGAATAAAGGTTTTTCTCGAGGCGGTTGTTTCCTCCTTGGGAACAGTTCAAAAAAGATGTGCTGAGAAAAAGCACTTTGTGGACACAAGCTCTTTGTCTGTCATTGCCATCCCTCTAGGGTCAGCAGTAATTCAGTCCTCAGGTACTTAGCTTGGAAACCAGAGGGTCGCCAGCTCAAGTCCCCTCGTGGACCATGTATGGAGCATGGACGGGTAGCTGGAGGCACAAGTTCACTTCCTGGGCACTGCTGCTCAGGGCGCCAGTCCAAAGCTGCCTCCTCACTCTGACATCTCTCCATTTAATACATGTATAGGTCCTGTTTGTGCATGTGTGTGTATTTCTGGCCTATGTGTGTATGGCAACAGAGGGAAAAAATAAATTTCCCCATGGTGATTAATTATATTGGTCGTCGTCTTCTAGCATGGCTGAAGTTCAGACAAACTATAGAGTACTGTATGATGACCATGACTGAATGAATGAATGACCAAATAAATTACAGACTTGTGACATCTCTTCCTACTTGGAGAAGATGTGACTGAGCCAACTTCAGATTGTTTCCGTTTTTTCCACTAAAGATGTCATTATCTGCTCTGTGCATTAGCGAACAGGCTACGTGATATGTCCGTTTGAAAAAACGCACACCCACGTCTCTGTTTTTGCAACCTTATTTTGTATCTTGTTTCACCTCTCTCCACTTTCAAATACTCAAAGTTGAGTCTTTTATTCATCAAGCAAGTCTGAAGTCCTAAAACTCATAACTCAAGCCAAGCCATCAGATAAAACGTTGGCATTGCATGTTTCTGCAAACCACCGCACACCCTACATTTGTACATTTCATGTGTCAGTGTTTCTAAAGTGACGCTGTATATGAGCTGACTTTGTCATCAGGAGGTGGAGGGAACTGTGGAGGGTATGACACCTGTGTGAGATGCCTGCCAAGCTGCAGGCCACTGTTCAAGACCAACAAACAAAAAACTTTTCCCAGGACCTTAAGTTTTTGAGTGACCAGTCGCTGTGTCTCCACAGGGGATTGCACCACAAAAAGAGGGTAATTTAAGCCAAATCATGATCTTTCTAACCATTATCAAGTGTTTACTTTGCCTAAACTAAATCACACCTTAACTGCAGCCTTATCAAAACATAAAGAAACATAAACTGCCAATGCATCTGCTGCGTAATATTGTACAAATGTAACATATGTGGTGTTCTGGCAGTTGGATTGATGCGACTGGAGTCTGCCATCTCTGTTAAATGGGTGTTTAATGTGATATGTTAATACAGCTGAATGTCAGGGTTGAATATATGTTCTCCCCAGCGCCCTGCTGGAACAGGACTTATTGGCTGTTCTTAGAGGAGAGGACGTCCCATCATAACTCCACAGTGTCTGGGTAAATAGCAGCACAGGGCCTTTTTCTCCCTCATATTACTCTCTACATCTTTCACTGTTTTTCTAGCTCCTATCACCTATTAAGAAAACACATTCCTCATCACCTAATTGTCTCTGATTCAGTGTCTCTGAGACATTCCCACAGTCGGACGGTAACAGAGCCTGAGTAACTGAAAGCAGAAGCTTTCTGATGTTGTTATTTCTTCATTTTCTGCAGCCAGTATGGGGGTAAGATAAGTTGCCGGAGGCAGGTGGTATCTCCTGACTGAAGGGAAACACGTTTCTCCCTGGGAATAACCTTCACTCCCGCAGGAAGGAAAACATTTACTGAACTTCTGTGAAAAGAGGAATGTGTTTTTTTTCTGTGTGAGGGAGATTGTTTCATGTATTTTTAGTTTAGTAGGATTTAAAAGGTCAACACAAACTGAGAAAAGTCAGAAGTTTCCCAAACCTACAGAACATTATGGAGTCCAGTTTTTGTATGTGCGCAGTTTCTCCATGTTTTTCTGCAGCAGGTAAAAACCTTTTGCCTCCAAATGTGAACTTCTCGTCTGGTTTCAGGCTTAGCAGTGATTCATTTCAGGATAATCCTATGAGATATATTTATTTATAATTCTCTGTGGGTTTGGCTCTACACACACACCTCCTTATACATTTAATCCAGTGTTAATATAAAATATTAATTAGAGCAGCTTTAAGGAGTTAGAAAAGTATTTTCTCAACTTTAGAAAAAATCCTGGAGCTTATCTCAAAACTTAGAATAAATAATAGGCTTCAGTTTTAATTCATTTATACTCGAAGTGCACCATTTAAATTTAAACTCAATTTAATGAATGAAGAACTATCAAGAGAGACTTGCATTTAACTGCAGGGGATATGGAAGTGTTATCTTGCTGTTTGACAAGAAAACTATGTAAACTAGTTACTTATTTAAACATGCACTGCTAAAAAAAAAAATATAAGGGAACACTTCATCATCACAGTCTAACACCAAGTCAGTTAAACTTCAGGGATAATGTGTCCATTCAGGAAGCACAAGTGATTGTGAATCAGTTTCTGCTGCTTTGGTGCAAATCAAAGTGACAACAGGTGCAATGGAGAGGCAAAAGCAAGACAACACCCATAAGATAATGGTTCTACGTGTGGTGTCCACAGACAGTTGCTCTCTCCTGATCCTTCCTGACTGATTCTTCTCTAGTTTGGTCTTCTGCTAGTGTCCTTGTCACTACTGGTAGCATGAGGCGGCACCTGCAGCCCAGTCAGGTTGCACAGGTAGTCCAGCTCCACCAGGATGACACATCCATATGTGCTCTCACAAGGTTTGCTGTGTCTCTGGAGGAGACACCAGGAGACCGGCTGTTACACGAGCAGAGCTGCACAGGGGCCGTAGAAGGGCATCAACCCAGCAGCAGCACCGGTATCTGCTCCTTTGTGTGAGGAGGAACAGGAGGAGCACTGAGCCCTACAACATGACCTCCAGCAGGTTGCATGTTTCTGACCTCACTGTCAAATAACTCATGGCAGTTCATCCATCAGTTGTTGAGGTGGACGAATAGAGTCTGACATCGTCATCTCTACAACAACGCAGCTCGTGTGAGTAAAACACGATTAGTAATCTTGTGTTGTGGCTGTTATTGGAGATCTTTGTATCTGATGAGGAAGCTTTGTTTACTGGGCAGAGAGACAACAAGAGAACTAAAGAGACAGACAGCACAGCTCAGTATGACGTTTAACTACTCACAGGGCAAACTTCATTACACACACACACACACACACACACACACACCCGCTGTACTCTCTGTCAGAGGACAGAAGGAGTTTGAGGGGTCTAAATGTCTCTGTGAGTGGGGGGGACACGGAGGTCAGGCGTCAATCACTCTGCTGTGATCTGTTAAATGTCTGTTAGATTCCCGTCTTTAAAATTAATATTGAATCAGGAACGTGTGAAGACTAGGTCACACACACACACACACACACACACACACACACACACACACAGAGAGTACATTAACCCTGTCAGGTAAAACAATCGTGCATCTTAAATGTCAGCCTTGTTTTGCCTGGATGCTCGGACATCTCTGACATTAATATCCTCAAAGGATTTATGAGATTTGATGAGCCGAAAAGGTTGCTGGGTTCAACCACTGCAGAAACTAAGAACTGGAAGACGTGTGGAGAGGAAGCAAAGAAGACCAGAGCTGTGGGAAAAAAGTGGAGCAAGGACAGACAGAATGACAGATACTGTATACATTGAAGAAGTACATGAGAAGGGAAAAGACACGTGACGGTATGAAAACGAGAAGGAGACGGGAGACAGAAGAGCAGCGAGCAGAAATATGAGAAAGGAAAGAGACAGTAAGAGTCCAGTGAGACAGAATTAGTGCTGCTTTTCTGTCCTCTGTCTTCACCCACTTCTTACTTCCTCAGGCTCCTGCTTTGCCATTCTCCATCAGATGACCTCAGACTTTCCCACCTGTCCCAGTTACATGACTCTTTCACTCACCTGCTCACCTGTTTCCACTTCCCCTCGTCAGCCCTGCCTCACATACAGCCCATTTCCTTCGTGCTTGGCTTTCGAGCTGTCTCAATCAGTATCTGTTCCTGCCTCTACCTGTCTGCCTGCGCACTTATATATATATTCACCTCTAAAAGAAATCACGCAGCTCTTCCTGTCTGCCTGGGTTTGATCCTTTTGGATCCATTCTCTGCTGCCTCACACTCACCTGCCTGACAACACAGGTGTTAACGACGGAGTGAAATCTTAAAGGCTCTGCAGACTGACGCTGGGAGAGCTGAGCTATGATGTCACCACACTGCAAGTGCAAATAAGAATGATGAAGGCGTTAATTGTTGCACTGAAAAGGGAGCAAAGTTAATTGAGTGTGAGGAAAACATCAAGCGAGCACAGCTTGTAGAAACACCTACACACTCCTGAGCAGAGAGCTAATCAGGCTACATAAATGAAATCACCTGAGTGGGTGGGCCATGGGTGTGTGGAGGCTTTAAAGGAACACGCCACCAATTTCACACATGGCACTCAGTTAACTCATCACATGGAGTATACTGAGTTGAAAACAGTTGTTTGATTTAAACTCAAGTCTGAGATAATAACCCTCTACGATGTCATGGTGATATGGATTTCCTGCAAAGACAGATACATGATAGCAGGGCTGGGTATCGGTAATTAATATCTTTATGGCTTTGACTGAAATAACCCAGTGCCAAGTCGTGTCAAAACTTCTCCAGTCAAACAATATGTGCATTTAATCCTTTTTGTACACGTCTAGAAAACATTACCATTTTTGTGGTTTTGTTTGCAGTCAATCATCGTAAAGAATTTAATGTGACGTGTGATTAGTCCACTACCTCAGCAGCTACAACTCATACAAGACCCTTTTACACTGCCAGATTTTCAGCGAATGTCGGGCTGTTTTGCCAGCAAGCTGCGAGCGTTTAGACACACAGAGCCGGATTGGCGAGTTGAATTTTTGCACTACAATTTTTTCCCACGTACGGGTAAACATATTGGCGTTTAAAAAGACCGAGGCGCCCTTCCGCCATGGGAGGGGCTGTGGAGCTGTTGATGACGCGGCACGTGCGAGCCACTGGCGGTGGATAAACAGGAAACAGCTGATAGCAGGAATTAGCGAGCAGCTAGTAGCAAGAGGGAAACACAAACCTGACAGACACTGTAAAGATGAGCAACTGGGGAGACAAGGAATTGCGCGCCCTCCTTGTCCTCGCAAACGAAGAGGCCGGGGACGGTGAAGGACGGGCCGACTTACGAGAGAATCTCTGAAGGACTGACGAGCCGCGGCTTCCCTCCCACGTCACTGTTTACGTCACACGCTGAGCTACACATTTTGTTACTTGCTCACGCCCCCCATTGCCCCGAAAAAGGCACATTCTGTATAAACAAAAGTAGGTAGGCGGCATTTTGCTGCACTCCCTGATTTTGTTTTTATACTGCCAATGCTGAAAAAAGACTGATTGGACTTTCCTGCAAATTTGCACAACTCCTATTTAAAAAGGCCGACAGTCTGTGGTGTGGTAAAGTTGAGCACACTAAATGAGTGGTGGTGGCATTATACACAACTGAGCACTTCCATTCACATGATGGGTATTGAATAAAGCAGAGACAAGACTAGGTCAAAACTTGATCGTGTTTGAAATGCTAGAGCGCTTTTAATTTGAAACAAAGGCTTTTAATTTGAAACAGAAAGTGGCGGCATTCATTCAGTCACAGACGCTGGACTCACTGCTGCAGTCCTGTCAAAAAATAAAAGTTAAAATAAAGAACAGTGAATTTATGCCCAGTTCAGACCAATGATTGGTGACAAGACAAAACCATTATAGAACGTTGCAGAGAAAAGTTGTTGCGGTGTGAACAGACCGTCTGACCTCGACTCAAGCCGGCTGCTGGTGTCAACTGCAGCTCAGCTGGTCAAGTTGCTCTTTGCTCGACTTTACACAAATCACAACATTTTGCATTGCATGAATTAGCCCAGCAGCTAACTATGTTTTCTTTCTCATATGAAGCCAGGATGAATCACACAAGACTTCAAATGCTATTTTGCGGGGAGCTTATTGTCTCCACAATTTATTGCTTCTTATCTGTAAAATGAATATAAATAAAAGCTTTCCTACCTTATTTCGATGAATTAGATGCTGTGGATTTGAGCTTGCTCTTTCTGTCAATGGTTCTCAATGTTGTGCAGCAAGATGAGACACTTAAATTTGCACCAAAACCAAACTTTTATTAACAACTCTAAACACAGCCTTCATAAGTCTAAACATTTCTAAACAGCTGTAAATTAAACACAATTACAGCACTGACACTTTTGATTGTAAAGTTTCCGCGAGGTTCTTTGGATTAAACTGTCCACTAGAGTTATTTTACGTCTCCTGCAGGCTCCAGACCCGAGCCTCATCACTTTCACCCTCTGCTATCCATTATCCCCAACCTCTGCCGGACTCTTTAGCACTCCTCAGCGTTCATTAATAATGCTGTCAACCTCAATTCCCCCACCAGGCAAAGCTCATGTAAGCCGAGTGCATCTCCCCAGAATAATAACTGAGCTTTCTAATTATAGCCTCAGAATGATTGTGCAGTTTAGTGCATTTTTAGTGGTGATATAATTTCTGTCCAGTACAAAGTGGAAAAAGGAATTACTGGAAGTTATAGCTCATGTATTGAAGGTGTTCATTATTCGAGATAACTTTTTCAGGCTGTGCAGATTAAGGAAACATTACCATGAGACACCGCTACTTTCCTTCCCCAAACTTTGCTCCTTTTACTTGTTTTGCCCTCGAGTTGTCTTCTCTCCGCTCCTCCTCTTCTTCTCTCTCCTGGCATGGGAAGAGGACATTTCAGCTGGTTGCAGCTGCTGTGATGGCTGTGTTGCAGCAGTTTCACAGTGGCTGTTATAGTGATAACCAGCTCCCATTAATCATGGGATTGACACCAGCTCCAGAAACGCTGACATGTTGGCTCGTGTGATGAAGGCAATTAGGCTGAGAACAGTAGCTGGAGAGACAAGGTGTCCGTCCAGAGTCAAACTCAAACCTCATCACTCAAAAGTCGGAGTGCAAAGCTCTGAAGGTGTCCAACAACATCCTGTCCATCCCTAACAGTTGAGTCAGTTTATGTAGATCAAGTTTGTGCTTCAGTAAATAAGTTTTTGAGCTTTTATTGTTACAGTCAGTTGCATTGAATTACATCACATTTATGTGGCAGAGTTTTTAATCAGTGTGAGACACAGACAGGCCATGAGTTTAACGTATCAACAGTATATGTCAGACATTTGTGCTTCGGCAACTCCTGGTGGTAATTTCAGAAAGGAAACGTCCCTCAGTCCTCCTTTATTTTAAAGTAATGTTTTCTGTAGAGTCTTCTGAAAGAGCAGCGTGCTCATGGCTCAGTGGTCCACACTTAAAGCCATGGATGGCATTTAAATGTGAGTATTTAAATGTGAGTTAAATAAATGAATTATGTTTATCAGGACTTCAAACAGGAGAAAAAGACTGAGTTTTCTGACCACCTTACACCAAATGATTGAGATCTAGCAAAACTCATGATTTATTCTGACATATATACTTTTCCGTGACAGTGATTTCACTTGAAAAGTCGGTAGGGTAATATCGGCCTATACCGAACTTACCGGAAGAAAAATTCCCATAAATCACCTTTTCCTGAGATTGTTTTTGTACAATTATATTACATTTTCAGCATCAGCATCATTTAATCAGTGCAACACTCACACAACAGAAAAAGCTATTAACAGCCAGCATTACGTGCAGTCACCACAGAAACCAAAGAGGTCACACTTAAGTTTTCGTGACAGCAAACATCTTGTTTCACTCTAATGTCCTTTAGCAAAACTGAATGCTTGCCAAGTCCAGAAATGCTGCTCTGCAGGCAACACATTTTAATTCACAGTTGTTGGAGTAAAGTTACACCTCTTAGTTTTTTATGTTTGACTTTTTCAGGTAAAATAGTGCCGGTCCCCTCCCTCTGCAGAGCTCTGTACAACTTTCTATTCAGTGCTGCAGTGTTATCTTCCTTTGAGGCCGTGCTGCTGCAGTACAGGAGCTGTCCATTAAGTCTTTTATGGAGTGAACTTCTCTATTGTTACATCTGCACGGATGTATTCAATTAATTTTTTTGTCAGCTCTGCGGGCGAGCCAGGTCAGACTGGTAAACTGGCTCATTACATCTTTTTCACTTAATGAAGTGAGTCTGCTGCAGCCCAGAAACACAAACGACCACACATCGCATCACGTCAGCGTATTCCAGTAAGTGCCTTCACTCCATAACGTAAACTTGTAGTGCAGTTAAAGTCTGGCGCCCGCATTTGATCTGTTTGAAGGATGCCAGCCACTGTGAAAGTGTGGAGGTGCTGCTGTGTGCGCAGACATTTGTAAAGGGCAGAGTTTGTGCAGATGCAGCTGTTTTAAAGGTTCAAGCTTGAACTATGTGCTTTCTGAATTACTGCTACAGTTCGGCTTCATCCTTCAGTGTCGAGAGGGAACGTCACATATCGCTGTCTTTACATTATGTTATTGAATACGACAAAGAATTTGAATTCTACATTGATTTTGGTCATGATCCAGCAGCCCTTTGTTGCAGATTAAGGATCAGGGCTTTAAGACACACTGAACCTTGGCTTGTTTGTTTGCTTTGTGTTTCCAACTCTGTCCTCTGCACTGGGACAAGAGCTGTTTTTCTTTACGGAGGCCTGCTGATTTCATCACTGACTGGAACTGCTGTACACAGTACAATCTGTCCTGTCTGTGATTTCTTTCTTTCCTGACCCCTTACTTTGTTTCAGTTAAAGTAAAGCAGTTCTGTGTGGTTGCATCCATGTGTATATTTGTGTATAAATACAGAATCTTTATCATGGTCTGTAGGAGCTGAGTCTATTACTTGCAGCTGCTGAGATG
Source organism: Epinephelus cyanopodus (assembly GCA_026686955.1). Taxonomy (NCBI): domain Eukaryota; kingdom Metazoa; phylum Chordata; class Actinopteri; order Perciformes; family Serranidae; genus Epinephelus; species Epinephelus cyanopodus. The sequence goes on along the minus strand of CM048923.1, from coordinate 4,382,026 downwards.
TTTCACCCGACGACCTGACCTGGCTGACACACGGTTGATGCCACAGCTTCCTTGGTTGTGTTCAGACAATAAACTGCAGCTTCCAGTTGCAGAACAATTGTCGTATTTTTTCACACCTGCAAACACAGGTTGAATAAATGTCCAATGCTTTATCTTTCATCTAAAACCAAATACACAGCTTTCATCGTGTTGCGCCACAGCCACCAAAAATATTTTGCCTTTCCAGGGTGAAACACCTACGTTTATACACTAATGCTCAAAATACCACACCTTGAGGCGTCCTGCTCTACACATCTACCAAGTTTAGTTAGTTAGTTAGGCTTAGATAAGAAATGAGCTCTCTAGCGCCCCAATTTTGTTTGATGGGGTCAATAATGGAGGGGTCCCCAGATTATAACCCATGACCCTCTACCACTGTGCCAAATTTCACATGGATTGACCAAGTCAGTGAGGAGAAAAACATGGAACAGACACACATTTGGGTCATTTTGCCCCCTCATCCCCTCTGAAATCACCGCCTGGTTACACTGTCAGAAAACACTCACATAAAGAATGTTTGACCACTCGCACAGAGACAGTGCTGCAGCTCCAAAGAAAGGCCTCTCATTTTAAGAATTAGCGCACATTATCTGTGTCTCAGGAACAGCTCCGTCCTCATTTATGAGCCTGCACTATACTTTCCAAAAGCCAGAAATAAAAGAGATAACCTTGAATTTGAGAGATATAAAATGAGCAGCTGCCCCATTAATGTTGAACACCACTGTGACTTTGTGGAGCCCTGCATGCTGAGTTGAGTCCTCCCACCGGTGTTCATATTCTCACTGAAAGGTACGAACACATTCAGACCATATTTGGGTGGAAATCTCACACAAAACATCCAAGGGTGGACAAAGTCAGTCCCTCATTTATTATCAGTGAAGCAGAGCCAGCTTTTCACACTGCAATGACATCACCAATCAGTTGTTGGGTTTCTTCCCAACATCTTTGGATACAGTAACACAGATGCAGGATTATGGGCTGATGCATTAAACCATCACATAGAGTTACAAACTTTGGTCCTTATCCTGGTTTTGATGAACCAAAGTGGAGGATACATCGATGCCTGCTCGCTGCTCTCATCTGTCACCATTTGGACACCAAAATCCACAAGATAAGTGTTAAAGTAAATCAGTGTATATGCAGCCAAGAACACACGACATGAGAATCGGGTCAGTTTGGGGCCAGATTCTTTACTCTCGACAATCAATAAAGCCCTGATTTTTTTAATGGTTCGAAAAATTATCTCGCCAGATTTTCTTGTTGTGTATGTTAAGATTTTTTTTTTTTTAACATCCGCAAATCTGCTTGGAAGTTCATCCTGCTGCGCTGATTTCAAATCGCAAGTGTCACAAACTGGCTCAGTAAATGTGAAGAGTATGAAGTTATTTTATTAACATGTTTAATATTTTACAATCTGATATCCTGTTGTGTGGCAAGGGACCCAGAGGATTGGCAGCAGTTTCCACAGCTCTCAGAGGGCTTTAATGCAGCATCATATGGGCTTCCACTCAGGATTTACTCACCTCCTTTGCCACAAAGTGCTGCGAGCTTTAAAGCCAATTTTTTGTCGTGACCAAAAAATGTAATTACATCCATCAAGTGATGCCATTTGGCCCAAAAAGACTTTTTGCCACAGGCTGACATAGCTAAAGAAAAGTCTAGAAATCAGTGGATAAAATGATTTGCTGTTACGCTCCAGTCTGGGTGTGCTAGAGTGTGGCATAGAAAGTGAAATGGAGAGCATGTATGAGTGAATGACCATGAGCAATTTATTGCTAATACAATGGAGATAAAAGCTGATAACACAAAAATAGTTGTCTGCTAAATGCTGGTGATACATGAAGCGAGGACGTCGGGGTGAACCACGGCCGAAACAACAAACAAAACAGGACTATGGCTCCGACAACAGAAGCAGACTGAATATCAGTTAAGAGACTGATAAGACCGTGTTTAGGGTGTTTGCTAGTTTCACTAATCATGTTATTATTTTTGCAGGCAGTGCGGCATTGTGTAAAATATCAATCAAAGACACATTTAAAAATGTAATTTTAAATAATTTATCAGTGATATATTTCATCATTATTTGTATTTAGACTCATCTCCCTGTCAGTGATCACTTAATTTTATCCTGTGAAGCACTTTGTTAAGTCTGTTTGAACATGCGCACTCTGAATGAATTATTGATCGTCCTTCTGTTGTTTATTAATCATATTGATCAAGATTTTGCCACCATGATGGTTTGCAGAAATGTGATAAATTAGTGGTGAGGATGTTACAAGTCGCCACAGCTGTGTGTAATTACAGCTGCTCAGGCACTGTCAGGTCAGTGACATTGCAGCATTTCTCACTGCCAGGTCTACTGAGCAGCGGAGGACACTAGTATCGATATGCAAACAGGTGTTTAAAGGTGTTTCTCGATCCATTTATGGTGAAGTCTGGGTCTGAAAATGAAGCTTGTACATGTGCACCCAGCAAAATAATGATTGAGATTCAGGATCCCAACACATTTTCATGAACAAAAGCTCAAACCTTTACCATCACTTCTTAATGACCCATGATAAAGTCTGTGGCACCTTCCAGCCTTATGGTACTTTTCTACAGGCATGCTTGCAGGACAGTCTCGGTTCCCATAGCAAACGCTGCCACACTATGTCACGCATACTTGTAACGTCTAAAAGTGAAAGGCTTCCAGTGTGTTTCCATTCATATACCTGCAACATATCCCGTTCTGCAGAGTAAAGCTGGCACACAGTCTCGTTCTTATGCATAACTCTACTTTCTGTGGTAGCTGACCAGTACCCCGGGAACTGTCGGGTGTGTCTTCCAGCTGCGGTGTATTAATTTGGGCTCAAGATAGTGACTTAATGGCAAACCATTCAGTTAATTGTGCTGACCTCGATGTTTGTTTATCGTGCTTTATATCATACGCCCACACATATTTATCCATATCTCATAATTATCAGACTTCGATCCTCTGCCTGACCCTCACTGTGTCCAAGGATGTTAATTTATTTTAAATGTCTAGACTATTAAATTGTTCTTATTTCTTCTGAGCTCATTTTGGTCAAATGTACTGTGATAGATAACTTATTACTCCACACAGAGAGTAATATTGTAAAGTAATTTATTCATTTCAAATGACGGTAACTAGTGATATGTAATGCATCACCTTTTGAGAGTAACTTGCCCAACTGTGACAGCCACTGACTCAATTTGAACCCACAAGCACGACAAGAAACAATCAGTTCAATTAAAAGTCCAAAAGGTCAGAGTCAGAATCAGGAGATCAATCAGAAAGAGTAAACTTAACCAACAGGGGTGAGGCAGGGAATCAGAGTCCAGGTAATCATGCGTAGGGTCAGAATCCAGGGAATCAGGTAGAGTAACAATCTTCAGGAGATAAAATAAGGGCTGGAATGCTAACAAGAAACCAAGAGATTTGTGAAACAGAATCAGGCATTCGATAGAGTTTCAGTCATGCATCTAACCACTGGACTGAATTTTAATTTAAAAATGTCACATATTACCTCTTCTGACCTCTATTGGTGGCCAAATTGAACTGGAACAAAACTGGTGGAACTTTTTATTGAATCTAAATCTTTCTAACATTCCTCAAAGACAGTAAAATTACTGCCCATTCCAACAGTCCACAACTGAAAAATGACACGCTGATAGAATTGATTGTGGTTTGTCCATTAAAATGTTCTTCTCAATCATGTAATAAAACTAAATGAGAAGAGAAAATTCTCCACTTAACAAACCTTTCTTTGTACCTCCCTAAAGAGACCTTAACTTGACTTCCACACATTTGTCTTGGGAGCAGCAGCCAGAACACGCTGGGGAAAAAAATCTCTAGTGCGTTCATCTGTTCCTCTGCTGTCGGAGCAGTTTCATCACATTTACAGAATACGGATGACACTCATTCCTTGTTGCATTTACCCCAAACACCATCTTCTCTGTGCTCCCAAGGGGGAAGTGAAAAAGGAAATGGGGATGCCAATGCAGCGATTTTTCTTTATTGAGGCAGCAGGAGAGATGAGAGGAATACAGAGAGGCTGATAAACAGGACGGAGGGCACAAAGACACATCGTCACACTTGACATAAAACTGAGGAGGTGATGCATCCAAAACTTTCACTGATGCTATTACCTCAAGCGTACGAACACTTAGAAGCCTCTCAGCTGTAAACATCTTGGGAAACAAAGTTTGGTACAAAATATACAGAAACACTTTCTCTAACTTTTGAGTTTTGAAAAAAGAACAACAGTTTTCGAACATGAAACATTTTTATTATAACACATTTGCCTTGGTTTGTTTGTGAAGGTTGCACATACATATGGAAATGTTGCATGCATATGTATGAGTATATGAATATTAATGTTTGTATATGTCGTGTTTATGGCTGTTTGCATGTGGTATATCAGCCCTGTCTATGATCCTCTCCATCATCACAATCACTCAAGTCCTCTGTGTGACTCTTTCTGATGATGTGTTTGGATGATGATGACAAGCAACTCTAGCGATTCATAAAAACATACTGGTGAAATGAACGAGTTTCGCGGCAGATAATGTGTTATTTAGAGCCTCACTGTCGGTGCCCGATCATTTTCACTATATGGATGTACGCGACTCTCACGGATCTAAATATCTTCCAAATGACTCCAAATGACACCAAACTTATCTGGGTGAGCAAACAACTGTGTTTAATGCCAGAAATAAGGTAAAAAAAAACAAAATAGAACATTCCCTTTAACAACAGAATGAAATGTTGAAAGAACAGAGCATATTTACCGTGTGCCAGTGAACAATACACAAACCATCAGGAAACATTTCTGCTAAAAGAGCTCAGTGGCTAAAGAAAAATATTCTCACCCTTTTTGTTTACTTTCCTCACTTTCGGTTCTCTTTTTCTGTGTTGAGTTAAACCACCAATCAGAGTGATGTCATTCGCCATCGGGCTCCGCAGTCGCCAACGCTGATTCTACATGATGATTTGGTGGGAAAAAACCCAACAAGGACCACCAGTGTGGGCCAACATTGACCGACTGTTGGCTTGGTGTTTTGGGCCTTAAGAGCGAAAGTCTGTGACTGAATAAATGCCCCTTCTTCCTGTTTCAAATGAAAACTCCTTGTTTCAAATTAAAAGCCATTTGGCGTTTCATAGATGGCTGAGCCAAAGGTTTTGACCTCGTCCTGTGCTATTCTTAAACATCTTCATTTTTTTCTCCGTCATTGTTTCTTTAGTTTGCTTCTGCACTGAGATAAAGTTATTGTAACCTGCTGCGCTGCAATCATTTTCAGAGAAACACGGTACAGCCACAGAATGTTACTTTGCTATTTTTCATGTTACCCACCAGCCCCTCTTCACAGTCACCCTAACATGAACTGACAGCTATTTTTTGGGGAAAAGACAGACACGCTGACCTGCCGACGTCGCTTCCTTTGTTTCCAAAGATGTCACCTCCCCTCTGGGCTGAGTTGCCTCTCGCAGCACCGTGGCCCTCGAGTACAAGAAAACACCAAGTCTGATCTTTGGGCACGCAGCAGGAAGGAGCTGGATGACAAAATGATGAGGCACAAACAAGTCTGACCGTGAAAAACCCTCAACAAAGGAAGCAGAAATACATTAAGTGTGTGCAGTTGCTGTTTTCATGTCACGTGGGCGAACAGGTGAATCCAGGACGAAACCATGATTCCTTCATTATTTCAGGAAACTGTGGGAACATTCGACAATAAGATTCCCCACAACACTGATCTTTTTGCTTGTGATCCTCTCGCCTCCTGTGGGCGGAAACATGGTCATTAAAAGTTTGTAGTTTGCTTCATGGTGTCAGGGAGACTGTAATTGGAAACTAGCTGTCGTAATGGACTCCAGTGGCGATACGTTGTAAAAGCAGGATCAACCACAGAAACTTCACTGCTCACTTCAGTGTAAGAACATCACACTTCCTGGATGAGACAAACTGTTGCCAGTGAACGTAGATTTGGCCTCTGATTTGGTTCTTGTTCATACTGACTTTTTGCAAATGAACCAAGAGTAAGTTTCATGAAGTTCCACCAACTAAGTTTTGGCGTTTATCATCCTGCATCATCAGGGCCGACGTGGGGAAATCAAATTCTGGTGACTGACAGAAGTTCATGCAGCAGCAGTTTAGTGCTTCTGACGTATTAATATTTCTGTTCTTCAGTTTCACAAAGAGTTTATAGAGAAATAACTGATCGTAAGCAGCCGAGAAAAGTGTCTCCTTTGGATAAAGTTGTGTGGTAACGTTAGACCACAACATCAACTCAACGTGAATAAGATTAACAATGATGTCTACATCTGTTCTAAGGTAAGTCAACATTGTGTTTGAGGCAACATATTGTATTGTGGAGTTCATAAGCCTATTTTGTTCTAGATTTGTACTTTGGTGATCATACGCAATGCAAGCGTAACACTGTGACCTGTAAATTTTGGCTTGTAATTTAAGCTTTTCATCGACCTTCTCAACAATAAAATGATGAATATATCCATCTAATATGTAGTTTAGGCCCTTTTGGTTACTTCTCAATGACATCTGATCATTATATCCCCAAAAATCATCAATTGCCTCCTGTGAAATGTGGTGTACTATGACACCTGCCATAGCGCCGCTCACTGAATGTTGATAGTTTGTCCGAGTGAGCGGAGGGGGGCGCAGCAAACAAATCTTGTTCACAGCTACAGTATGTTACACCTGTCAAGAGAAAGTGAGTCATGCTTGCTTAAAAAACATAGCAAAATGTTAACAAGATCCCCCGCAGACACAATAATGTCCGCTCCCTTGACATGCAAACTATTTTACAAGGTTCCACCCAACAGAGCGACAGCAGTAACTTCACTGATTAGTCCTCCTCCCTGTTTCATTTACTACAAATACAAACTCCCGACTGTGAAAAACAATCCACATCAGCCTCCTCGTGGTAATCATAAGTAGGGCAAGTGACATGTTTCTCTTTCTTTTTGACTCCCACTTGAGTTTGTTAATTGCAGAGGGGCGTTAAACTCAGACAGCAAACCCTGAAGAGATCAGCATGTGCAGTTGGCTCAGGGTTGATTTCAAAATAGAGATCTCAGATGGAGACGCTCCAGCACATAAATGCTTTAAAACAATTGTTATTCTACATTTTTCCACCAATTACACGTCTAATCAGTGCATTTAAAAAGAGCCCACAGACTGAACTTGAGGTCTGGCGTCCTGTGGACAAAAGAGACAAATTTCAATCAACATTCACGACCCTCTTACTCTGCAATCTGAGATGGTTACAAAGAAAGGGAGACGTTCTTCCTCCAGTCCACACTATTTTATTCAATTGCTCCAGTTTTCTCATTATACAGCACATTTCCTCTACCCGTACGGCTCTTCTCAGCCAAAAACAAGAGGGAGAGAAAGACCAGGGAAGATTGATTTTCAGCACAGATCAGATTCCACCTGCACAGGGAGGTTTTGGTCTGGACAGTCGGGGAGGCTCTGCGGTTTGGCCAGCAGGTTGTGTTTTTTTTTCAGCAGAATGAACGGAGAAGGTTTCTTTAGGTAATTTCATACTTAGCAGTCCTGGGAGAGAGATGAAGCTGAGGAAACAGACTCATCAAATATAAGCAAAATATAGCACTTCCAACAAAGTGCTTTCCAGTTAGTAAAGAGTGAAATACAGAGTGAAGAGGGGCTGGAGCTTTAGTGTTCCTGTGCTGTTCTGAATAAGTGTGCAGACTATGCAGTAAGTGGATGTGAGGGCACTTGTTAGACTAGTAGAGCTAAGTACAGGCCATTTTGTTCAGTAGATGGGGAACAATGTTTTAGAGAATCTCTTCTGAAATCTTTTCATCTTTTCAATTTTAGCATTATTCTTTCCTCTGTTTTCATTTCTGGGTCACAGATTGTGTTTGGAGTTACAGTGAGTCCACCTTTACCGAAAGGTTGGCTGGCCACATTTGGCTGTGAGGCGGGAACAGCGTTGGCATTTGTTCATTTATAAAGCTTTGATGCAGATGCTTCCACCTTGTATTTCTTCCCTTTTAACGCTAGACTTTTGCACATCTTCTTGGTATGTAAACGTAAGCCAATCACAGGTACTTTCAGAGAGAGGGCTTTTCTATTGGTTGTTCTACAAATACAGATGTGAATACGTCCCTTGGGTGAAAGCTGATTTAATGGCCAAGAATCCTGTAGAGAAAGTTGCTATACCAGCATTGGCAACAACTGCCTAAACTGCAAAGCAACCCAAAAAGAAGACTGACTTATAAGGAAGGGAGTCTAAAAGAGAGTTTGCCAATAAACAAAATCAAATGTGTCAATATCTGTGAAGTGTTTTAGAAAAAGAGTTCCTCCACCCCAACTCCCACCACTACAGACCACGTCTCTGGGAGGAGAGCAGCTCCAGAGACAGACCCCAGTCAGCATCTGCAGCACCCCAAATCCACCAAGCACAAATCCCAGCTCTGGGGGACCAGACAGGCCCAAAACCCTGCCAAATGAGAACTTTCTGTTGCTGCCATTACACAGGTCAGACTTTGGGCTGCTGCTGGTCACTGGCCCTCTGTGACACCTGACGCTTTTTGGTTTGGGCTAGCCGAATCTGAGCTGCTCCAGGCACCACCAGAGAACTCTACAATAAGATGTGATTAAATAAATGAATGTATGGGGAATGCAGAGTCACTGTATGAAGCGTGTGCATATGCCTGGGTCGTCTGATGGGAGGGACTTAGGACAGAGAGTTGAGAGCTGCAAGATGAAATTCTGCCACTTTTTTTGGTCTTTTCCAGATTTCTGTCGACCCCATCTTTAAGTTGAGGGAAAGATTGTGGTTTTTTAATTAACTCTTTGTGTCTGAAGTCACTGCTGGAGACCAGAACACGATCTTTTCCAAGTATTAACCAGAGCTTAACGGATAGTTTGTTGTTGTTTTACATTTTAGTCTCATTTTAATAACCTTTAAAAGCAGCACGATGCTTTAACTGTTTGGTTTTAGTCTTTTGTATATTTGATTTCAGCATAACAGCCAAATTCCCAACCTTTCCTGCATGGAACAATCCCAAGGTAAGGGGCCACTGGTTGTAAAGGACTACACTTTTGCATCTTGAATAGAAGCTTTTAGGTTTCATGGCAACAGCAGCACATAAAAGAAAATAACAGGACTGGAGCGCGTGTCCCCTGGGTGACAAATTTTGTATTTTCAGTTTTGGAGGTGTTGACAATTTAACACAGCTGGAAAAAAAATCATTGTTGTGCAAATGAGATGGGATGCCCAGCTGGCTTCAACAGTGGAGTGTCTGGACACACTGTAATGAGCTAAATAATGAAAAGTAAAATCATGAGCCGACTGAGGCCAAGTGTTGTTTCCCTGAACTACTGCTGTCAAAGCTGAAAAGCATAGTTTTTCTTCATGCTGGTCCCTGGTGTGAAGTATCCAGGTGTTTGGCTCTGCAGCAAGATGTATGGTTTAATCAGGGCTTGATTATGCAGGGTCGATGTTTAGCACACAGATCCACCAGGATCGGCCGTCCACGGGGAAGACAGATGCGGGGCGGTTACAGTTAATTAACCAACAGTAATTGGCAATCCCACCTAAAGACATTGCCATTGTAGAGCTGCCACTCTTCACTGCACGCCTCAACTGCTGCTAAACTTTGGCTCCAACCTCACGAGGAGCTGCTCCCAAATAAAGTCCTGACTGTCGCCTGAAGATATAAGAAGAGTTATTACCACCCAGGTGTATGAAGGCAAAGTGCAGCAGGTAGCATGGAGAAAATAATGAAAATAATTATGTTAGTCTCATACTTACTTATCTCTGCTTTTAATCTGCATTTATTTGTATAAATCAAAGATGGATGTGTGAACTTTTCACATTTCATCTTATCGTTGAACACCCAGGAGATTCTTCAGAGGATTTTTAACCAGTTTATTTAAAGATAAAAAAAAAACTATGAGCAAATACACCTGAAATATTGGCAATAAAAACAAAGGATTGTGGTAATGGTGCTCGCTGACAGATAGATGACCCCTGACCCCTCACCACCCTGAAGAAGATGCTTGTTTAAAGCTGGAGGCAGGAACTTTTGTCTAACTCCTCTGGGCAGTGAGAGTAATTACACAAACACTGTCAACACATGTTTATGATGCTCGCTGCATCTCCTCCTCCCCCAGGAGTGCTATCTTAAAGGTTTTATTTACTTTAAGAGACATTAACTTTAAGGTTAATGGAGGTGTTACTTTACTTTAGTCCTGTTTTCTTTTGTTCTGGAGCATCCACTTCAGACACTTTCACAATTTTACCCATTGTCATTCCCAGGTCATCAAATACAGACACTTCATGCCCCTCGGTACCAAAGGTACCCACTGCTGTCTTTATGAGACCATCCGCAGCAACATTTGACACTGAGAACAACTGATGTAGTATGAAGAGCAAGAAAGTCCATGTAGGGTTGGGAGGAAGGGCAGGGAGATGGCTCAAACAAAACTGGACTTTAAATCAGGAGACAACACTTCCTGTCTTGCATTCTCACTCCATCCTCGTCACATGTCCATGTTTGGTCATAGACTTTCCACGTCGAGATATAAAGTGCAAGGTACCATTGGTGTGTTGGTTGTTGACATTCTGGGACGTTCCTGTTGTCCTGGCATGTTTCCCCCCTGATGCCACCGGGCACAGTTACACAATAACATAGACCGGCCACATATCATGGGCTGCTAATTTGAACAAAGGTCTGCATCAATGCTGACACCACGCCAAACCACCTATCCATCTCACGCTTCATTTAAAGAGATAAGATAAGACTTTATTATCCCAGACAGGGGAAATTCACACATTACAGCAGCTCAAGAATCAGAAGCAAGGGACAAAAGGCAAAAGAGACTGACTGCTGACTCATAAACTCATGAACACTGCTGAGATACTGGGACCCCTTCACTTTGGGCAGGAACTCTCTTCTGACCCAAGCGAAGGAATTCATATTTACATCAAGTTATTTAATGTTGTGTAACAAACGTACTTATTTTAACCCCAAATATGATCTTTTTTCTAAACCTAACCAAGTAGTTTTGAGGCTTAAATTGCAGCTAAAAGCACACACACACACACACACACACACACAAATGTTAATAATCTTTGCAAGCTAGCATTAGCAAACATTGTAGTTGAATGTTGAATTTCAAACCCACTTTAAATCTGACTATAGCCTGTGAGTAAATTACAAGCGGCTAGAAAACATGTTGGCCAAAGTAAGTTGTCTAACAAGGACTTCAGGCAAGAATTGGTAAGTCATTAGTGTTACATTTAAAGCAAAGAGAAAAATCAATGGTGAAGTGAGGGAATAACAGACAGAGTGAATTTATGTGAGAAACAATCTTTGAATGACGCACCAAAACACTCAGACATGTCAGACGATTTACTTCTTTATCTTCACGACACTGAAGTGGCAATCATCTTCCATACAGGTCTGCTCCAGCGCCTAACCTACGTGCCTTACGCAGCGTTACCTGTCAATCTGTATTCACACGGCAGAAAACAACAGACAGGCCGCAGTATCAACTCTGACAGATGATTATTTCTTATGAACGGTGCTTTCACCTACAGCGAGTCACCTCCAAACGCTGCAGCTCAGAGATGACACGCATCATTGCAGCTATTTGGAGACGAGCCACGAAGCCTGAAGGCTCGCTGTGACAGAATGCGAACGTGCTCTGCTATATCTCTATGTGCACAGTCTGCCACTGTATGTTACCTTATACTGCCTGTTATTGTAACGTCTACGATGCCCTTGCGGTGAATGTAAGCACCTATTAAACATGTACAGAGTGTGGTGAGGGCAGCTCATAGTGTTGGTTGTCAGAATATTTCAGCTCCACTGTCAGCGAGAGAAAATCAGACTGAATTACCATTTTCTTTCACTTCATCCACTGTGTTCATGTTCAGAGGTTATTTTCTTACTTATCTTCCAAATTCTAAAAAGTAACAGTGTGTAAAATAAAAACAATTTATCCTGATATTTAATCAATAACCCCTTCAGTGTTTGAAGGTTTAAAAAAAGAACTAATTTAAACTGTGGCTAACTAAAAACTGACTCACTGGACCCATAATTAACACTGTCAGAGACGATACGCTGACTAACTGCAGATGAATGACTTACAGCACGTGTGGACGACTGCAGAGACGTCAGCACGGACACTGAATCCCATTTCCAATCACACAGCATCTCTGACGGGTCAAAGATGAAAATCAGTTGTGCTGCTTAAAGCAATATTCCCTCAGAGTCCATCGTTCACTGTGATTAAAGGATAATTAGGGTCAACCCTGGACCTGATATTTTCCATAATACCAATTGATTCTGACCACAGCCGTGTTCATTTCTTCATTATGAGACTAATTACACCCCATTAGCTTGTCTTCAGAGACCTGTGGACACTTGTATCAATCACAGATCACATCTGTTACAGCATATTGACAATCTGCTTTCAGAAAACATCTTTTATACTTATCTTTTAAGAGGATAAATGACATGCAGTGTCTCTGACCAATGCGTCCTGTTCTACATATCTACCAAGTTTAGTAAAAATCCATATGGCAGTTAGGCCCAGATAAGAAATGAGCTCTCTAGCGCCCCCATTTTGTTTGATGGGGAATAATGGAGGGGTCCCCTCAGATTATGTGTGGTCATATGCCTACAAAGTTGCGTGGTGATGGGTGAAACCCTTGAGATGTTATACACCTTTATGTGATGAGCCACGCCCTCCGCAATATTCATTGCCTTATAGAAGCTCAGTTTTAGTAAGTTTTCCAACTTTTGCCAAGAGGGAACTTTAGATATTGGTCCCTAGATTATGTTCACCCAGTTCATGCAGATCGCTCAAACTTCCTAGGAAGAGATCCATTTGAAGTGTTTTCAAAAAAACAGAGATTGTTGAGCAGTATGCAGTACATTTCTGGGGCCATTTTGATTCCCTAATATTGCTACAGGCAGCTGCCAAGGGTGGAGAAGAGGTTTGCTCCTTAAGGCTCCAGAATGACATTATCTTCTGTTGACAGCTCACAGTAGCTTAATACAATACAGTTTTCTGGCTTTTCTGTGATATCCAGTGCCAGCAAAAAATGTTGCTGCATATTTCTGATCCGTTGTTAGCGCAGTCAGCTCGTTTACTATATTACATAAGTTTCACCCTCACACTGAACGTCCTGCTGAACCCTCTTCAAACTCTCAAACAACATAAAATGGAAAAAAAGGAACAAAAAGAGCAGCTAAATCTGATTCGGCTAACATAACATCCTCAAACTTTACCCCCGCTGAAGAGGGTACACTTTTTATTGCTCATACCCTTATAATTTAGACTGATTCAACTGTTATATCAAACCTTTTCTCGTACAGTGGCCATTTATGGTACAAACGATATCAGGCGGTGCCAATCTTCCTCAGCAGTCTCACTTTGTCTCTGCTTCTCTTTTATTTTCCCACTTGTCATCTGAAAACATCATGAAGAAATGAAGTTTCACACTGCTTTCGTGTTTCACAAAACGAGCCCTGTTGCACCTCATTACACCTCCCTCTCCCTGCTGAGGATTGTCCCACTCATAACAGGAGGTGAGGGGTGGACGGCATGGGGAGCAGTCGGAAATTTGAATATGTGACAGACACACCTAGCTGGAAACATGTCTGTCTTCCTAAAATAGAAAACTTCACATAGCTGTAGTCGCCTGTGACGTAAATGTTTTCACAGGCAAAAATGATTATCAGAGAGAATGCAGTCTGAGGGAGGAAGAGGAGGAAGAGGTTGGACTGAAAACTTTGTCGAGCATCTTTTCTTACATAAGGCTGATCATTGAGGGGTTTGTTTGTGTTTGTGTATTGAGTAATGGTGGTGGGACCAAGTTATTAACACAAGTCCTAACATAGGCTTTACTCTCAGTGATGATGCAGAGGATGAAGAACAGCACAACAGGATATAAGCAGAGCTAAGAACACAGGCAGCTAGTAAGGTAGAGTCTCTGTTGATCTCAGGGTCTGTTCAAGTCGACCACCATTTCTGGATCAGCCCTAATTATCCTCAGATTTATCCAGATCAGAGAATAGAGAATATATTGCAACTTGTTAGATGTTGTTTCACTTCAATATATGACGACATGGAAGTTATAAGCAAGCTAAATATAACGTTAGCTGATGTGAACCGTATTTGTCTAGTAACGTTACAACAAACGCCACAAAATTATCTGTGACTGTGACCATGAACACAAATATACAGCAGACAGATGCAGTTGGTTGAAGTGTGTAGCTGAAGTGTAACGTTAGTAATGTTAATCCTCTCGCTGTCATACTGCTTCGACCAAAGGGGGCGCTATAATCAACGAAAACGTAAAGTTCCGCACAGCTGCTTTAAAGATTAAAATGGTATCTTCCCTTATCAGTAAAACTTGGGCAGCAGACGTTTTCTGTGACGATGGATTTGTTGTTGCAAAATCTGAATATAATCGTAAATTATAGGAGAACAAGTTGTGCGTAAACACATATGTTGTATTTAACTAATCTGTCTGTGTCCTGTGATTCACCTCCATCCTCACAGTAACGCTGGTGGAGCGTGATGTCTTTCAGACGAGACAGACAGAATTAAAATGGGACAGACTGTTCTTCACAGACTGTGACAGCTAAACGAGACTGACGATAACAGAAATTAAAAGATGACATTTACTCTTCAACAGAGAGGAAAAAACACCAAGAAAGACAGAAAAGAAAAGACGTCATGTCTGCGAGACTCAAACAAATTTGCAGGAGTTTAGCTCTGCCATTTTCAGTTTTCTCTTTGTCTCTCTTCCCCTCTCTGTATCTATCATCCCCTTTTCTTTTCTGTTCCTTCCTCTCATCTCTAAAAACCATCCATCCTCCTTTTACTCTCTCCTTTTTATCTCTTCCTCTGCACATCCCTCATTGTTCTTCTCCTCGTCTTCATTTGTGTTTCCTCTCAGTGTCTCATTTGTCTTCTAATTAATTAATAATTGATACCTTTTATGTTTTCCAGCTCCCCGCTGCCCCACAACAAGGCCCTTATTCGTCCAAATCTTTAGAAACAGACGGTACATCTTTTAATGCCTCTCCTTTCTGTTGAATCCCCTGCAAGAAATTGACAGAGTGGTTTATGGGTATTTATCATGCCCCGTGGGACGGCTGGGTAATCACATGCAACCACAGCGCAATCTATCACCTAAATACACAACTGTGTCTAAGTAGCACAGCGTTATCTCCTCTTCGCTGTGTTTCTCTTCTATCTCTGCCTTCTCTTTGCTGTTGGGTTGCTGTATGTGTTAATAATGTCCTCGTTGTTACTACGGAGAGATAACAGCCATTAATACTGCCTGAGAGAAGAGAGGAGAGTAACATTTACTGTCCTTGCAATAGCTGAGATGCAGACGGATAAAGTCACTGTTTAACAGTGAGATGCTCTGATGTTTAGAGTCAAGAAAAAATCCTAAACTTGCTGTTTCCAACCTTTAGTAAGTCACTATAGGATTCAGAAGGTTCTAACTTTACCACAGGCTACTCATTACTGCAAGATATCTAACATTATGAATTAAAATTTAAAATTAAAACTTATTATTCAACCAGGAAGGGCAATAGTTGTCGGGATTTCATTGGTTGCTTAGTCACGGAAAAAACAAACCAAAAAAAAAAACAACAAACAAAAAACCCTATATGACTGGACCATGTTGGATCTTGATTTGAAAGGAAAGACACAGGAAGTGGCCCATTAAACACAAATTAAACACACATTAAACGTGGCTTAATAGAGACAGTTTCAAACACAAGTACACAAATCAGCTTCACTATAACTCGCAGCATTCACAGACAAACACTTGTCTTTATCTGGACACATTTTCCCCACAAATACAACATGCTAATGTTTTTAGCACAAGTCTATGGCATTTTACATTGTATAAATTAGCCTAGAGGCTAGGGGGCTTTTCCTTTACTCATATGAAGCCAGGGACAGCAGCAATTTTAACAAAGGTAACGTTACAAAATTCAGCTCCATTACAGCTCACAAGGTTCACTGACAAAACCACTGTTTTTTACTAAACATGTTTTCCAAACAAATACAACATGCTAACGTTATTAGCACAAGCCTATGGCATTTTACATTGACAAGCAAAATTGGTATCTGATTTAGATTTTTGCTGTGTTTTACACTGCTTTACTTTTATTACCACAAGAGCGAGATGGTCCCATCACTCACGTCTTTATGGGAGTATCTAAACAGAAACACTAAGAAGTAAAAGCAAATCGAACCTCTTGGCCTGAGTCCCAAGTGCTCTGTGTGAAAAATGTCAGGTAGCTCATCACCTGGTTGACAGGCACCTTCCATATGGTGAAGCAGGATGTAGCTATGTCGTGCTGGGGTGATGCCTCTCAGCAGCAGGAGAAGGACACTGGGGAGGTTTGTGAGGAACACCTGATCTGAGACCGAGCTGAAGATTAGAACAAAGATCTGAAACCAAACTGTCTTTGTTCGGTTCTGCTGAAGCTGAATGAAAATCTGTGGCGACCAACACGGAGATCAGAGTTCACCATGACAGAAGATCTACGAGGAGCAAAGGCAGAACTCAGGTTTGAAAAGCAGATGTAAAATACAAAATGAAATACGTGCCACGTGTATTGTTTTAAATCTACAACAATACAAAACAAGTTCTGCAAACAAAATACAACAGAAAAGTGAAAAAGTAAAGAAGACTGAATACGAAGCCGGTGGTCGGTGTACATATTGGCCCGTCGCTATGACTACAGACACTGGACTTTAAATTAGATCTGCATGGGGTGTTTAAATAGCATAAAGCTTTATAGACAGAGAGTGAGAAGTGGAGTGAGGAAGCCGGAAGATTAGAGGGTTTATCGTGTCTTGTGGGAGTCGAGATGAGTCATCCTTTATTGAGAAGAGGAGAAAAAGCTGCAGGTTAATGAGGAAGAGGGCGAGACGCAAGAGGCAAATATCACAAAGACGAGAAGCTGCTGTCTCTTCATGTCGTCGGTCAGAGGCTGCAACCTGATCAGTCAAACAGTTACGGTTCAGCACTCGAGAAGACGGGCTTTGTTGACTGAAAAGAAACCTGTGATCTGCTTTTTGATTCTGAACTGAAGTCATTATTTTGTCAAATATATTCACCGCTCTTGTTCTGTGTAACTGTGGTTGTGAATGTAAATGTAGTGCTTGTGGTCTAGAAACAACAGGAGTGGCAGATCAATCGTAATAGTTTGAAGTCACTGGTTTTGCAAGGAATTCCCAGAGAGGTCTAAAAGTGCAGAGCATACGGACTCTCCGTCATCCACTTTGTCAGTTCAGAATTAAGTGGTCTTTACTGGCGAGACAACAATTGACAGAGCTGCACTGAGCACACACCAGCCAGCTGACAGTAATGAAGTGTCTGTGTTTAAAAGGCTGAGACTGTTTGAACCAAACTTTTTGGAACACACAAAAAATACTGTTAGAGTGGATTTTTACTCTGAATGCACTCATACTGTATATCATTTGTAATTTTTACAATCAAAATACTTTATTATGTGTTAGAACCAGAGACACCAAAACAATGACAATAAAGGGTCCTGACAGACCTTTTTCCAGCAAAAAACATTAAAGCAACTCTTACTCTCTTGCATTTCATACAGCACTTACATCCACAACTCCTGCCTCCCCCCGGAGTTTTGAAACTTATCCGGGGTCAGTGATTGATGAGTTTTATAATATAACGTGAACGCTAATGTTAGATAGTACTGGTGACTGGCAACAAACAAGACAGTAGGCTAGCGTTAGCCATTAGCAACTGGATGCTGTGCTGTCATATATAACGTTATAGCCTATGTTACATTAGAGGCAAACTAAAAATACCTGTCCAGCAGAAACTCTGCGACCATCTCGTCCCTTTTTAGCTCAGGATGAAGCTACATCAGTCTTCGCCATCCCTCGAAAGGATGATACGCAATCGGTTACGTCAGTGAGAGGCCTCCACGTGGGGAAGACAGACAGGGTGGGAGAAAACTCCGACTAATCATTGCATTCAGAGTTTTGTCGGTGATGCCTCAGGCACCTTTTAGCGTCATAGTGAGATGAACATTATAACATGTAGTAAATGTTGTGACGTGAAGTTTTGAGTGAAAATAATACATAAATCACACTACAATAAAACATCACTAACTGTTTTTTAGACAGGACACAACCAGCAGTGTCATGGGTGAAAGTCTAGTTTAGTTTGATCCAGCCACCTCCCGCTCTACACCGACTTCTTTGCTCTTAAAGGCTAAGTTCGGTTTTTTGACATCTGGGCCTTATTTTTAGGAATAAATACGCTCGTAGACTCACCCAGACGGTTTTGGTGGAGCTCGGAGCCGTTTTCGAGCAATTTAGATCCATCCGACGGCGTCTTCTCTCATGCCATAGAAGCGGACGGGGCCAGACATCGAAGCCCCTAAATTAGACATTATCTGCTGCGAAAGTCGCTCATTTCACCTACATTTTATAAATGAATGGCCAGTGTTATCACCATGTCCGCTCAACTTCCTTGTTATGGTCATCCGGGGCTTTACAAGGATGGGTCACTTTTGGTGACGTCATAGACGTGCGCCGCAGGAGCGCAGCTGAGTTCCGCCGGCGCTAGGCTAGGCTATACAGCTACACAGCTATTCTTGTGCAACATGACGGAAATTTATCCGATGTAGAAGTGTCTGATGACGACTCTGAGTATGATGGATGCCCGTATCGTTTTGAGCCAGAATACACCGACGAGGAGCTATTTGAAAGGAGGATGCAGAGGGAAAGAGCCGAACAGCTGGCCAGAGAACAAGCGACCACTGCACGTCCACGAATGGGGGCTAACTGGTGGTGTTGTTGTGGAACACTGCACGCCACAGACAACAGAAGAGGAGAGCCTTTGCTGCTCAGAGTGGGACTTGAGACCAGAGGAAACACGTATTGATGCCCCCCAAATACGTGTCTCACTACACTGGAAGATTTTTCTGCCATGACAAACCGGGCTGTGGTAGAGACTTTTCTTCATGTCCCGAGAGTCAACTGGCAGACGCAGCCGAAGCCAGCAGGACCAAACGGACAACTTTCGATAGAGTAAGTAGCCCATACAAATGCAAAAACGGGTATATTTTCTATGAGTGTTTGCTTTATAAATAAATAACGGTCGAAACAACTGACAATTAGTTTTGGAGAAAGCATATGACTACTTGTAAGTGTGCGCTAACAATGCAGACCCGCGGTGATTGCAGCTCGAGTCACAATTTATTGCCTGCAGAGAATAACCATATCATATGCATTGCGAGTTAGTTTTTCAAAAAGCATGGACTAGAGTAAATTATTTTGCGTTACAGTGCAGTATTCTTTTGCAGGAATGTATTTTTAGAAGGCTACTCCTGCTCAGACATAGGTCGTGAAGATAGCTATTCATTTTATACAAGGAGCTTTATACGCTGGCTGACGTGCACTGGTTATCGACCAATATTATTACATCTTCAAAAGAAATGCATTACCTCCGCTGCGTCTGTTTTGCCCTCTGAAACAATCGGGATGGCATTCCTCCTGAGGTACTGACGCTGAGCTTCCTGGCCTTTTATCTTTGTCGTCTTCGTAATGAAGTCTTCTGGAGCGAAGTGAGCGCTGCTGACCCGGTGACTGACCCTCCTCAGTTCTTCCATTGGACTATTCGGGTCCATTTTCAGGACAACAAGCAGAGCTTTAGTAACTCCGGGTTTTTCAAAGGAAGCCTGTGGAATGTGAACTTTGTCCAACTAGTCATTTTGTTTGGACAAAGTGGAAAAACGCAATGACAAACCATGTTTGTACCCGTGTAGCTCTTAGCCTAGCGCCGGCTGGACTGCGCTCCTGCGGCGCACGTCTATGACGTCACCAAAAGTGACCCATCCTTGTAAAGCCCCGGATGACCATAACAAGGAAGTTGAGCGGACATGGTGATAACACTGGCCATTCATTTATAAAATGTAGGTGAAATGAGCGACTTTCGCAGCAGATAATGTCTAATTTAGGGGCTTCTATGGCATGAGAGAAGACGCCGTCAGATGGATCTAAATTGCTCGAAAACGGCTCCGAGCTCCACCAAAATCGTCTGGGTGAGTCTACGAGTGTATTTATTCCTAAAAATAAGGCCCAGGTGTCAAAAAACCGAACTTAGCCTTTAATACTATGTCTTTGCTCTGTGCATTTGGTTGGAGTCAGGTGACAGTAATCATAGATCTAGACATCATAGAAAAGTTGCGAGCGTCGGAGTAGTCAGAGGACCTGAAGCGGTTAAAGGAACAGTGTGACATTTTGAGTAAAATGCTTATTCACAGGCTAAAGTTAGATGACAGAATTGAATCTCTGCTGGTTGCCTGGCAACCTCAAGGTGACATTTACTCCAGGAAATGATGTTGATTAGAACCAAACTCATGATGTCACTTCTTGTGACCTCTGACCTCTGTGAAAGCCACGTCTCATTCAGCATTTCTGTTATCAGTGTGTCGATTTAAACTGTTTATATCTTAATAGCTGTAATCTCTAGCCCACAGACGTCAAGGGTTTATGGGTAAATGGTGTTCATTAGAGGCTGCTAAAAAGGATAGATATAACATTTTCTTGTCACCCTCAAATACCTTTCATTAAGCAGCAGTATTGACCTACATAACTCTGCCCCTTGCACCCTGTTTGGATTTAAAATAAAGCACATATTATCAGTAAGACGATGAAACCACACACACACACTAAAGCTTCGTTACATCAACAGTCTTGTTTGAATTAATTTACAATAAGCTTCATTTAACCATTGTTTACAATGACGGACGCTTTGACATTTGACCTTTTCTGGTGTAATATGCTAATTTACATGTGTGCCGTCATCCATCAGAGGCTGACAGTTAAACACGGAGACTATCTCACCGCAGCAGAGGCCTGGACACAGGACACTGCTGGCTTTAGGCTCAGTGTGTGTGTGTGTGTGTGTGTGTGTGTTTAGGGTCACAGGGGTTTGAATCACTTAATTCCGTCCAAGAAACGACTGTTATCGAAGCTCTACAGCTCTCGGTGCACTCAAGGAGGGTGAGGAGGAGAGAAAAGGAAAGAGAGAAGAGGAGGAAGAAACAGGATCTGAGAGGAGAGATTTAATCTTTGCATCAGGGCTGTACAGTATGTAGCAAACTCCATTAATGCAGACATAAAATGTTGTTTATTACCCAGAGAAAAGAGGCTCAACATGACCGCAAAATAAAAATCTGCCAAATTATCTTCAATTTTGTGTCCTTGTTCAGCCATCAGGAACAGCGCGGGGGTGAGGAGACTTTAATGGCCTGACTCAGAAGTACAAGAATCATGTGAGACACATGGGCTCAAAAAGCATTTTCCCAGTCACAGTCATCAGAAAAGGAGCAGCTGTAAAATGGCGAGTGAATTGTTTTAGCGCTACAAACACCTCAGAGTGTCTGTTTGTATTATCAGACTTAAATCCATAAGATCCAATAATAGTTTGAAAGCCATATGATTGAATTATTTTATCTGATTATTGTTCATGTGTGCAGGGAGCCAACAGGAAGTCAGCATGTCAGCCAGAAGAAGTGTGTGACACACATGTTGGCAAGCAGCTCGGACAATGGAGGACTCTACCAGCCTGTTCTCATCCCCAGCGCATCAAATACAGACGCTTTGTCACGCTCCTTAGGGTGTGCGTTCAACACGAGTTTCAGCTAACTCCAGTATAAACCCACAGCAGCAGTCTCATGATAACGAGGAAGAGTAAGAGTAAGATTGATTGACTGATGTCTTTATTTCAAACGTGAAAACACAACAAAAACAGTAGTTAAAAAAACACATATACCAGCTAACTGCAAATACTGACCAGAGAGCAAAAGGAGGGAGGAAGGAGGAGGAATTAAATTACATTTTACCCCTTTATAAATGGTCAAATTTGCGGTAAGGTTGAAGTAATTGGATGGTCGTGCAGAATGCATGGGGATTTGCTGAATTTGCATAAAGGCCCTGACACACCAAACCGAGTCTCAACAACCACATGTTTTGGACAGCTGTGAAGTGACAGAATGTCCCACCATCATGGTTCTTATATTGCCAGATTCCAGAGAGTCTCTCCTCGTCATATATGGCAGAATATGTCAGCTTCCAACTTGCTATGGTGAGATACATGTAAAAATGTAAGAATTTAGGCACACGGATTTGTTTTTTTCATTGATATAAAAATTAATATAAAATACAGGCACATAGTAGGACATGAAACGAGGGCAAATCTGGTTAGCCCAGATTGTGAAAAAAAACCCCAAGATATAGCATGTGTATGTAGCTTTTATAATGACTGTGATATGAGCTTAGAAGTAAAGGCAGGAAAAAGACCCCAAAAAGGCCTGGAGCCCAAAGGGTTATTACATCCATAGTCCATGCTAGTCGTGAAGGGATTCCCTAACTGTGCATGTTGATTCAGGTATGAAGTAAGAATGACGTGATCAAGGGAAGTCCAGTTAGACTGAAGAGCCATGAGTTTGAAGACGTCTAGAGATACATAAATACTCCACATTGGTGTATTGTGAGTAAAACTGTTGATGCATAATTTCAATAGCTAGAACAGAATAATGAAGAGACATTACTACATTTCAATACTGCTCTCAGGATTAGCACATATGTTTAGCATGCTAAAAGAAACTATTCCTCTCAATGAACAGTCCTGCCTATTTGACTACTGTACACATTGTGCTTGATCATTTTCAAGTGTTTACAAAAAGTTCGAAGGTCTCTCCCCACGTTCTGATTTAGAGATAATAAATCATCCTGTTGCTTGAAACGACAGCTCAGTGCGTTAACTCTCCAGACACTGTTTTTTAATTAAATCCGACTTTAATATCTTTCCCCAGCTCAGACTCTGGAGGCTGTACATCCCCAACGGGCTCGCCACGGGTGAAATTAGACCATCAGCCTAATTTAACAGCTATTGCCTTCGTCATGATTAGAGATTTAACATCTCACTTGGCAATCAGAACACGCAGCAGACATTTCCAATTCTCACACTTTCTTTGCAGCGATGGATGATTTTTTTTAGGCGAGAAAATATGGGGTGGAGGAGTGTCGAGAGATTAGCAGGGAGATTTTCCCCTTTTTCTCTGCATAATTAATAAGGTGTTTAGTACTCAGAGGGCCTGAATGTGCTGAAGGCTTCATTAAATTCTGGGAGTTACTCGGTTGTGTTTCTCTTGTATTCTGAAAGCAGAGATGGTTAATGTGCATGGAATATTGAATCCTGTACATTGTGTCTCTCAAGTGTCTGGTTATCAGCTGTGGTGCATTTAAAGGAGAACTGCAGCATTTAACACACTCGAGTTCAAATGTTACATGCGTGTAATTAGCATTAATTTGTGTCAGCTGGAGACATGTTAAAATATGCCTCGCTTTTGTTCATTCTTTTTAAGTCAGCTGTTTCTTGTTGAAATAATTTCTTTCACCTCAGGGATCCGTGATATATGACGGCAGAGCAGAATTTATGGGGACAACCCCGCCAACATTTAAGAGGACTGTTTGTAGATAGATAGATAGATAGATAGATATGATCCGAATACTTCTGGATGTGGCAAGACTCTGAGCTGTAACTGAAGTCTGATGTGTACAAGGTGAACAGGTACGGAGCCAAAAATGTTGTTTGAATGTTACTTATATTAAAACTTCACAGTGTGTGTTCTTGGGTTCGAACTCCAAATCATGTATTAATATATTCACCACCCAGCTACATGTATAACTCCAGACATTCACATCCGTTTAGTCTCGTGTATACACGGCTTTGTTCATTTCTAAAAAGAACCACAGCTTTATAACAGAGTGAAGCCATCACACACTAACATGGACAATCTCTACAGCATGATGTCATGGCCCAGAGTGTTACGTCCCACACAGAGACATGATAGTGAAATAACCAGCACAGCTGATTTACTGTGATAAATGCAGATTCAGTGTGAGAGGAGAGAGCATGACACGCAGTAGATTAAACACGTCACTCATATCTAACACACAGTGACCCTCCTTGGCTGCAGTATAATGTTCCCATCTCATCCCTTTAACAGACAGCACGTCAGCCTTTCACTGTTTTAATGCGGCTTTCATAATCAAAAACATGTTTACAGTCAAGTAAGTGCTGCGCTGACGGATTCACAGCGTTTACAAACAATGTGCTTTCACGGAGTTTGAAATAACATGCAGATGATTGAAAGTAAATGTACTGCTGAAGGTCAGTTTTTATTTCTCTAGGAAAAAAGAAAAGACATTTTATGGTGGATGTGGAAAAAGGCTTCAGAAAATAAAGAGAATGTGCACATACAGTATGTAATGCAGAAACAAAATAACGGTGCTGATGTGTTTTTTAATAGATGTTTTTTATTTTTCATTTTATTTCATTTTTTATCTTATCTTGTATTTTTATTTCTTCTATTTTTATTTTTATTTATGTATTAATTTATTTTGTTTATTTTATTTTATTGATTTCTTTTTTTTTCTTTCTGTGTCTAGTTGTGTTTTTTGTACATTTGTACATGTTCTGATATCACACACTGGTGTATAAGGACATTGTGATCAGTATGATACTCACTGGACAGGTGATAGTGATTTGGTAATCTGGCCTCTGCTCCCCAGAGTTGATCTCGTCTAATTAGTGGCACCAGCTGACTGATTCATCACACCTGGTAGGAATCTGTCTGTGTCTGTATCTGTTCTGTGAAGCACTCACGTCAGTAGCACTGATGATCGTCAAGGACTGAAATGTTTGCTGCTGTTTTTAATCACATTTTATTATTTTTTGCACATTGAGCACCCTTCTTTTGGTGCACAGATGTCCTAATTTTTTTGCATTGATCTCAGCCTGTGGTCCTTTTTTTATGGCGTCCAGCCCAGTGGGACTGGTGTCCTTTCTTAGTTGTCCATTGTACCAACGAGCCACGATCAACTTTTTTGTTGCCCTTGGCAGACGCAGTTTCACAGCAGCCCTATAGGACTTTACTGTTGTGTCACACATTATGTAAATCACAGTGAGCATTGTTGGTTTGTCAGGGAGTTGTGATACCAAATTGCCAATAGACATGGCAAAGAAAGCAATTCTCTCTTTCAAACAACATATTGACTCAATAATTAATAAATTAAACTGCAATCTAGCTGTACTTGTTGTACTTATTGTTTCAAAAATTGCTTTAACTTTCAAACAATTGTTGAATAGCTGTTACTGCCACTATTGGACTATGCTGCTGATATTTTCTATCAGGACACCTATGAAACATCTTCAAACACTTGATGTCATATACAAAAGCCTCTGTAGATTTTTTTGTGGTCTGATTTTCACACTGTTAAAATTATGAGTAAACTCTTATTAATTTTTGCATTTTATGTAGAAATGAAACTGAGTGAAAAGAAAGGGGATTTTTTTAAAAAATAAAATGAGCTCTGTGATACATTTGGAATTGTAATTCTTAAGTTTATCTTGGTTTCATACGCACTCCCCACTTACTTTCAGTTGCAGTCATCAGTCCTCCTCGCAATACTATACAATGTTTGCTCTGAGGTTGTTCTGTGGAAGTTCCATGTAAGAACTGGAGAACAAAATCAGCAAACAAAAACAAGTATTGAGAATATCTCTCCACCACTCCTTAAGGCCTTGAAGATGTTCAGATCAGGCAGTTCATACCTTAAGTGCTGAGTGCTAAGAAAGTAAATACATAAAAGAAAAAGTTTCCTAATTGTACATAAAATGTTTCAGCATCAAGATATTGTTTACATCAACACAAGTTACTGTCTCAGTCTTATTAAAACCATTTCAAGACCTTGCAGCTTCTCAGGTGACATCAGTTCTACCACTGGAGTTCAGGGTTCATGGGTTAAGGAGTGACACTGGGATTGGGCAAAGGTTACAGTGGTAGTCGTGTGTTGGCTTTGACGTAAGACCAGCATGCTAGCAACACTGCAGTTTGAGGTGTGCGTCTTTGACTGACAGGTGTCTCAACCTATCACACCCCTTGTGGAGTTCTGCGCCTGCCCCAAACTGAGACCCTGACCCGCCTGTACCCGAATCTTTAAGAGCCGACATAACCAAACTAGCACATTCTCACTGCGACCTCGTCACATATCGATGTTTGGTCGTGGACTTTCCACATCGAGATACGACGTGCAGGGTATCCTGGGTGTGTTGGATGCCTGTTACATGCATTGTCTGTTTTCACAGGAAATTTACAGTGTGCATACAGTCTCTTTCAAAATAAAAGCACTTTGTCGGTACAGGAAGGAACTGACATTTTTGTTTCCTTCAACAACTAATGCAGGTTGTTGGGTTTAGTTTAGTGAACACCGCTCTCCCAGGTGAAAGTGTTTGTTGGACCCATTCCCCAACCCTCCCACCCACCCTACTCAGACTTTTGTCGCTTTAACCTCCGTCTTATCCCACCCTGGTTGACTAAACCCAAAGCTTATCCATTACACACTGTCTTTTTCACAATAGCACAGAGAGGATGTTTAATGACATTTGAAAACAGTCAAACCTGAACCCTAACCCCCAGCTTCACGTAAACAAATCACCCGTGTCAGGTAGCTGAACTCAACCTCTTTCCTCTCGCTCCTCAGCTCCACCCAGGCGTCTTTATCTGTTCCATATTTGGATACTCACACTGCATACACACAGGAGATAATAGCTTTTATGTTTGTGATTATCTGTCTTTCCCTGGAAGTCTTTTTTCAAACGCGCACGCGGGCTGTGTAATTATCGTCAGTGTCACCCAGGCGTGTTTTATCAGCTGACCTGAACATCGAGTGCAGGTAACAGTAGGTGTTTAAATGAGCTTCAAATCTGCTGCAATTATCAAACACTGGATTGCTATTACTCACAGAGAGATTTGCTCTAAAATAAGATATCTACTGTGACAAAATGGGGTCAGCTGCTATTTTAAAATGACTGACAGCATAAAATTAAACTAATAACGTGCTGATGTAACAGTGGGGAAGGATGCATGAGAAAAGTACCACCGAGTGTTACATACTGAGGTCAGCCAAACGTGTTGACTGGACATTGGAAGAGCACTGCTTTTTATCGGATTCTATCAATGAGATTTCGTCACGCATGGATGAATGGATGGTAGACGGATGTATGGATGGATGGAGACATGTAGGGGAACAGATTACAGAAATTTCAGCCCTGTGGTATCATGAAATATAACACACTTTTTTAGTCCTCGGGCCCTGATCAATATTATCACTGATCGGTCAGTGTATTGATTAGGCCTGGGGAAACTTTCCGTGGCACTGTGATGGCCTTCAGGGCTCAGAGAATATACTGACTGCATTGATCTGTCTGTATACATGGTCACTATGTATACATCCACTACTGACTGAATGGGACAGTACAAGGACAGGTGGACATGTGCACCAACTAATTGAAAAGTTAATTTAGGGCACTGTCAGACCTAGAGTTTTCTTGCTTTGGTCTGAACCAGAGACTAAAGTTGTCTCAAAGTTCAGAATTTCCATGTGTAACGCCTCCGTCTATCATAGAC
Source organism: Epinephelus cyanopodus (assembly GCA_026686955.1). NCBI lineage: Eukaryota > Metazoa > Chordata > Actinopteri > Perciformes > Serranidae > Epinephelus > Epinephelus cyanopodus. Next base: position 4,354,431 of record CM048923.1, on the reverse strand, counting down.
GAAATGAGGATGTAATGGCGGAGGGGGATTAGGCCTTCGGAGGGAGGTGGGAGTTGTGGATGTTCTTTGATTATTACAGACTCTGGAGTCTAAAACTAAGCGAACTGACTGATTATTAAATGTGTACACACAGAGTTAACAGTTGAATACACGTTGACATTAGCCACACCATGTGTACAGCTGCTCTCTAAAAATATTCAAAGCTGTTTTCCTTGTACGTCCTCCTGTTTGTCCTGCCTCTCTGCCTGAAAACACTGTACAAGGGCACATCAGAGCATCCAAACTCACTGAACCACAAAACCATCTGGCTCCATCGATCCACATCAGAACGGACCAATCTGATGCCATTTACACAGATGTACAATGGTCCAGATCAGACGAGGAACCCAAACAACATGTAAGGGTCATTTCACAGGGTAACACAGCGGGCAGCAGTGGTCTCGGGGATACAGATGCCCGCCTGTGACTGGAAGGTCGTGACTTAAATCCTCAGATCCACTGGGAGAAATAAAATTAGATCTGGACCATGGAAAGTGGGTGAAGGAAGCCCTGATAAACCACTGGGACGTTCATACAGTCACTACTCTACAAGAAATATGGCATATTGTGAGGATAAAGTTGTAATACTTCAGGAAGAAAGTTGTAGTATTTCAAAAGTCAAGCATTTTGTATAGACAGATGAATATCTTCGGGGAAAATGGTAATATTTTAACAACATTACAACATTAATGTTATAGAAGTGATACATGTAAGTGTAAAAGAAGTAGCAATGCATGCATCACAGAATGATCTATAGTGCATCGTTCGTTAAGGTCAACTCATCTTACTGTATAATGACGAAAAATGTGTGTCTGTTCCACGTTTTTTCTCCTACTGACTTGGTCAATCCATGTGAAATTTGGCACAGTGGTAGAGGGTCATGGCAGGATGCCAATGAAGCAATATTACATCAATGGCCAAAGGGGGGCGCTATAGCAACCCACTGAAATGGCAATCTTTGAATGGGCATATCTCATGCCCGTATGTCGTAGAGACATAAAACTTTGCACAGAGATGTCTCTCCTCATGAGGAAACACATTTGCCTGAAGAACCCGTAACTTACAGTTAAAAGCTTTTCCGCCATTTGAATTTTTTGAAAAACACTTCAAATGGATCTCTTCCTAGGAAGTTGAACGATCTGCATGAAACTGGGTGAACATAATCTAGGGACCAATATCTAAAGTTCCCTCTTGGCAAAACAGAAAAATGCTTAAAAATGGCTAAAATGTGACCGATCGCTGTGGCTCCCCCTTATTAATATTTTCAGACTCTTTTTAAGGGAACAGTGTGTCAGATTTCAGGGGATTTAGTGGCATACAGCGGTGAGGACTGCAGATTGCAACTAGCTGAAACATCTCAGTTAATATTCCTTCAGTGTTCATTGCTCAGGAGGTTTTCACCAGGAGGGCAAATCGTCAGATCGGCTGTATCAGCAAGCGAACACACCATCTGCAGTCATTTTGACTTGACTGATTGATCTATTGATTGGCTATTGAAACAGGTGACATGCTTTACATTCTAAAGCCAGCCGCTGGTGATTTGACCAGCTGAGTTTCAGGTGACACCATCAGCTGGCTTGACTCAAGCTCAGACCGACCAGTTCACACTGCTGCAACTTTTCTCTGCAACGTTCTAAAAATCTTTGGTCTGAACTGGACTTATGGTAACGTAAACACAATAATTCTTATTTTCAGGTGATTATACGCTTAAGGAAACATACTTATTTTATTTCATTTCTGGCAGTATATCCTCCTCAGTCCTGCACACTGGACCTTTAATGTTTGTTAGTATCAACAAAGTTTGAGTTTTAAATCATGAACATTGCAGCCAGTGCAGCCTGTAACAAATAGAATTCAGAAAATAAAACAGGAGTTTTGCAATGCAGAATAAAGTAACTGTTAAGCACCAAAGACATGCTGTAGGAACACAACAAAGTTGTGAGTACTCATAAAGTTGTGATTATTATGCAGATTCAATATTTGACTTGAGTAAACTGATCGTAACACTGATCATACTTTTAAGTTTTCAGGTGCAGAAAGAAGGGCGGGCATGCCTTCATTTAATTATTTAAAAACCGCCTCCATAAACTGAAAGCCTTTCACTGTCTGATTCAGATATGACAGGAAAAAATACTGCAAACAGGAGAGAAGAATAGAGGTAGAGATCACAGAAGAGAGATGAAAAGCCACAGAAGATCAGAGGAAGCCGAATCATAAAGAAGACAAAGAAAGCAGAAAAAGAAACTGTGCAAAACAAAATAACAGGCGTGAACAATAATCAAAGACAGAAAAAGAGCAAGTGAAGTTAAAAGGGATTGTGGGTATTTTAGGCAGCACAGCAGAGGATTTCCAGGTCACTGCGTCTGTGAGGTGATGTGAGGATGATGAGTGATGGAGGTGAAGTAATAAAGCTGCCTCCCTGCTGCTGTCCACAGGACTGATACCTACAGATTGGTGTCAGAGTCCCTCGGAGGTTTTCCATCAGAGGCCAAGTGACGTTCTTACAACATGAAACATTAGTGGACAGGAAAGCTTATAGATTGAAAGCAAGCAGAGTGAAGGTGTGCAACAGAGAAACGACCTGGGGACGGCTGATCTTACACACACTCTGGATGGACTGGGAATATGCATCCAGTTAAAGGTTCACAAATTATATTAGATTCTACTTTGCTGTCAAATGTGTCAAATGGCTTTAAGGCCAGCTACAAAGAGCTTCTTGTAGCTTTTTTATTTGTGTTTACTTTCATATCAAGCCATTTTTGTTTAAAGGGATAGTGCACCCAAACATGAAAGTTGAGCCATTAACTACTCACCCATATGCCAATGGAGGCTCAGGTGAAGTTTTAGAGTCCTCACAACACTAGGGTCATTAGGGCACTCAAACTCCTCCACCACGATAAGGTGACGGTTCTTGGAGGAGTGACGGTTCTCGGAGGAGGGTGAGGAGCTCGGACATCCAGGAGGGACTCAGAGTAGAGCCGCTGCTCCTCCACATCGAGAGGAGCCAGTTGAGGTGGTTCGGGCATCTGGTAAGGATGCCTTCCAGACGCCTCCTTGGGAGGTGTTTCGGGCGTGTCCAACCGGGAGGAGACCTCAGGGCTGCCCCAGGACACACTGGAGGGATTACATCACCTGGCTGGCCTGGGAACACCTCGGGGTTCCCGCGGAAGAGCTGACGGAAGTGGCTGGGGAGAGGACTGTCTGGGCTCCGGATAAGCGGAGGAAGAAGAGTACAAGTACGAGCCTTATTTGTTTGAGCCTGAGTAAACGGACGCAGAACTCAGGCTACTGGATGAAGCAGCCATGGCAGCTGAATAGAGGCCCAGAGAGGCAGTTAGAGCCGCAGGCCACAATGAGGCTAAAAACAGAGTTCAAATTTTTCCAAACAACTTTTTATGTCGGGGCTTCAGGACACTTGGATCACTACGGACGAGCAGTATGGAGATATTTTGCGGTTTCAATTATGTGTTTTTGGACATTTGAATCTGGGGCGCCGTCAGCCTCCATTAGGTGGAGTTGTGCTGCTACCTCCTCTCCCCTTGGATCTCTGCAAGTGATGTGAGGACTCTAAAACTTCACCTGAGTCTCCCTCGGCGTATGGGTGAGTAGATAATGGCTGAATTTTCATGTTTGGGTGCACTATCCCTTTAACTTCTTGGATGGTTCTGTCAACAGAGGACACAGAGTTAATGGCATCCGTTACATCCTTCCAGGCCTTTGATTATCCTGTACCTAAAAATAATAAAATATCATGTATGTATATAGTTTTTTATCTCTCAACTTATGGGTGGGGTTGTGTTGTAATTGCTTGGTTTTAGTGCCAAGGTTTTTTAATGTTGAAATCTTACAGATTAACTAACATTTCATGAGTTACATCAAATGAATGCTGTGGTTAATGTGTGGTTAGGTTTAGGCACAAAAACCACTTGGTTATGGTTAAAAAAATATCATGTCTTGGCTTAAAACAATCACTTTGCGTGGTGCAATGGTAACACAACGATTTCTTAGTAAAAACAATCATTTTTCCTGTCACTATGTCGGCGGTAAAAGCAGCGATGTCTCAGGAAAAACTGACTGCAAACCATCTTTCTCTAACCTTAACCGAGTCATTTTGTGCTTCAACCAAACTAAACATTAACCAAAAGGGAAAAAAGTGGGACAAAAAATTACCTGTGTTTAATGTTCATATGAAAAAAAAAATGTAAATGTACAAAAGTCATGTTCTGTTGTCCACAATATGCCTCTGTTGGAGTATGATTCAAGCAGCTTTTCCTTGTGCATTGGTGTTGTGATTGTACAGAAAATAGACCAGACATGAAAACTCCAGCTATTACCTGTGTTCACTGTTCCTCTGATGAGTGCTGCTGTTGCACAACATTCAGATATTGATGGGAAATCTGTGTTTTTGTAGCTTACGGTTAAAATGGAACACTCAAACGTAACCTGTCAGTGAAATCCAACATCTCCAGATAGCGTATCTGCTCTCTACGTCTGCTCCGGCCCAATAAAATCAGGAGCGTGTGCTGTTAAAAGCTCAGTTTAATGTTTTCTCTGCAGACTGGTGAGTCACGGAGCTGGCGATGGAGCGGCCATGACATTTATGGCGTGATTCGGGCGGAGAGAGAGCCAGACAGAAAAATTTAAAGCCGAACTGCTCATTTAACTGAGTTTAGTCTCATTCCACATTACGGGATGTTCTGCTGATGGGTGACGCAGACAGACATAAGAGGCATTTTTGTTGTCTGAGTTTTTTTCTTTGTCTTTTACATTTTCTGTGTGTGTGCATGTTGTGTTCTGTATGGATCTGTGTACAAACCTTGTGTGGTTTTGATGCATATTGAAGAGACAGTTCACTCCCAAATCAAAACAACTAATCTTTCCTCTTACCTGCAGTGCCAGGTGTTGGAGATATTAGCCGCATATATCTGTCTTCTTTCTGCAATAATGAAACTAAAGGCGAGTTCATATTACACAACTGGCCGACCAGTTGCGGAGACTGTTGTAATCTTTTGAGTGTTCATACCTGGTGACGTGTGTTTGTCATCAGGAGTCTCACCAACTGCGTTACTACCTGTGTGTGTACACCACAAGATTTCTCCACCTCGCCCTCGCCGACAGAGCCCCAGCTAACGCGTTGATGTCACCAAACTTTTAAAGAGATTTAAAATCAGTCCATTCATCAACACTAGGAATTTCTTTTTTCAGACATTTCTAACCAATTACCAATAATATTCTTTGCAGATATTTATCATTTTTCCTCCATCCGAGTTCCTCCAATCTAATCAGGTACATCAGTTGATATTTAAAGGTTATTTTGGTTAGAAAGAAAGGAGGAGTGATGGAGGGCCACACAGTCCCACACGATCACCAACAGTCCATCTAGTTTGAGAAAGACACATGACATTCTTCCAACGAAATTCTCTCCAGGATGGAGAGCATGTTGTTTTCCATTGTTGCGGAAATATCTCTTCCCATTCCCCTTGTGTGACAGGCAGAGTATCTTCAGTTTCCCACCTTGTTTTAACTCTAAAATGTCCTTGTGTAGTTGTTGAAGGCTCAGGTACGGTTTCGAAATGACTTTTTATACAGTTCATTCTCATATGCTTTTGTAAATATTTGGAGGAGTTCATTTTCTGTGGCCATACTTTTCTTTATTTTTTGTCAGTATAATTATTAATATTTAAGTATCTAGTTTTGCAAACTAAATTTACCCTTAAGTTCCTAAAAACTCCATGTGACACCTTGCTTTATGAGCGTACAGTATGCTGTTAGCTCACTGGAGATCCAATCTTTAAATCTTTTGTCATGTTTACGAGGTATGAATTCTGTATTTCTGCTTTTCTATCTGCTGTGCACAGCTGTGTGTGTTACGATGCCCTCTGTGTGTGTGTGTGTGTGTGTGTGTGTGTGTGTGTGTGTGTTGTGTATTTACTTCACTCTGCTCATATGACTGTCAGGTTGCTGGTAGTGTAAAAACATGTCATGTGTGTCCAGTAAATCAGAGTAATTCCACTGTCTGACTCAGTTAACACACATCAGTCAGTAGGTTGTGTTGTCATCCGTAAGAGGAGAGAAGGGGACGCCAGCAGTGTGACAGCCACATAACCGACTGACTCACTGGTTTCTACGACAGACTGGTTTAAAAATAAGAACCCTCAAAGATCTGAGTGGGATTATAACTGTGTCTATTCTTCCTTTATTCTCATTGTTCATGTTGTGCGTGATGCAGGTACAATTTCAGCTTCACGATGATCCATCCTTGTCTTAATTCAAGACACCTTTTATCTACAATTCACTGCAGACAGCAGCCCCAGAAATACTTCCATGTTGGATGATTCCACACCTCATGATTTACTCCCAGTGCCTACACTCAGTGCCAGTGCAGGAAGGAGTGTGTCCTTGGGTGTGGAGGTCAGGGTGGTGGGTGGGTGCATGAGAAATGGGTGCAGAGCAGAAGAAAACAATAACCCGTCTCACACAGCTGCAGAGAAACAGCAGAGCACATCTGGAAGCTGCTGGTCCTGTTGTTGTCAAGGCTCAGAGTTTCCTGCAGATAACAAATATTTTGAGGAGAAGGGGATTCAGTTTCTGACCAGCTTTGAGCTCTTGAGATGTTTGGATGGATCTGGGGATGAGAGAGCTGCAGACAGCGCTGCATCTGCATTACTGATCGACACCAGCTCTCAGCTGCTCAGGTTACCTGGTCTTGGAAAGTTCAGATCACAGCTCACCTGCCCGATGAAAATTTGTACATTATACGTATCATATCAACGGCTATGAATGACAAGAACATCACTGCTTTAGGTCGTGCTACAAAAACTCTTTCTTCTTTGATAAACACGACCTCAAACCTCTTGAAACACCCACTACGACAGCACAGCAACATGAAGCTTGTGAAAAATCACCCTACCAAAGGTGAGCCGTGGGATGGCTTTAGCTCCATACAGTCCTAACAACTGACACTGGATTTTAGTTGTGGACAGCTGCAGGCTACAAGTAACAAAGATCTAATGAATCTTGTGGCTGGATGTGTGGTGGATGAAATGAAACAGTCCTTGTCCCAGTATACAAGCACGGGAGGGGAATTGTTTTGTTGACCGAAGTAAGAGGAATTCACCTCCCTGTCACATTATCTGGGTGTGTTAGTCCCTGATGGATCAGAAAGCATTTCAGCAGCTGGAGGCGCATTTGTAGTGTTTTTAATGAGAATGAAGCTTTTCGTTTGCTGTTTTTTGGTTGCAATGGCGCTCTGAATTCCTCGAGTTGAGAAATGCTTCACGTCATCGCCACTTTTTCCCCATTGTCCACAATCAGATGATTTGAGAGATGGGCCTTCTGTGGTGGTCACTACAAGAAGTTTACAGTTGGCAAACAAAGGAGGAGAAACTGGTGGTGCTCAGTCACTCGGCAGGACTGATAGACTCCCTGTAGTTTGTATTCACTTTTGTGAGCTAGGCCTGACGACAGACAGCAGGTTGTCAAACTGCCCCTGAGTCGTCCTAAAATATTCCTGGAAACGTCCATGATAGAGGAGAAGCTCCTGGACCAACTGGTGGTTCTCCCCATGATCCAGCCTCTTTTTTAGGGTCTCATGTAGCCACACAGATCTCTGTTTATCTGCTGACAGCCTCTCACCCTCAACCAGAGCTACAGACAGCACTCTCTGCCTCAACATGTCAGCAGCTAGATACTAATTACTGTGACATACATACAAAGTAAAGGTTAGAGTATGGAGGTGAAGGGGTGGTTGCCTGGGAACAGCAAAAAGGCACAGCAAGCGTTTTTTACTAGTGCCTCACGTTCTGCAGCCTGTAAGGACTAACAATAAATTGATTTTCCCTGATGTCATGTGAACTTGTTGATTAACACAGAGGTGCACATGTGAAGTCTGAATATTTGAGGAGAAAAGACACAATTACACATTTTGTGAGGTGTAATGGAAAAGTAATTTAACGAGTAGTGTAACAAATTGCTGTTACACTACTGCAGGGAATAATAAATACAGTAATAAAATTAACAGCTGACATTATAGCTAAAAATATGAACCATTCACATCCATTTATTTATGCCTTTTAAATAATATTCCCTGTTAAAGCAAAATGTTTAGTAAGAGCTGAGCCCTTTCTTTAACTGGCAGTTTGCAGTTAACATTAATCGATAAGTGATATCGCTAATTGAGCAATATCACTTTTTTCTTTTTTTTGCTGCTTTCAGACGCCTTTTGCAAGTTATTTAAACCTGTGACTCTTGAGCAAATTGGTGCGAGGCAAAGAGCAACTTCATAAGACATGTCCCACAAATTGCAAATAAAAAAAAAAGATTTAAAAGATTATTTTTAGGGGGAAAAGAAAAAAAGCTAGGGAAGGAATATATTTATAATATTTATTATAATTACATTTTAAAATTATGTTACAGAATCATTGTAAATTTTAAGCACTCTCTCCAGGTCATTTAACTTGTTTGTTTGTTTTTAGCTTTGTTTTGTTCTTTCTTTTTTTATTTTTTTTTTTTTATTAGTATTATTATTACATTTTTAATTTATGTTACAGAATTATTATGATTTTTAGGCATTCTCTCTGGGTCATTTTATCTTTCTATCTTTATATTTCTTTTATTTATTTATTTATTTTTAAAACTTTTTTATTTATTCTTTTTATTAAAAAAATATTTCTTTGTTTTTAATTTTCTCTTTTCTCTAATTTCTCCCTAATTTTTTGGGTCATTTCTTCTTTCATTGCTCATTCCCTTCTTCCCTTATTTTTAAAAGAACTCAAGTCAATCTGTTCAGGTTTCAAAGGGTTAATAAACAGCCAACAGACAGTAATGATGGAGGAAGGTGTTCAGATGGAGCTCAGATTGTTTTCCAAAAGACCTTAATGCACTTTGACAGGAGTTTATGCTCAAATGGAACTAAAAGCTGTAAAATACATTTGAAAAGTTGCGTATGAATGTGACAGATTCAGTATATTCATATTGTAATTTGTTCATTCATGCTGGAGCTGCTGTATAGCTGGGTGCAGGGCGCCACCTGCAGGGTAGAGGCAGCAGTCAGTGTACAGTGTGTGTGAATTTGAAGAATGGCACTGACTCATAAACTAGATAAATAGACTTCCCATCATTAAAGTCATATGTTAAGTTATGTTTTATGTTTATTGTTCGAAGATTCCTGAGTTCGTTAAAAGAAGAAGAACAAGCAAGTGTTTTTTTGTCTACAATATGTTTTATGTTTGACAACATGAAATGCAACAAACAAAACTAAAAGAAAAAAAAACAAAATAACCAAACTAACTCAAAACAAGAATGTTCCTCCTGTTTTAATGATTAATGTTCACTTCTTATCTGTACATTAGCAGACCGGACAACACAAACAGGACAAACAAAACAATGCTAAAAGTATAGCTACAGATTTAATAAACAAACAAACAAAAAGAATAAATATTTCAGTATTGTAATTGGAAAGGAAGACAATCAAAGAAGAATAGGTTCTCAAATAAGAGAACTTCACACACAATACATACAATGAGGTCACTCTCCAAGGACTTCTACCCCCGAACACCAAAGTTTCATTTTCATTTATATGGTGTCCATATTGTATCATATATGTCCAGCCTTACTTTGGTTTTATAAAATAAATAATCAAGGAGGAAATAACTTGACATCTCTACAATTCAGCAAATGTGACAATTAACCGCACCCACAACAGCATAATAATAATAATAATAATAATGATAATAATTTTATTTCTTTTATTCTATCTTATTGATTTATTTATTTAACAGGGACAGTGCACAGCTGCTTAGCTGCACCACAGTTAGCTATAAACTCATTTTCATCTGTAGTCCCTGGGCAGGAAACAGAATAATTTCTCTGCTAAATGAGCCTATTTATATATATATATATATATATGTATATATATATATATATATATATACATATATATATATATATATATATATATATATATTATATATACATATATATATTAAAAAAACATAATTACAAAATAAAACATATTCATGACACAGCAGCTTCAGCAATAACAGCATCAAATCACTGCAACAATAAAAGTAGCAACAACAATAAAACTACAACAAAATAATAATCTCAAATACTTGTGATAACATTTAGCCAAAAAAATAAAGAAATCTATTAAAAATACAACAACTTTTAATTTCACAAGTTTAAAGTTACGTACATTAAATGTGGGCTGTGTAGCAGGATCAGTTGTTCATAAAGTAAAAATACTTGAGAGTGAAGTTCACGGTCCAGCTGTTCCTCGCGTTGCCGTGACAACATGACGTCACACCGGTTTCCTCCCACTCCGTCAGTGTCCAGTTCAGTTTCACTTTACGTGAAGTGCCGCCGTTTCGTTTCCTCGAGACTGTGTCGTGTTTGCAGTGTGCAGTCTGTCCAGGTCCACAGGTCAGTGTCACGCTCTTCACTGTGACTTGTTCATGACTCTGTTAGTTCAGCTGCAGGGGAGACTTGTTAAAGTTCCGACCGTCTGTGACTCGTGGAGGAGCGTCAGTGAAGGCCACACACACACACACACACACACACACACACGCTCCTCTAAATCCACTCAGAAAGAAGAGCAAAGCACAGCCGGGTGTGTGTCGCACAGCGCTCACACACTCTGCACGTGTTGCTCTGAAAGTTGAATCATTTGAGCTGGAAAAACAAAGTTAGAAGTTCACGCATGCGCACGGGAGCGTCTTTTCAGTAGGCGAGGGGCTTTCCTCGTTACGCGTTAATAAATGTTGAGTCACTTATTGTTTAGTTAACTGTATAAACTGTGTGCAAACACCAGGACAACACGACACACAGTGTGATCACACGATGGAGGCTGAGCCTTAAATAACGGCCTCTGTGTGCTCATCGGGACCGTGTGGCGCAGGACCAGGACGCGAGAGGCCGCAGGACGCTTCGTGTCAGTGCGCCAGGCCTGGAAACCTGTTTGAACGGACTGTCATCTGTCCGCTCTCCGTTTTATCACACTCTCCGGATCTGCATGTGAGTTTTTTGTTATTATTATTATTTTTTATTTCAAATTTCAGGTCATACAAACAATGTGTGGCACAGTCGATTCCTCAAGTCACTAAGGTATTGCAACGTATAGTCACTTTTCTTATGTTAGTTTTAAAGTATTTATGTACAAATCAAAATCCACCAGAATATGTAAAAACTCGTTTTATGAAAGTAAAATTTGCCAATTTGTAGCATAAGATAAATTACAAAGGACAAAGACTTATCATTACATACAAATCTTGTAATAATATCCTCCAGACCGACTGTGATGATACATCCAGTTTTTTCATAGATATATTTCTCAAAATCCCTCCAAAAGACAGATGACACAGGGATAATACAGAATATATGTGCAATTGTCTGTGACTCAATCCCGCAAAAAGTGCATTTATCATCCAAGTCTGTGAACCTGGAAATTGTGTTGTTACAAAGATAAATGTTGTGTAGTATTTTGAAATGAAGTTCTCTTATTTTATTTGAAATACAGAATTGAAAGGGGCACAACCATGTTTTACGCCAATTAATGTCGACTACTTGTGAATTCCAGAAGAACTTTCCTCTAGGGCAGATCTCATTATAGCTATGAAGCACATTCCTAACATGCTTCTTGGTAAATTTTCTCTCGAGTATATCAATCCCTCTAATCGTGAGAGAAGGTGTCTGAACCTCAGTCTTTTGATAAGTTAAGTGACACTTCAAAACTTTGAAAATTCATAACAAATCAACCATACGTGCTACAACTTCACAACTTTCATCAAAGTGTAGCCCCAATACTGAAGAAACTTTTGTATATTTAAACCTATTAAAAATTATGAAGTTCATCACTCTGTTGTTTTCAAAAACTGTAAAACTTCTTAAACCTATCTCCTCCCACAATTTTTGCTCAGTTGACACCAAACTTGCTACAGAGCATCTTCAGACTGACCCACCTTCTGCTCTCTCTAAACTAAGGATGTCTTTTTTGAGATGATGGTGTTTGTTTTTCCAAACAAAATGTACAAACAAACTATTGATATCTTTACAGAGTGAATCGTTTACAAAAACTGATAAAGCGGGATAAACAAACCTCGACACACCTTCAGCTTTTGACAATAACACTCTTCCAAAAATGGAAATGTCCCTTTGCAACCACATGTTAAAGATGGATTTCGCCTTTTTGATTTTAGGGGGAAGGTTTAATTGCTGTCTCTGGGGGTTTTTTGTAATGTGAATCCCTAAATATTTAACACATTGCTCTGATCTGTATGTGTGTATGAGCTATGTGGCTGTGGTGACGTAAACGAATATAACCGTATAACGTATAGGCTGGTTTGAGATGAGCTGTGCCACGCCTGGATGAGATCACATGAGATCAGATAAGTGTGAGTGTGCTGAGGGCTCCAGAGCCACAGTTCATCCAGGCCTCAAGCAGACTTCACTGATTTAACAACCCATAATTCATTGCAATATGAACGTGACTGTGTTGTTTTTTTTTTCTTATTAATGTGTAAACTAGTCCATAACCATTGAGTGCACAGCTGCCCACGTACAGTTTCACACGGTGTGTGTTTGGGACACAGGTCATAGGAAATTGCAGATTAAATAGTCAACTGAACCCATTAAGTTTTTGTGAGTCCAAAGACGTGCAGGTTAATTGTTGACTCTAAATTATCCGTAGGCGTGAACGTGAGTGTGAATGGTTGACTTTGACTTCCTGTACAGACTGAAGGCCACAGGAAGCCGTCAGGCATTTCGTCACCACCTCCTGCTGAAGCCGCCTGATCTCGTCCACTTTCCACTCGAGGCTCAGTTCATCTAAAACAAGCCTAATGGCTACGGCATGACCCACCTTACTCTGTGTCTGATTGGCTCAGGCATGACGTTGCCTGAAGATGACGTTTCTCACATAGCACTCGTTGATTGAAACTCGTTGATTTGAAACATGATATTCGTCAGGGGTGTCCAGTTTCCCCGTACCTGTATTTACACTGCACTCAAATTCCCACGACTATTAATAATAGTGCTGTGCAAGGTATTTTGATAGCTTGTATAGCTGGTAAGGATATTATTATCAGTCAGCTGGTGGATGATGCGACAGTTCTCAGATGCCTGTTGCCTTACAGTCAGTGACTCATCTAAGGCTCCTTGTTTGTGCTTGACTATAAAGAGAAGTGAACTCGTAGCTGTGCACACTATTAGAAACATTCCTGTAAAAGGAAGACGTTAGAGCTTTGTATTTCTTAAGACGGGCAGCGGTGGGTGATATAGCCCTGAAACTGCAACAAAATAAGTGACGTTCACGAACTTTCTCCAGCTGGTTTGGTGTTGGGCGATCTTCTCTGCTTCCCTCCAGGATGTTCTTGATTCCTTGAGTTCTGCCTCAACAGACCTTCTCCAGGTGTTCTTTGGTCTTCCTGGCCTTTTTTGTCCCCTGTGAGCTCCAGGATAAGGACTGTCTGGTCGTGTTGGAGGGAGGTTTCCTCAAGGTGTGCCCAGTCCAGCTCCATTTCCTGCGTTTGTCTTGTGCTTCAAGTGGTGCTTGTTGTGCGGCTTGCTAGAGCTCTTCCTTTGATATTGTATTTGGACAGCATATTCCCAGGATGTGTCTTAAGCATCTGTTTAGAAAGGCTTGCAATTTGTTGGCAGTGGCTTTTTGCGGTTCTCCATGTTTCTGCCCCGGAAAACAAGATGGACTTGATGTTTGAATTCAGCGTCACGTAGGTTTACATTACCTAAGGTTTATAACAGAATCACTTGATGACGTGACCCCCGTGTGCGCACAGCGAGAGACTCAGGACGCCACCGAGAAGTTGCATGACGTCAATAGGTCAGCAAGTCAAAATATTGCAAGTATCATAATATGAATTTTTAATATCATATTAAAAATCTTACCCATATTATCTTGAATGATGGACAAAGAGACAAACTTTTAAATGACAATTTGAAAGTTTCCGTTTTTACCACCAGAGGGCGACAAATCCACAAGAGCCTCATTCTAAGGAGCCATTAGTGGTGGACGTAGCACGACTGGGGAATGACTGTCAGTGAGACATGACGCAAAGGATGAATGAGTGATGATTTGCTTATCAATGATTGGACTGATCCTCTCACTGTGTCCTCTACAGGTGAAAGCAGGAAGTCTCGGGGAGGTGATGTGAATCCAGCAGCAGCTGCCAAGGTAACACGATTGATTTTGGATTATTGGACTCACTGCGACTGCATGCTCTGACTGGATACAGGAGATGTGGAAAAATAGAGACATTTCAAATGCTGAAGAGCTTTTAAAGTCAGTCAGGCAGAAGTGAAAAGTGATGTCATCCCCAAAGAAAAGGCAAAGAAAGAGCAACATGTAATCCTCTAGACTGAAGGACATTGTGAGTGTCATTTCTTATGACACTGCAGCTCAAAGTGCCAGCAACATATTTACTCAGCCAGGGAAACTGTCTCACGAGTGTATTTAGTATCGAGTGTATTTAGAGTCGAACGTTGAGCTGTCCCAAAGCCTGGAAGGTTTCCCCCAGTCAGAGTTGTTTGTGCTTGTCACATGAATGAGAGGAATGATAAGAAATAATGTGTGAGCTCTCCCAGCAGGTTGTGGTGTCTGTGTGAAGGTGTGAGCTCTGCTATGGATCCGCGTCAGGGACCAGAGGAGGGAGTCCCTTCTTCTGAAACCATTCGCTGTGGGAAACTTGACAGCCAGACCAAAGCTCAGGGGTGAGATGAGGATCTCCAGCTGTTCAGACATAAAGTCACTTTCATGATGCCTGTAATAGTCACCTTTTGTTGACAATGTCATAGAGGAATTTATTCACTTACATGTTTTAATGTTTATGCTTTAGGTGACTTCACTTGACTTATTACTATTTGAAACTTTGGCTGTGTTTGATATCAACATTTTTCACTGAAACACTGTCAATAAGACACTACATACAGAAAAGCGTCATCGTCCCCGTAAACACTGACTTCAGTAATAAACATACATACATTTCTGACAGTGTCAACAAAAACTTAACATTATTATCTTTGTAAAGGTGGAATTTATGGCAGAGCTGTTGCATTGAGTTGAAACAGCTTTGAATTGTATACCTAGTAAAGTGCACAATTTGTGTTTTGAAAACATTTTACATCAGTATTTTGTCCAGGAAAAATTCACATTTATATCGCTGTTTTTTTTTTCAGGAACCATCTGAGACAAAAACCTTCTGAACCTGAACCCAGCTTACTGTCCTGTAAGAGTGACCGGTCAAGGGATTACATTCTTGATTTTAAACCAAGGTATTTATCTGACAAAAGTTATGTTGTTGTATTATAACATTGTAATTGTGCATTATTTTAACCAAGTTTAACTGAATGTGTGACTGGTCAGTGGATTTTATTACTAATGTTAAGTGCCAGTAAGTTTCTGTCAGTATTAAGATGATATTATTATGCAGTCCAAATGGATAGCACTTTGAAACGTAGAGCGTAGGACGTAGGACTTAAATGAAAGGTCGCTTGTATTTAATGTTATTTTGCATTTTTATGCCTCCGCGCTGGCGATAGCTGTGGCTGAGGTGTTATGTTTTGGGGTTGTCCATACATACGTGCATCCATTCCATTCTCTTGAATGCCATATCTCGAAAACACCTTGAGGGAATTTCTTTCAGATTTGGTGCAAATGTCCACTTGGACGCAACAATGAATTGACTAGATTTTTGTTAGTTGAAAGTCAGTGTGACCTTGCATTCATCCTGGTCTCATGAACGTGATATTTGAAGAACGATTTGATGAAGTTTCTTCAGATTTGGCGCAAACGTCCACTTGGACTCAATGAGCTGATAAGACTTTGGTGGTCAAAGGTGAAGACATTTGGTGAGATATTGAATTGGTGACACTAATCTTGGATGCCCACCTTGAATTAATCCTCTGTGCTGCCGGTAGGAAGATGTGTGTGTGAAGCACGTGTGTTTTCAAAGACATGGATGTAAACTATAGGCTCCCTTTTCACCAAACACTTTCGGTATGGTACCTTTGGAACCAAAAGTAACCGTTCATTCATGGTACCTAGACCCTAGGTCCACTTAGCATTTCCACCACAAACAGTACTCCAAAGTGTGGGCGGGGTTATTGTCACTCATTGCTCCGCCCAGCACTCACTGTATTTCCTCATTTATTTTTTAATTTAATTTTTTATTTTATATACTTTATTCATCCCCAAGGGGAAATTCAATTTTTCACTCTGTTTGTCAATTACACACAGGTCCGAACACACACGGGGTACGTCCCAAGTCCCTTAAAATTACTGCTAACCACCTTACCTAACTGTTTAGTCAGGAGTTAGGAGTGAGGATTGCTGATTAAGAGACATGAGACGGCCTTATTCTGAAGTGTCACGTAAAGCGACGTCCTGTTCTGATGACGGCGGCAGCTACAGTATGGGCGGCACAGCTGGATCTGCTGCATAACGAGCCGGGGTTTGGCATACATCCAAAGTCACATTATATTCGCTGATCAAAGCTGTACCCACCTCAAGCTGAAAAAGACTTCCTGTTAGGAACTTCTCGTGTTACCTCACTCATCGCACCTAACAGATCCCTCCTAACTCCTAACGCTAACTCCTTACTGGCAGGAATAAGAGACATGACACAACCTTAAAGATGGCGGGCCCCGAACGACTTTCGGTTCAAGTCAAGAATTAGGATTTAGCAGTATAAAATTAAGAGACTTAAGACGAGACGTATTCATGCACATGCCTTGCTCGGGCACCGAACTGGAAAAGTGTGTGTCATATAACTGACAGGCAATCAATTTCTTCATGATTCCTCCACAGCATGGATGAGGAGAGCTTCGAGGTTCCAAGTGGTCAGTCCGCCCAGCACCAAACATCCCTGGACTCTGTATTCAAGGTCTGTTCATGTACAACAACTAGTTTTACATCATCTCCATGTTGCACTTTGTAGACCAGTGGAGTGTCATCCTGTCCAATTTGGATCTGATGTTTGGTTTCATGATTTTAGTTTGGTTGTATCACTCTTGTAATATTCTGTTCCAGCTGCTGGAGGAGAACATCGTCACATATGTGAAGAACGAGCTGAAGATGTTCCAGAAAGTTCTGAGACCAGATTACTCAAAATGCTTAGAGAGTGAGAGGGAGGATGAGGTGCTGGACGGGAAGGCTGAAGAGCAGAGGAGGATCAGCGGAGAGGCATTTCTGAAGATCACACTGAACTTCCTGAGGGACATGAACCAGGAGAGGCTTGCTGACTGTCTGCAGAGCAGTAAGACTTTTTCTCCAAATTTTTGGATAAATTGGAAGTCTACTAATGTCTTGATAGATTGACCTAAATATATTCAAATATGCTGACATATTTACATTATGATTTATTCGCCCATCTTATTTGTTGTGTTTATTTAGGAAGTCGTTCTGGAATATGCCAACGCAATCTCAAATCTAACCTGCACAAGAAGTTCCAGTGTGTGTTTGAGGGGATCGCTAAAGCAGGAAACCCAACGCTTCTGAACCAGATCTTCACAGAGCTCTACATCACAGAGGGAGGGACTGCAGAGGTCAATGTGGAACATGAGATCAGACAAATTGAAACAGCATCCAAGAAACCAGTTAGACCTGAAACAACAATCACACAAGAAGACATCTTTAAAGCCTCACCTGGAAGAGACCGACCAATCAGAACAGTGATGACAAAGGGAGTGGCTGGCATTGGGAAAACAGTCTTAACACAGAAGTTTACTCTGGACTGGGCTGAAGACAAAGCCAACCAGGACATACAGTTCACATTTCCATTCACTTTCAGAGAGCTGAATGTGCTGAAAGAGAAAAAGTACAGCTTGGTGGGACTTGTGCATGACTACTTCACTGAAACCAAAGAAGCAGGAATCTGCAGGTTTGAAGAGTTCCAGGTTGTGTTCATCCTTGACGGTCTGGATGAGTGTCGATTTCCTCTGGACTTCAGCAACACTAAAATCCTGACTGATGTTACAGAGTCCACCTCAGTGGATGTGCTGCTGGTAAACCTCATCAGGGGAAACTGCTTCCCTCTGCTCGCCTCTGGATAACCACACGACCTGCAGCAGCCAATCAGATCCCTCCTGACTGTGTTGACATGGTGACAGAGGTCAGAGGGTTCACTGACCCACACAAGAAGGAGTACTTCAGGAAGAGATTCAGAGATGAGAAGCAGGCCAGCAGAATCATCTCCCACATTGAGACGTCACGAAGCCTCCACATCATGTGCCACATCCCAGTCTTCTGGATCACTGCTACAGTTCTGGAGAATGTTTTTAAAATCGGAAAAAGAGGAGAGCTGCCCAAGACCCTGACTGAGATGTATATCCACTTCCTGGTGGTTCAATCCAAACTGAACATCAAGTATGATGGAGGATCTGAGACAGATTCACACTTGAGTCTAAACAGCAAGATGATGATTGAGTCTCTGGGAAAACTGGCTTTTGAGCAGCTGCAGAAAGGCAACCTGTTCTTCTATGAATCAGACCTGACAGAGTGTGGCATCGATATCAGAGCAGCCTCAGTGTACTCAGGAGTGTTCACACAGATCTTTAAAGAGGAGAAAGGACTGTACCAGGAAAGGGTGTTCTGCTTCATCCATCTGAGCGTTCAGGAGTTTCTGGCTGCTCTTCATGTCCATCTGACCTTCATCAACTCTGGAGACAATCTGATGGCCAAAGATCGAACAACCTCAAGGTTGAAATTCTGTAGAGATAGAAGGAAATGTCTCCACCAGAGTGCTGTGGACAAGGCCTTACAGAGTCCAAATGGACACCTCGACTTGTTCCTTCGCTTCCTCCTGGGTCTTTCACTGCAGACCAATCAGAAGCACCTACGAGACCTTGTGACACAGTCAGGAAGTAGCTCGGAGAACAGTCAGGATATAATCCGGTACATCAAGAGGAAGTTCGAGGAAAATATCTCTGCAGAGAAAAGCATCAATCTGTTCCACTGTCTGAATGAACTGAAGGATTGTTCTCTAGTGGAGCAGATCCAACAGTTCCTAGAATCAGGAAGTCTCCGCACAGACAAACTGTCTCCTGCTCAGTGGTCAGCTCTGGTCTTCATCTTACAGTCCTCAGAAGAAGATCTGGATGTGTTTGACCTGAAGAAATACTCTGCTTCAGAGGAGGCTCTTCTGAGGCTGCTGCCAGTTGTGAAAACTTCCAACAAAGCTCTGTAAGAAGAGACTTAAATGCATTGAAATGATAATTAATGCATCGCTGTCTTCTACAGTGACAAAAAAAACTAATTTGTTTTCCCTCCTTGTCTCTTCAGAATGAGTGGCTGTGACCTCTCAAAGAAAAGCTGTGAAGATCTGTCCTTAGTCCTCAGCTCTCAGTCCTCTAATCTGAGAGAGCTGGACCTGAGTAACAACAACCTGCAGGATACAGGAGTGGAGCTGCTATCTGCTGGACTGGGGAGTCCACACTGTACACTTGAAACTCTCAGGTCAGGGTTCAGAAACTTCTGTTTGGGACTTTCGTAAAATCCTTGTTGTTAGTGACACCTCTCTCTGAGATTGTTAAATGAACCCTAGGTAGCATCCTGTTGCTCGCACTTCATCAAGTATTAGCTGTGAGCGAACACAGTCATATTTAGAATAACCTTATTATCTGCAATGTTCCTATGTTTCATTTGCTTCATATAGCTCCAAACTAGTTACAAACAAATTACATTATTAGCTAATGTAACCAGCAAACAATGGTCGATCCGTGTAGAATAGCAAGTTACGGCAAGCTGGCTAACCTTAGCTTAGATTACAGTTAACTCCTCCTTTTCTACTGGCAAGCAAAAATGGCTTTGTACCATTGCATAATTTATTGTTGGCTAAATCAAATTCAATTCAAAATACATAAAGTAAGTTTTATGTGTCATACATCGTACGTGTCTTCCTGTTTCTTATCGTCTCTTTAGGCTGAGCAGCTGCAACCTCTCGGAGAGAAGCTGTGAAGCTCTGTCCCCAGTTCTTTGCTCCCCGTCCTCCAGTCTGAGAGAGTTGGACCTGAGTAACAACGACCTGTGGGATTCAGGAGTGAAGCAGCTGTCCACTGGACTGGGGAGTCAACACTGCACACTGCAAATTCTCAGGTCAGGATTCATCAACCACATCAACTGATGATCGTTTAAACTATTATTAATATTAATGGATAAATTCATTTATTTTTCTCTACTCAAATTCCCTCTGAAACCAGTTATCGTAAGTGAGTTTTTCGAACCCGAGCATAATTTTCCACGAGCATATTTTATGTGATTTTGTTCTACTGAATAGCAGATAGGAATTTTAAGATTCAAAGTGAAGTGTGTGTAACTGACCTAATGTAAACACGTTGCCAGATATTCAGTGAACAGTTGTTTTGAAACACATACAAATTCTTTCTAACTGTCACCACTGGGATGATAGTGTGATTGTTTTGTTTAAGCATCCCTACACTGTGGATGATTACTGAAACTGAGGTTTTAGTTTTTATGTTTACTTCCCCAATGTACAGCCCTTTTGTGCCACATCAGCCTCTTTTGCCCTGCCTGTTCAAGATGGAAATATTGCGCTGTTATTCCACTTCACTGTTGTGTTCATGAGGTACAATAGTGGAATGGGTGGAAAGAGTGATCTCGCATTTAAGCCGCCAAGGGAGGTAGTAACAGCGCCAAAATAATGCCTGTATAACGGAACAGCCTGCAGGACGGTTGTGACATTTTCATGACGTGTTTACACATGCGACCCACCGTGGGAGAGTCAAAAAGCAGATGGTAGCAGTTAGTGCCTAACTCAAAGAGGAAGAGCAGTGGACTTTCTCGTGGCTCTATAGCGCAACCTCTGTGGGATCTCTGTGCTGTTTCAGACTGTAAGCATCTGAGAAAGCGTCACTAACCTCAATGATGTGTTTGAGGTTTGATGTTCGTCCCGACTGTTGTAAAGCTGTTGCAGCTCTTCAGCCAGTCAGCTCTCTGTGGCTGCTGTTTCTTTGACTTTTCATAAATTTGGACTTGTTTTTAATGCAGCACTTAGTGTTAGCAGTTGCTAACATTATTTTGACTAAGGTCACAGGAAGCTGTAGCTACACATTGCTTTAGTGATGATGTTTTTCTGTAGGCCAATGTGGAAGTTTGCATCACCCTGGTTACCTGGTCAGAAAGCCTGTGGGATTTTTCCATTGGGTTTTGGGTTATTGCAGGAAATAAATTCTAAGACGTGTGTTGTTTTGTGTTTGCAGGCTGTCCGGCTGTCTGATCACAGAGAAAGGCTGTGATTATCTGGCTACAGCTTTGAGCTCCACATCCTCGCGTCTGATAGAGCTGGACCTGAGTTACAATCATCCAGGACACTCGGGGTGAAGAAGCTGTCTGCTGTACGGGAGGATCCACGCTGGAGCATGAAAACTCTCAGGTATGAAGAAGCCTTTGTTTTTCACTCGCTCGCCCAGATAGTGGAGTTGAAGTTTCTTCGGTTTTCTTAATGCATGAGAGAGAGACTAAAATGGGGGGTTAAAGCTTTCAATATATTCATCAGTCTACTTTCCAATTCTTACCTATTGTCATGAGTTTAGGGTCGTGACCGAAAGAATGAATGATGCAAGCAGCTGAAGTGACTTTCCTTCATGAGGTGGCTGGACTCAATGTTAGAGATACTGTAATCAAGGAGCTCAAATCTCCGGAGGGAGTTTAGGGTATAACTAGTATGTTTGAAGGTGCTGCGGTAAATTAAACTTACTGAGCCTAATGATAGTGTGATCAGACGAAGCATGTGTTTTTGTATCTGCAGGACTTCAGACCACAACTATTTAGTTGCATTTGTGACAATGGAGCACCAGTGCAACTTGCAAATACTATAAATAAATCCTCACTTTTAATCTTGCCGCGTTAACAGACTAACTTTCTACTCACTGCTAACTACATATGTTGACCAGAAGCTGGAAGCTTCAAGTTCCCAGCAAAAACAGCAACACTTCCGGGTCAAGCTGGCACTTATATTTGTTTAATTATTCATTCATTCATTCATTGAATCGTACACCCTGGACAGGTCACCAGACTATCACAGGGCTGACACATAGAGACAGACAACCATTCACACCTACGGACAATTTAGAGTCACCAGTTAACCTGCATGTCTTTGGACTGTGGGAGGAAGCTGGAGCACCTGGAGGATGGAGGAATATAAGTGCATGTTAGAGACTAACTAAACTGTGTACATGAGAGCAATGTACTGTCCATGTTTCCATGCTGAAAGAGGATGTACTGCTCTAACCCCCCTCCTCCTTTCAGGGTGGGGCCCAGTGGAGTCCAGTGGATGACACCAGGTCTGAGGAAGTGTAAGTGTGTCTTAAATTTGATTCATGAATACAAAGCAGCACACATTCAATTATCTTAAACCTGTGACATCACTCATGTAAATCTCTGGTGTCATAGATAGATAAATAAGTGCAGCTGTATTGCGTCTTGTTCTCTCCAACAGATTCCTGTAAGCTCACCCTCGACGAAAACACAGTCAACAAAAACCTCAGAGTGTCTCATGACAAGAGGAAGGTGTCAAATGTGTTAGAGGCTGAGCCGTATCCTGATCATCCAGAGAGATTTGACTACTGGCCTCAGCTGCTGTGTAGAGATGTTCTGACTGGTCGCTGTTACTGGGAGGTGGAGTGTAGAGGAGTGGTGGATGTAGCAGTGACCTACAGAGGAATCAGCAGGCGAGGAGACAAATGTGATGGCTTGTTTGGAGGGAGTGATCAGTCCTGGAGTCTGAGCTGCATTGATGGTGGTTACTTTGTCTGTCACAACAACAAACAAACCTCCTCCTCCTCCTCTTCCTCCTCCTCCTCCTCGGTCTCTGGTAGAGTAGCAGTGTATGTGGACTGTCCTGCTGGCACTCTGTCCTTCTACACAGTCTCCTCTGACACACTGATCCACCTCCACACCTTCAACACTACATTGGCTGAACGTCTTTATCCTGGGTTTGGGTTCAGGTCAGATTCTCCTCATTCCTCAGTGTCACTAAACCTGAGCCACAGTTTAAAATAATCTGCAAAAGAAAGTGCAAATTAATGTGCTGTAGGCTCCATAGGAGTCTTAAAATGTGTTTGTCTTGTTGTGTTATTGGGAGCCAGAATAGAAGGAGTCATGGCGCAAAACTTTAATTTTATCGCAAAGAAGTCACCACTGCCCGTCAACAAAGACAACTGTGGTTAAATGTGATAAGACCAAAGGACTGGACGGAGGCCATCATCAAAAATGCTCACATGTGCAGCGCACACTTCATATCAGGTTAGGGAAAAAGTATTTCCTGTCGTAGGGAATAACATTATGTGTATTAAGCAGCCTGATCTCACAGAAATATGTGAAATGACCACGACCTCTTAACCCAGAGCCACACTGCCAACAAAGTGCTGCGAAGCGCAGCGCACCGAAATTCTCATGCAAGCCCGTTCACATCAGACGCACATTTCTCCACGACAGTCGACAAGCGCTTCTTCTCCCAGCTGTTGTCTCCATCACATTTGAGGCTGTTTTTCCACTATGGGCATCTCTCTCTGTTTGCGTGTGTGTGCCCCAACCCCCAACCCCTATAGCCAGCCCACTGTGTGTGTGTGTGTGTGTCTCTCTCTCTCTCTCTGTCTTTTGTGTGTGTGTGTTCATCTCTCTCGCGCTCTGTTTAGATAACACTGAAATTATGTGCCGGTTCCACGGAAACAATGCCAATGTAAAGTCAATTATTCCTTTTTCGTGGTGGACACACAAATTCCCTGATTCAATAACGTCCTGTGAACACACAAAAACACGTTCTTGATATTAAAATGGCAAATATACACCCCTGTTATAATTTCCCACCAATAACAATAATAATAATAATAATAATAATATGATAGTTCGGCTGTACTAGATATTTGATATATTCAGTAGATTTGCTTTTTTACGACACTATTTGACAACTCTACAACCGGAGTCCCAGAAACACCGTTTCTAGAGAACTTGCTAAAATATCTGAAATTAACCATCATCCTTACTTTTTCTTAACATATTTCATCTAGGTGCAGTGTCATTACTAGTTCGGCTTTACTAGACATTTGATATATTCAGTAGATCTGTCTTTTTATGACTCTATTTTACAACAATGCGCAAAAAACCTACCGTCCCAAAAACGCCGTTTCTAGAGTACTATCTAAAATATCTGAAAGTAGCCAGCATCCTTGCTTTTTTTCTTCTGACGCTCAAAAAAGTTGAAAATATTGTAACTTTTCAGCGTCTACGCGCGTCTAAAAAGAAACGTCTTCAAAGAAGCGTCTACAAAAACGCGCGTCTAAAAAGACTCTTGAGTGCGCCTTCCTCAGGGTGTGTCACACACCTGAGGATGTAGTCTGTGTAGTGTGTTCAAATGCAACTGACACAGGGCGACGTAAATGACGCAACAGTTGGCTTTCGTCGCCGCTAGTTCTTTGATGTCGGTTTGGTGTGTCTGCACCTTTACATACATCAGTAAACTAAAACTATTGATGACGTGAATCCATCAGCACACTTCAGTATGACAGCTGACCGTTCCATTCGTTTTTAACTGTGTTTCTTGGATGACTTACACTTTGAGCAATGAGTGGATCTTCAAGTGTTTAAAAATACATGTTAATTTTTACCAAGTTGTGTGAGCTGCGTATAGTCTAACCTTCACTTGGAGAGGAAAAAAACAGTAGCACTAAGTGACAACAACCCCACATTTAAGAGGACTGTCTGTGGTGGAAACGCGAAACAGATCTAGGATCTACACACCATGTCTGAGGGTTAGTTTTGGTGTCAAAGGTACCATACAGAAAGTTTTTGTTTGGTGTTTGGCTTTTTAGTGGACATAATAGCGCAAAAACCTGAGTGATTACACTGCAGCCTGTATCGCCACAGCCGGCTGCAGCCTTCTCAGTCAACAGTGGACCAGTTTCAAAACTGTTGTTAGCATTAGTCTCTTTGACACAGAAACATGAGAAAATAGGGTCCACTTAAATACCATGTGTTTCATTCAAGACCTGACATATTAGTATTCTGACATAAACTGTTAATTCACAGCAGAATAGATTTACTCATTGAGGGTTGCTTTTATCATTTCAAATCTGTTACAGCGTCTTTGTGTCTTTTTTATTTGTATGTAAAATTTAGCTGACAGTAGCAAACCCCCCTTCACTCGTCCTCTGACAGGATGTGATGCACCGAGTGAACAGCAGGTGTCAGCAGACGCTCAGTATTAAACCATTGATGAGACGTCACTGCAGTGAGTCTCTGTAGGTCTAAAACTCATCCTGTACTTAATGCTACTGTGAAGATCTCCATTTCAAGGTAAAGTCTGTATGTGAAATTTCAATAACATTTGAGAAGTGAAGTGTGATAAAGAATTAAATGTGAAAAAATCTCAGTGGTCAGACTGGTTCAGTGTATGATCTCTGTTCATTTTAATACATGCAGATCTTTCCTAATTGTTCTAAAAAGTTTTGTGCTTTTGAAGGATGAAATTAAAAAATATATTTTTGGTTTCATAATCTGATGTCATGTCTTTATTGAGGACAGACCTTATGTTCAGCTCTTCAGCGTATTTGGAAAGCAACATTCTCTGAAGAAAACTGAGCTCGCTTGCGCAGAGAATCTCAGTAACTTCTATAACTACAGTATATAAAGGTTCAAATGTTCTTAAGTGTTTTGCTTGTAAAATGATGAGTCAGGTTACGGTGAAATCACTGTCAACAGAGTTTGGTTCACTTCAGAAACACTAAGATTGTCCTCCAATTTCAAGTTCATCTAAGAACAAGGGGCGTCAGTCTCAGTCTCACAGTTAACATCTTATTTCAACATGAATTCTTACGAGCCTCAATCTGCCTTAAATGACAATAGTCACCTTTAATAGGATCAAGCAGACGAGCGGTTACTGGTCAAATTTTGTGTACTGTGAATAGTTAAGTAAGTAGAAGATGAACTGATCTCCAAAAGACAAAGATAATGAAAGATGCTCCTCAACATTTCAAGCAAGATCAGTGTTTTATTTTTGTTTTGCACAATATAAGAGTGAAGAAAATGCACAGAGCAAGACATTTGAGCTCTCAGACAACTTTTACCAGGGTCTCAGTCAGAGCTACGGCTTGTTCACAGTCATCGTTAGGAAAGGCCAGGTGATGCAAATTTCAACTGACTCTGCTAGCTGTTCCCTCAGTTTGTAATGTCATTAAGAATGATAGGAACTGTGGAGGTCAAGTTGAGGTCTGGAAGACCAAGAAAACATTCAGAGAGCTGCTCGTAGGATTGTTGGAAAGGCAAAAACCCAAAAGACCTGCAGGAAGAGACGATACGAGTGGTGGTGCGCTGTTCTACTGTGCAGCCAAACCTGTACAAATATGAGATTCATGGAAGAGTCATCAGAAGAAAACCTTTCCTGTGTCCTCGCCACAAAAGCGTCAGTAGCTTGCAAAGGAACATCGAAACAAGCCTGATGCTTTTTGGAAACAAGTCATGTGGACTGATGAAGTTAAAGTATCAATTTCAGTAATTATATCAATGACGAAAACTCTGTCTGTGTGTCTGTTCCAGGTTTTTCTCCTCACTGACTTGGTCAATCCATGTGAAATTTGGCACAGTGGTAGAGGCTCATGGGAGGATGCCAATGAAGCAATATTACATCAATTGGCCAAAGAGGGGCGCTATAGCAACCCATTGAAATGTCAAACTTTGAATGGGCATATCTCATGCCCCGTATGACGTAGAGACATGAAACTTTGCACAGAGATGTCTCTCCTCATGAGGAACACATTTGCCTCAAGAACCCATAACTTCCGCTTTTATAGATTTTCCGCCATTTTGAATGTTTTGAAAAACACTTCAAATGGATCTCTTCCTAGGAAGTTTGAGCGATCTGCATGAAACTGGGTGAACATAATCTAGGGACCAATATCTAAAGTTCCCTCTTGGCAAAAGTTGGAAAACTTACTAAAACTGAGCTTCTATAAGGCAATGAATATTGGAGGGCGTGGCTCATCACATAAAGGTGTATAACATCTCAAGGGTTTCACCCATCACCACGCAACTTTGTAGGCATATGACCACACATAATCTGAGGGGACCCCTCCATTATTGACCCCATCAAACAAAATGGGGGCGCTAGAGAGCTCATTTCTTATCTAGGCCTAACCGCCATATGGATTTTTACTAAACTTGGTAGATATGTAGAACAGGACGCCTCAAGGTGACTGGAGAAATTTAACTCTAATGTTTGGTATGACTAAGTCATGGTATGGTCTGCTGTACTCAGTGGCTATGAACTAGTTATGACAATTATAGTATTTTGGTAGCATATATGTTAAAAGTATATATATTAATATATATGTATGTGACAATAATAATCATATGTGTATAATAACAGTAGAATTATGACTAATGACTAATGATAACAGCAGCAGCAGCAGGAGGCATCTGGCAGGACCACAGCAGCAGCACAACCACATACGTCACACTATCCAGGCACGGCTGCAATACGAGTTAACCTGCAAGACAGTGGAGCACAAAGGCTCTGGAGAAGAAGCCAAGGTAGTGACATGCAGTAACAGGACATGTTATCAAATGAAGAACCAACTTCTCAGAAACTAAGGAGAGAAGGTGCCCGGTGTATTATAGGTGGTCCTCCGGCAGACTAGGCCTAAGTCAGCCTAACTAGGGGCTGGTACAAGGCAAGCCTGAGCCAACCCTAACTATAAGCCCTATCAAAGAGGGAAGTCTTAAGTCTAGTCTTAAATGTGGAGACGGTGTCTGCCTCCCGGACCGCAACAGGAAGATGATTCCACAGGAGAGGAGCCTGATAGCTTAAGGCTCTGGCTCCTGATCTACTTTTGGAGACTTTAGGGACCACGAGACACGAGGCAGCATGATGACATGGAGTCTCAAAGCTCAGATTCTAATGTCACATAAAGACTGAAGAGACAATGTGAACAGTTTGTGCTGAACCTCATTTTAACACTTTACAGTTTCAGTGTGGTCATGATGAGCTCGTTATGTTGAAACAACAGAAAACCTGCAGCGATCACCTGACGACAACAACATGAACTCAGCGTTTCCTGTGTCGTCTCTCTGCTGTAAGACTTATTTTGCGATCAGTTACATTCTGGTCCTCCGCAGGCCTCTGTAGCTCACTGAAGCAGAGAAAAAGGAATTAAAAAGGCGAGAGGAAACCGCCGACAGGAACGGAGCCGGCGGGGCGATGAGGCCAAACAAAGAGGATGGATTTCAGAGTGAAGACTAAACCTTCCTAAATCAGTTAGTTCTGAGCCCATCCTGACCTCTCATCTGCTCATCCGGCCTTTGAAGCATTCAGTTCAGGGGGAGGAAAACTGATCGGCCAAATGTCCCCTAAGTGACAAAATGCCCCGAGGTGACACACTCACACACACACACACACACACACACACACACACACACACACACAGACTGGGATGTGTGGACAGCTGCAGTGAGGAGCAGCTCTGTGATCAGACCACCTCAGTCGAGTTCAACACAAGTCCAAGACCAGATAGAGTCAAGTATAATGACAGAGTTCAGTTACAGTCACTTTGTTTTCAAGAGTTGTTCAGAGCTGAAGCTTGATTCAGATACAAACGCTAAAACAATCCAGTTTTAAAACACCAACAAGGTCGCAAGAACTTGTTACTGAGGACAGAAACAAGAAAAAAAAATTATGAAGATTTAACCTAACCTAACACTTCTGTTTTCACAGGAAATGTACAGTTTGCATATAGTCTCTTTCAAAATAAAAGCAATACGTCAGTACAACACAGCGATTTGATGTTTTTTCTTTTCTTTCAACTACAAATGCACATGGTTGAATTTGGGCGACAAAAGCACGTGGGGGGTTTCGGAAGAAAAAACAGGGTTTGGCTTAACAATCTTACAGGAAGTGAACACCGACCTCCCGTATGAAAGTTCAAAGTTGTTGGACCCATCTGCTCGGACTCCAACTCAACTTTCATTGTTGCCCTGCCAAGTTTTCGTTTAGTTTTGGTACAAGAAGATACTGTTATTTGATATTTATTTCGAACATGTAAAAAAACAAAACAAAACATGAACATACAAACAAACAGACAGAGAGAAAGTAATATTTACAGATAATGAAAAGCAATTTAAACATCGGAAAAAGGAGTGGAAGGAATCATAAACTTATCAAATCTCACCCCTTCTCCATAAGTTTCACCTCACTGGAAAAATCAGAACATTAATTTTTTATAAAACATACTTTTTTTTCTTTTGTCTCATTGAGGAGAGAGAGAGGACAAGCCCCAACAAGAGCTTAGAGGATTAAGTTCATTCTCACTGCCAGTCTGACACACACACACACACACACACAGACACACGCACACAAACTTCACACTTTGTTTCTGCAGGTTTTATCCGTCATTTTGCCGAACAACTCTTAATACCACATCATCCGTGAGCCTTGGCCGCTGTTGCCATGGAGAAGAGGCCAGTCGGAGGTTTAAAATGCTTTGTTGAAAAAGTTGTTAACAAAAACACGTCGTCATGGTTACTGATTTCAGCACATCATTTAAATATGATCTCAGTTAATGTGCAGATTGTTTTTTCAGCTCACTGTTAACTCACAAAACTTAGAGCTCAGCGCTTTGTTGTTTCTCGCTGAAATGCACCCTTGGAGTCATCGCTGACTTCTCACCCGAAGTTTTAATGTTCGTAGGCTTTTTGTAACTTTTTATCAGCGGACCTGA
Source organism: Epinephelus cyanopodus (assembly GCA_026686955.1). Lineage (NCBI taxonomy): Eukaryota > Metazoa > Chordata > Actinopteri > Perciformes > Serranidae > Epinephelus > Epinephelus cyanopodus. Next base: position 4,324,659 of record CM048923.1, on the reverse strand, counting down.
TATTTTCTAACACAGTTGTTCACCTCTTGTTCAGATTCAGCGAGGTGTACTGCAGGAACCATCACCTCACACTTCACATCTCTGTATTGTGTGTGTGTGTGTGTGTGTGTGTGTGTGATCCAGCTCAGTGAACAGAGCTCAAACATCCTGAGGCGTCAAACTGCAGCTGAAACCTGAAGTTTTGTCTTCAGATTCTGCAGAGAAAAACGAAAACTCAACTACGTCTAGCTTCACTTTATGTCTCTACATCATCTTATTATTTTAACATCTCACTGTAATTGTGATGAACATCTCTCGTTCGTGAAGCACCTTTGCTCTACTTCAGTCTGTGTGTCTGAGATGAATACCTGTGAGAGCAACGTGGTGAAATCTCTGGTCGTCGATCTAAAGTGTCTTCTAGGAAGTTTCAATTTCTGTAAAGAAAAACTACACAGGAAAAAACAATGTATAGAGTAAAGAGAAAACAATCCCTCTCAATCATAGGGCTGCCACCAACTAAGAATTTTCCTCGTCGACCAACAGATATCATCAGGGTCCATCAGTGGACGAGTCTCCTGCGTGTTTCTGATATGAATGTAATGATTAAATGAAATATTTTGGTGGTTTGAGTTGAAGGTGTGAGAAAGAATAGTATCAGTAACATTGTTAACACTGTGCTACATTACAGAGAAATACAAACCGTACTAATGAACCTTCATTAATATAGGCCTATATTTTATCTACAAGTGCACGTCACACACTGAGCGAGCCGCCTGTTAATGACGCTGTGGGCTAATGGGCATGTAGCTACTTCCATGTTTCACATGATACGTCATGTTTGTAGTCGACCAATGAAGATGAGTTTACATATCACCTTGGGTTCATCCTTCACCTTCTCAAAATGATCCCACACTTTGGATTTCCTGCCCGACATGTTGTTAACTAACCTGTGGAATAACCGCAGGTACCAGCCCTGGAAATTAACCAGACGAGGACACTTCCTGTGTCTGTCCTTTCAAATTAAAGACACATGGTCCAGTCATATAGGTTTGGATTTATTTTGGCAAGGTGCAGTTTCACTTTTTTTTGTTTTTTTTCTGCGACTAAGCGACCAATGAAATCTTGCTGACTAATGACCTTTCTGGTCGACTACCATTTGGTCGACTATGAAGGGGCAGCCCTACTCAATCATCACGTATGCCCCTCTGCAAGACTGTGATTGTGTATGTCTCTGCAGACGTTGCCCTCTGCCTGGATTTTCTCCTTATTTCGCTGTGTCCAAGAAGATCCTGAGGACAGCGCTCAAGTGAAGTGAGGTCAGCACTTTATAAAAAGGCAGCAACCAGGTGCCAAACTGTCAGCAGCAGGCATCCAAAGAAAGCTACAAAAATTGTCACAGTGTCAAAAAGGTGCAAAGAAAACGCCAAATCTGGGTTTCATTGTCGATACTGTTTACAACAGTAAAAGACAATTTCTGCACAGTTAACAAAAATGTGACAAAACTATGAAGACGTGGATGAGACAAAACAGACTTGAATGTTCAGAGGAGTCCGTGGAAACATGTTGAAGGACCATCAGAGGAAAATGTGGTGCAGACAAAACAGCAAACAAACCGCACAAGGGTCCGTTTGGAAGCGGACTGAGACCCGACCTTTTAAGTGGTCTTGGTGTGGTAGTTTGGTCCACACCAAGGTTCGATTTCATAGAGCCCGTTCATTCATTCAAAACCATACTAACTGTGCAAATGGACCTGAGTTCATTTCAGCCAGGTGACGTGTGAAAGCACCTTCAGTCTGGTTCTGCTTTTATCTACACAACTACTTAGCCACCTTTGTTGTTTTTGTTTATTTCCAGTGTTTTTACTTCACTTTTTTTATGCACAAAAAGAAAAAGTTCAACAGGTGGGTTGAAACAGATCAATCAGGGCTCTGCGGTGTTCGATGGAGAGGGCACGTCTGCAGCTGATTCCACTGATGAGCTCCTCCTTCACCTGACGGAGCTCATCAGTCAAATCAGCTGCAGACTGTGAGCTCTCTGTAACTCTCTCTACATCAGACAGCTCCCTGTGCTCCTCTGGATCTTTGTGACTGCAAAACACATAATAACTAACTGTTAGAAATAAGAGTTTAAAGTGGACGTGTGTGAGTGCTGCAGGCGTGTGAGCACAGTCCACATCACTGTGGTGATCTGGGCCTCTTGAACCCTGCTCTCTGTCCTCAGACCAGCCTTTAGGATAATACTCTCCCACTCTCCTCCATCTCATTAACCTCAGCTCGGTCCTTTTCTCTGTGGCGTTTGCCCTCAGTATTATCTCTGATCTGAGAGCAGATCATCGCGTGGAGCCTCCTTCATGAACAAACAGAGCTTGTTAAAAGCTCCCGGCTCCCAGCGGCTTCTTCATTGGTGTGAAAAGATCCCACAAGGATTCATTAACGCTGCTGATGAGCAGGCTGAAGACCACAGAGAGATCACAACACCTCTCTGCACAGACCCTGTGGTCTCCTGAGCCTCAGAGTTTCACACCAGTAACTGGGAGTTTATTCAGGGTGACATTTATCTACAAGCAGATGACGACCTGTGACACTACAGGTGACATTCTGAATGTGAAATTATAAATATCTGTGACAAACCTCGTGGTTATTTTCCCTAAAGTAATAGAATTTAGGACTGAAAACTTTCAGGTTTGCAGCTCAGCTCGTCTCAAAAACAGTCTCACACCATCCACCATCCCCTCCATTTACAGATGACAAAGTCAGTCATACATTTACCACAAATATGCCACTTGCAAAATGTTAAATCAATTCATATGAAACATATCTTCAGAGATGTTCAGTGCCAACATTTTCTTCAGGCGACTGGGCTGGGAAAAGGTTTTAGTTACTGCTTGAGATGAGGACAATATAAGATAAAGTTTAGGAAAGCTGTAACCACGACACAGCTTCCATTACTTTTATTAGTTCAACTTGCACCTGTAAGAATTGAAATTCTGAAAAGGCTCTCTTTCTGTTTCTTTCTGTTTTTCTCAGCTCACTTGCTCTTTTTTTGGTCTTTGTTACTCTGGATTAATAAAGTTTGGGGGGTTAAAACTGATCCTGGCTCTGCAGCAGGACTGAAGCTCAAAGGGTTAATATCACCTCCAAGTCCTGTGAGGCGTCACAAAGAGCTCTTATCTCTGACTCCCTCTTTTCTTTTCACACTCAGAGGTGACTGACCCGCTGGGAAAAGATGTGTCAGACGAGGTGCACAAACACGGGATTAGAGAAGACAGTCTGGATCCAGATCATGATCCACACAGAAGCAGGAAGTTCACACACATCAGTTAAAAGCCTTGATGGAAAAATACATCTCTGACTCTCTTAGTCCTCTGTCTCTCACTACTTTCTTTTGTCAGGTTAAAGGAATACTTTCCCCCAAACGTCCATTTTTTAAAAAAAATATCAATCACTCATCCTGGGTTGCTTTGACTTTGTTAAAAAAAATAGGTCAAAATATCCGAATACAGACTCTCACACAACTCGTGCTGTGTAATCTAAAGTCTCGTTTATCCAGTTGAATGCTCTGCACTTTGCTCTCTTCAAAGTGAGACTCCATCAACATAAAAGGTAATTTTACACAGGAGCTGCTGATCTACCTCTGCCTCGATCGGTACTGTGTGTTATATTTGTGACTTTGGTGAATCCGAACAAAAACTTTAAAACGCCAAAGTCATACAATAGCACAAAGAAAATGAAAAATGAAGCCAACATGGAAGTGCCAAAAACTGCAGTTCCTCTAATGTCCACTAGAGGCTGGCGCCAGAAGTCAGTCAATATCCATAGACCTCCATGTTAATATGTCCAACTTGACAGCAGAAATAAACATGTTTACAGCCTGGTACGAAAACAGTTTTCAACACAAAAGAATGGTTTCAACATTTATGACACCTGTACGGGTGGTGAATTATTATTATTTTTTTTATTAAGGCTTAAAGTTACGCAAAATCAAGGGCGGACTGCTTTGCCTGACAGGCTGTCTGTGTCTTTCACACCTGCCCTGTTTGGTTTAGTTCAATCGAACTCAAGTGCCCCCTAGTTAACATGAGCATGTTACAGTCCTGGAGGATTATTAATGTGCACCTCCTCCTGTACTGCCTTAATATGCACATTCAGCACATCCAATGCATCAAAACATTGTTTTCTAGTTGGAGCCGCGCCTCGTTTTCAAACTGTATGGTTTGACTAAAATGAACAATGACAGCAATATAGTCCACGATGAGCAGCGCTAAAATCAACCTGCGTAGTTGTCCCTCCATTGTGACATTAGAAAGTGTCACATTTATCTTGCAAGTGTCCTCTTCTTCAACGTTTGCTTTACTTCCTGGATTTTTCCCACATGAAAATTCTGACCAATCAAGAGCAGCTTTCTCACACAAGGCATTTGATCTGGTCCTCTTGTAAATGCTGCCGTGAGAACACGAACCAACTCTAGGCAATTATACAACTTTGGAACAACATGAGTCCCTGATTCAGACCAAAGGAGACACTCTAGGTCCACTTATTTTATTTTTTTTCCAATTATTAATCTATCTAGTTTAAAAAATGATGAGCAGATCATCTTTGACAAAGTTGTTGTTGTTGTTGTTTTTGTTGTTGTTGTTGATCAGCTGACACTGGACAGAAGAAGAGAAGCAGGTGACACGAGAGGTTGCGGATTAACTCTTAAACAGACAGACGTTCATTCATTAACACTGTGTGAGTCTGCAAACCTACATATGAGACAAAGACAGATTCATGAGTTCAGACTGTCAGACCCAGTTTACAACAAAGAGTCATTAACACACGCACACACACACACACGCACACACACATGCGGACACTAATTGGAATTTTGGAAGTTGTGTTGCAGAAGCTGCACCCTCCATCCTGCATCTTATATTCTTCCTCCGCTGCTGCAAACGGTTCAATAACAGCAGCGTTCAACAGGAATAATCCTGCTGATGACCTCGCTTTGTCACACGAGGCCTCTGAGTGTGTGTGTGTGCGCTCACATTAAATCCAGCACACTGCTCGTCTATACTGCGACCTCTGACCTCTGCAGAGAGAGCGAGAGATGTGTTGTAATGTTCCTCCTCTGCTCCTTTTCTTCTGTTTTTTTTTCTCTTCAACTTTTAAAGGTTCCTTCATTTTGTTTTACAGCTTTTATTTTGGTCGTTTTGTCCGATATTAAATACACTGAACTCAACAAGTGACAGTTTGAAATTCCATCACAACAAAAAGCTTTTTTACTGCAACTTATTTGTTTTGCTATTTTTCAGAGTAAATCCAAGTTGAAACTCAAGTAATTCCACTGATGTAAAAAATCTACATGTTACGTATCACTATACAAACATCTACTGGAGAGCTGCAGATATAGAAATAGTTAGTCGACCAACAGCTCCTCATCACATCACACCTTCTGTCCACTATAAAACTCATGCAAAGAATCTCTTTCAGGTCGTATAGCTCTGGGTATCCAGCAACCGCCTCCATATAGGCTACACCATGAAGTACACGTCACACCCTTACAGGTTACCCAGAAGGCCACCACCCTCAGGTGCTGTACACATGCCGTGTGTGTTGCGCCTTCAAATTAATTTTCAATCTAGACAAAAACTAGAGCGACGCTGTTGCTGCGCACACATACCCAAGCGTCCATTTTTCAGGGCATGACGGCCACTGATATAAACACAGTTCTGCACGTGATGTGACGAGGAACAACTAATCTATATATCTTTCCCTTCTTCTGTAAACATCAGTCTGTGATAAATATGAAGAAGAAGTTGATCATTTAGTTTTAAGTTTTGCATCTGCCCCATGGTCAGTATGCCCACACTTGAAGACTGGAAGAAGATCAGCTCTGCAATCTGGATTTCAGGTAAATCGGCGAGTGTACCGTGCTTGTTAAGGTTGCTTAGCAACCTCAGACACAACCTGCCACTCCTGAAATCTGGCACAGAAAACACACATCATTATTATTATTATTCCAGGTTCATTCATAAATAAAGTTTCAGATTATAGAGTGTGTCCACTTTGGGACACTTGAGTAATTATGTGCAATCGCAGTAACAATAAATGATGATAATAACATACTGTGCAAAAATATAAAAACAAGAGCTAGTACTATTATTATTATTATTATTATTATTATTATTATTATTATTATTATGGTACAGTAAAAAAATGTTATCATAAAGTGATGTTGGTACTTATCGATCTCTTTCCATATAACCACCTGTTATCATGTGACTGAGGTCATGTGATGAAGAAGGTTGTCTGATGAGGTCACAGTCTTCTAATGTTTCATCACAGATCTTTATGATGCTGCAGCAGCCAATCAGAAACCAGGACTTTCTGTTGCTGTGCAAAAAAAACATACTATATATGTTGGAGCTCTCTCTCACTCACACACACACACACACACACACACACTCCTCCATTGTAATGTGAGCCTGACTGAATCTCTGCATCTCAAACATACACGTTAATATCATGCAGATACACAGTGTGTCTACATGCCCCCCCAACACACACACACACACACATGCACACACACACACACACACACACCCTAGTCTTAATTGCCTCGCTCGACCACTCTCTCTCTCTGCAGATGTCTCGCTCCTTAATTTGCGTAGAGAGCAACAATCAGTCCCATCTGTCCCCGTTTTTACTTTCCTCCTCCTCCCCCTGAAAAATCACCTCTGTGCCCCCCCACACCCCCCACCCCTCCACTAAATCTCCTTACTAAGCCCACCACACACACACACCCATACAGAGCCTTGTCAGTGGCGTGGGGATTGAAAGCCAATCAAAAAGCTATAGAGAAGTGCTTTGGTGTGCAGGGACACAATCGGGGGGCCGGTGGGGGCCGGTGGGGTTGGGTGAGGCTCTGAGGTGGGGGCCCCCCCACCAGCTCTGTGTTTGTGGGCTGCAGGCTCCTGTCAGCCGCTGAAAGAGGCTCAGGCCCGCAGAAACGGGGACAGATGGGGGGACTTAGAGGGGAGGAATAATCAGTGCATCGTCCTCCTCCGTCCGTTCGTCCGTCCGTCCACGCTGACGGGACGGTGGATACAGGAAGCTGATTCATGATGTGTGTTTCCAAAACAAAGTGTGAAGGCAGGGCCTCCACCGAGCCCCCCTGAAGTCACCGCAGGACTTTAAAAATTAAACTCACCTGGTGCTGGATGGAGGCTGGGAGGTGTCAAATTTCAGTTCTCTGAGCTCAATATTTTCTTTCACTCTCTTCAGTTCAGTGGTTTAATTTTAATCATTTGTTCTTTGAAATGAATGAATTGTGTCCTTGTGACTGAATGAATCCCTCAGCCTACAGGCAGGTGAACACCTGTGGCTCACACACACTCACACCTACAGGCTCTCAGAGTCACGACATGTGTTGGCTCGTCATGTGAGCGGTATTAAACATGTTCTGGGACAGATTTTAACAATAAAAAGTTTAATGGAATTTGACATTCTGTGGTTTATGTCACATGTTTTCTGCCTGTGTCCACAGGTTTATGTCACATGTTAAGCATCAGTAAATGGATGTATTGAGAAGAAGGTCCATGTTTCAGAGATTTAAAAATGCAGCTAAAAGAATAAAAACATCAAATGTTGCACTGAGGAAGTGTGTTTATTTTGAAAGAGACTGTATGCAAACTGCACATTTCCTGTGAAAACAGAAGTGTATTTTGAAAACACACACACAACACGTCATATCCAGATGTGGGTAGTCCATGACTAAATGTCGAAGTGAGAATTTGTTGTACTGAGACATTCTGAGCTTCAATAATAATGTACCAATAATTAAAAGTTAATTTTCCTGTTATTTTTATTTTTTTTCTCTCCTCAGTACCTCAGAGTGTGTTTTCACAGCTTGAGGCGGCTTTTGTAATTGTTTCAATGAGACCGAAACATTTTACTTGCTGCTTTTGCATTGTTGAGCACTTCATGTTTTACCTCAAGTTAAACCTCAAGTTAAAAAACATCAATTCAGAACAGGAAAAGCATCCGAGCATCCCGCTGTCTATCAGATGAGTTAAGCGACAGGCCCTCTGTGGTGGCGATGACAACAAGTAGTAGCCTACATAGTTTGTTAAAGCCAGTGGTTCCCAAGTGGTGGGTCGTGGTCCAAAAGTGGGTCAGGAAGCTGGAGCACCTGGAGGAAACCCACACTGACACAGGGAGAACATGCAAACTCTGCACAGAAGGGCTCCCTCCTGGGATTGAACCAGGAACCCTCTTGCATTGTTTACAGTGCAAACCACCATTATAATATATACATATATTTTGAATAAATACGTAGATACACTGCACACAAGAGTGCTGAATTGCTTCTTTTTTAAAATTAGTCTTCATTTGAAATGTAACAAACACGTTTTGCCCATCTTGTGTGCGGTGTATCGACTTATTTACGCACAACCTGATGTTTCCTGTCATCACCTGCACCGAGTTATAAGGACTGACAGTGCTGTGCATGGGGCACAGCGTTGGAAAACAGGACCTGCCAGGTATTCGGCATGTTTTGTGAAATGCTTAATCTAAAAGATGTATGAATGGCTGAACGAGTCATAATGACGATCTGATTGTATATAATATACAACCATATTTAAGCAGAATAACATTACTCAGATTCACAATGTGTTAAAACTCAATAAACAAGTTTAGTTTTTAATCAGTCAGCTCTCTGATATCCACCACAAAAGTTAAACTTTTTGAACATACTTGAGACAAATTCCACACCAAAATATTAGGGGAGGAGATTCGCAGGCACATTGCATATCATGGAGATTCCCATAGGAATTAATGGACTTCCAGTTGCCTCGTCTATGAGTGGAAGTGGAAACAAGGTGTAAGAGGAAATAATTCTGTATTCAACATTCAAAAAGGGAAACTGGAAGACCAGCAGGACAGATTCAAGATGCTAGTTAGCCACATTTCTGCTTAACTGAATGGCCAAAACACAACATATCAGTTTTCAGTCTCACCCCCTCACTGCCAACCAGAGTAATTTCATCCATTAACAAGCTCGGCCGTCTCCAACACTGATTCAACATGCTGAATTGGCAAAAAAAAAGCTGATTATGGCCAACTAGTGCGAACTGTGAAGGACACGCCATAAAAACTAGGGTGACAGAGGTTCCCTTATACCCGACATTGACCGATGGCCAAATGTCGGCTTTGTGTGTTGGCTACATTATCTGCTTTGTCCGACTCCTCATGATGAAACATCAGAACTGAAACTCATAACAAGAGTTTTTAATGTGTCAATCAGCTCTCACAGCCGTCACTAAATATCCAATCAGATTTATATAACCTGGTTGATTTATTATTCGATCAGATTCTTGTATCCCGACTGAAACATTTGTAAAATCAGCTGCAGGAAACTCCCTCCTCTGAGCGTTTTGAGGACATTCCTTCAGATTGGGAATGATTGATGCTCCTGTGCCAACATGTAAATCAGGTCAGCTGGAGCAGGACTGATGGGGTGATTGATGGCGTCTTTAACAGAGAACACAATCCCAGATGAGTCCCTCAGACTCGAGTGGTGCTTCTCTTGTGGAGCCTCTATCTGTGTTTTTACGCCTTTGTCTGCGCTCCCAAAGTGAACCATTGAGACGAGTGAGTCTTGTGTTCTCCTGCAGCCGCCTTTGTGAACCTCACAATGACCATTCAGCTCTGTTGGTGGTAGAGCCGCTTTTCATCTCACACTCCAAACATTGCAGCAGTGGAGCATGAGGCCGGAGCAGATCCTCCACAAAAACACCACTGAAAGGACTCTGGAAATGATCGGGTTAACGCGCAGGAGACACGGGTTTAAACATTTTTTAATGTAAGATTTAAGAGACGGGGCTGAAAATCCAGCAGTGATACAGGCGTCTGTTTCACACTGTGTACATACAACATGCAAGAACAGAAACAACAAACCTTTCACTTACAAGTCTTGCTTAATATTATAACTGAGAGCAATGGAGCTCATTCTCATGTGAGGAAAAGAACTTTCTGCAGTATGTTTGTTTCAGTTTGTGTAAAGAAATACATTTGCACATTTTGTTTAAATGTAATATTTTTTTCTGTGACTAAAATTCTTTTCTTCCTCTTTTCTCGTGCGGAGCTGGATCAGAAATTAGGTGAGCGCACATTAGCAGGTACTGGGCAGCGATGTGATGAACAGAGTAGGGGAGACATTGAATTAGTAAGGCTAAACTGCTTTGTTCAGTGTTTTTAAAGGTTTAAATATCTGGTCCATTTCGTTTTACAGAGAGAGAGACCTCAGCAGGTAATTCAGCACCCGGTAAAAACCTACACTGAAGGAATTCTAACCGGGAGAAGTTTCAACTGGTTGCAAGCTGCAATCCTCACCGCTAGATGCCACTAAGTCTTGTACACTGAACCTTTAAATACTTCGATATAATGCTTTTACAATGAGATGTCACTATGATGAAAGCTGTTGGATTCTTATGTTGGACCGACATTACATTTTGGTTGGAATGAAAAAATGACATTTTTATTGTCTAACAACCAATGTTGGGCTCGTTAAAATCAGAAGTAATGTGATAACAAAAGTAACATTATAACAAGTTGTTTGGTTTTGAGGTAACTAATATTACTACTGAAGTTTTATTAGTAATTAGTTACACCACTCGTTACTGGAAAAAGTAATATGATTACTGTAATGTGTTACTGCCCAACACTGCTAACAGCGTTGAAATTTTATACTGGGGGCAAGGCTAATTTATACAATGTAAAATGCCATAGACTTGTGCTAATAACATTAGCATGTTGTATTTGTGGGAAAAATGTGTCCAGATAAAGTGTTTGTCTGTGAATGCTGCAAGTTATAGTGAAGCTGATTTGTGAACTTGTGCTTGAAACTGTCTCTATTAAGCCATGTTTAATGTGTGTTTAATGTGTGTTTAATGTGTGTTTTGAATCAACTAAACTTTACAGCACTTCATAGAGACCCCGACACTGACTAGTGTTTTGGAGGTGTAACTGCAGAGTGACACAGACACACAATCACACATGTATAAAGCTCACAACGGCGACGAGCATAGGGTTTGCCGCACAAGTATAAATCCAGCTTTACAATGTATGCATGTTTGAAAAGACAGAAATTTGCATTTATTTGCATTTTGTTGAAACTGAAATCTTTGTTGATTTCACTTAGACTTTCTTCTGTAGACGACAGATGAGTTTACAGTTTTGTGTTAAACTGAAAGTTTAGATATCTGTTCTGATCACATGTGTGGAGAAATCTAACAGTCTGCAGTGAGATCAGAGATGCAGTTTGAACAGTTCCTCTGATTTCAGGACTGTCCTCAGATCAGCCTGCAGCAGTGCACTCTCCCTCCTCCTCCTCCTCCTCCTCCATGCTCCCCCTCAGACCTCACACTTATCTGTCTCTCTGTCCATTCAGCTTCTCCTCCTTCACACTTGACAGTCGGCTGAGTTCGGACTGTGTCTGCTGTGAAGGCCTTTGTGTGGAGGCCGCTGCGCGTGTTATCCTCCGTGGCCTCTTGTGTCAGTCACAAGAGGTCTGAGGAGCCCGGAGGGGCCGCAGGGGCCGGCGATAGACTGAGCCCAGGGCCCCGGAGCTGTTCGGGCCCCCGGTGCTGGCCGGCGGCCCGGAGCGGCCCCCTCTCCGGTCACGGTCTCGTCTCTTTCACTGACAGTTTGTTCTCAATTAGATAGCTTTTGTCCCAGAGTGAAAGCCTTCAGCCGACAAACTCTGCGCTCCCATCTGGGGAGGGCTTTCTGTCCGGGTGAAGAGATGGCATCCGTGCCATAATGCCGATGTTTCGCCTCTCCACGAACCCCCGCCGCGACGCTCTTTATACTCTCATTTTGGCTTTTTCAATGCTTCGCCTTTCAGCACGGCTGAATAGCACTTAACTAGCTTTTTAAAACTTCCTCGATATCTAAATCTCATTGAGACGACGTTCAGACAGTCAGGAATGTGCTGATAGTGTCGCTGCTGCTGCTGCAAAGCTTCGATTCAGACTTTACTGGACACAATAGCAACAACATGTTCAGTGGATTCAGTTTTCCAGTGTGACAATCACGTGTTACAAGTTGTGTTCAGTGTGTTTCCAATGTACGTACACTGTGTTGTTATTTCATAATGTGTAATATTATGTTGTGTTTTCTTTTTTTATGTTACAATACATTAAAGGAATACTTCACCTGCACATTGTTTGATGAATAGTGGATTAATATGTGACCACATTTGACAACAGCAAAACTATATCAAAATATCTGTCACACAATAAGCTCAAAATTAGCTCTTTGCATGGTCTACGCTGTTGTGAGCATTTATACTTGTGTGGTGGTGTGTCTGCATCACTCTGCAGTTACACCCCCAAAACACTAGTTGGCAGTTGGGTTTCTGTGAAGTGCTGTAAAGTTTAGTTGATTCAAAACACATATTAAACACATATTAAACACATATTAAACACACATTAAACACATATTAAACACATATTAAACACATGTTAAACACACATTAAACATGGCTAAACACACTTGTCTTTATCTGGACACATTTTCCCCACAAATACAACATGCTAATGTTATTAGCACAAGCCTATGGCATTTTACATTGTATAAATTAGCCTAGCAACTAGCAGAGATTTCGTTTACTCATATGAAGCCAGGATGAATCACACACAGTACTTAAAATGCTTTTTGGGCAGGTGCACATCATATGACATACTGCGCCGTTGATTTGACGCAAATGTATAAATCCCACTTAAGCGTATCAGACGAAGACAAAAAAGTTTTTGTCCTTCAGATTTTAAACAAACTTGTTTATTGTAGCTGAGATGTTGTTTAATCCATTTTTTTCCCAATAAGTGATGAGGTCACTGCTGCACTCCACTTCCATGCAAGTTGGTATTTTGCAGACTGATGCATGTGTTCATGCAGCTGAGCCCGTCAACTTTAGATTCACTCACATCTGCTTCTACATGTCGAAATAGTTCCATGTTCATCAAAATGTTTGTGGTGTAATGAAAAAAGAAACAGTATAAATATGCATGAGGACTAAATAAAAGATGACATGATGCTGTGGTGTTCAGAGTGAGCTGTGCTGCAGAGGCAGACAGTGAAACACTGACTGATGAGCGGTGAGCGTGTTTCGGTCAATACATTTAACCAGAGAATTATCACAACAAATGAGCGGCTGCAACACACAGACACACGTTTGACCTGCAGACACCACGAAGACAAACTGAACACGGAGCCATCTGTTGCTCACATACATCAACACTGTTTCCAAAGTGTGGTCTGAGGCCAGCAGGAGGCCCCACTGAGGGCTGCCAGGGTCCATAACAACACAGTGCTTTGAGGACGCAGTACTCAACTTTCTGAGAACATTCATAGTGTGTTCTGGGGCTACTTACCTTTTTCTTTGGCTGAGTGACTTTCTGTTAGAGAGAAATTTTAAACATTGAAATAACATGTAATGTAACATAATGTAAAATGTAATACTTCACCTCTAAAATGACAGTTTGTTCACTGATTACACACCTCGCAAAAGACAAATGCTTTGAATGTGAATCCTGCGAGTTATAATGAAGCTGATTTGTTATAATGACTTTAGTTGTTCTGATTTGTGTTTGAAATTGTCGATATTAAGCCATGTTTAATATGTGTTTTGAGTGTGTTTTGAATCAGCTGGATTGTATAGCACTTCACATAAACCCCACCGCCAGAAGGAAGCAGTCCCGAGCACATGTAAGGAGGCAGGTTGGGGTGGTGGGCAGCTCACAAAAAACACACTTGTGCCTTTGACTTTCCTCTGGAGTTATGTGCTCGGATCCGTGTGAACTTTGAGTCCTTTTAAGGTTTATCCTCACCGTGTTTGTTTTGCTAAACCTAACCTCCGTAACTTTTATTGCCTAAACCAGGGGTCAGAAACCTTTACTATCAAAAGAGCCAATTTTGGCCAAAAATCTCTCAAAACATCTAACTGGAGCTGCAAAACACATTTGAGTCAACATTATTAATAGGTCTGAACGAGCATTTATTAATCTGTTTTACCACAACGTGGCTATTCGCAGTGAGTTTTTTATGATTGTTTGGTACTTCAATTTTGCAGGATTGGTGGTCAAAGAAAAGAAACATGTCCACGCACTGTTAAATTCTTTATTGACCTCCAGGACTTTTTTTTATCTGGAATCCAAAGCTCGCTTAACTAGGGAGATCCGAGACAAGCCATTGCTATTAAAGGTACCATTTAGTTGATGAAATTTAAAAACATTTCTTTAGTCAGTTCCTCAGACAGAGGAACCTAAAAGTGCTGATCACACAAAATGAACCCATAATTTTATCTTACATTTTTCTGCCATGAACACATAGTGGTATTACAGTTTTGTTAGACTTCCAAACCTTATTAAGAATAACTGCCACAGAATAAAAATGAGTTTCTTGCATCACAATAAAGCAGATTTTTCTCTTGAAGATCTTGAACCTTGAACAAAGATTTTATAGAAGTGAAGGCGTGGATCCAAACTGGTGGGAAATAAATTAAGAAAATATTAAATGTCATTAACTTCTAAACACGTATAAATGTGACTTGTTGATCCGGTGTCACGGCCTTTCACCATCGTGATCCTCTCTGAACACACAGAGCATCAGCTGAATGGTAAAAACCACAATCCAACACTAAAGCTGCAGTTTGGTCACACGACTGCAGCGACGGCTCATCATCACAAATCTGATCCCCAGAGAGCCAGCGAGGCCACGAGAGAACAGAGGTGAGGACAGAGGGACAGGGGGGTAAAGACTATAGAGGAGGGATTAGGACCATGTTGGAGTGAGAGTGGAGGGGTGAGGGGGGGTGTTGCTGGTTTTAAATAAGCAGAATGAAAAGGAAATTATGCATCTGGGAAGGTTTAAAACCAGAGACGATAAGTGAATAAAAATAAGGTGTAGATAAGATCATTGAGATTAGAGGTGAGGGAGGAAAAACACAGGATACGCAGGATAGTCTTTGACAAGTACAAGTATTCATCTGATTTTTACTTCACAAGTACACAAGCTGTGTTAACATGAACTCAAAGTAAAAAATACTACAAAAAGTGTTTGTGGGAATCTTATGTTTTTTCAGAAAGCAAAGGAAACAGAGTCATTGAGTAAATCCTCTCTAGCTTCAGCTTTAGACCCCCCAAGAGGTCTCTGGATAAACCCAAGGTCACATGATGATTAAAGGGAAAATCACATCGTCCAAAGCAAAACTAGATTAAATATAAAATGTTGCTGTTTTTGATTAGAAAGTCATTAGAGAGATATTAGAAATATTTCAGAGGATATCTGCTCATTGTCACAGAGTTTGGGGGATTTTGGGGAAGATTGTAGAAGGTTACAGGGAAGAATATATAAGGACACTGGAGAGTTTTAGGGGTGAAATTGAGGAGAATTTTTTGGAGGAGGATTTGGAGGTGATTTTGGAGGTTTTAGGGGCAAATTTGTGTGAGATTATGTGAAATTTGAAGTTTTTTCGGGGGAGATTTTGAAGGCTATGGGGAGAGTTTAAGGAAAACTGGGAGATTTTAGGGGAGAGTATGTGGGGGGTTGTGGGAGGTTTAAGGGGAGACTTGGGGGAAGATGGTGGGAAGCTCTAGGGCAAAATTTGGGTGAGACTGGGAGGTTTTAGAGGAGACTTGAGGAGAGACTGTGGGGAGTTCTTTTGGGGAGAGTTGGGGGGAGATTTTGAAGGGTTTTAGGGGGAAGATTGTGGGAGACTGTAGAGGCACATTTAGGTGTGATTGTGGGAGGTGTTAAGGGAGAGTTTGTGGGAGATTGTGGAGGGTTTTTAGAGTACTCGAGGTGAGCTTAGGGAAAATTTTGGAAGTTTAAGGTGAGATCTTGGGCTAGATTGTGCAATATTTTGGGGGAGATGTTGAAGGTTTTAGGGGAGAGTTTGTAGGAGATTTTTCTTGTGCTTTAGGAAGATTTTGGTGGTTTTAGGGAAGAAATTGGGAAAGATAAAGGATATTTTAGGGGGAAGTTTGGGAAAGAGTGTGAAAGTGAAAATTTGGGGGAGATGTGAGCAGCTTTGAGGGGAGATTTTGGGGGAGATGTGAGGGGTGTCAGGGGAGATCTTGTTGTAGTTCTTAGGGGTGAATTTGAGGAGAAAGTTTTGAGGGCGGTTTTAGGGGAAATTTTGGGGAGGAGTGTGAGAGGTGGTAGGCGAGAGTTTAGGGGAGATGTGAGCGGTTTTAAGGGAGTCTTGTGGTATTTCTTGGGAGAGATTTTGGGGTTGTTGTGCAGTGTGTTAGGGAAGAGTTTGGAAAAGATGAGAGAGGTTTTCAGGCAGAGTTTCAGGGAGATGTGTGCAGTTTAAAGGGAGAATTTGGAAAAAAAAAGTGAGAGAGGTTTTAGGGGAAAGTTTGTTATTTTTAGGGGAGATTTTGGGGGATATTGTGCAGGGTGCTAGGGGAGAGTTTAGGACAGAGTGTGACAGGTTTCAGGGAGAGTTTGTGGAAGATGTGAGGGGTGTTGGGGGAGAGATTGGGGAGATGTGTGGTTTTAGGGGGGACCTTGTGGTAGTTTTTAGGGGAGGTTTTGGGGGAGATTGTGGAGTGTTTAAGGGGGATTTTGGGGGCGACTGGGGAAGGTTTCAAGGGAGAATTTGGGGGAGAGTCGAGAAGTGTTGGGGGATATTGAGGGAGGTTTTAAGGGGGGTGTTTGGGGAACAGCGGTCACGTTTCAGCAGCCCCCCCACGGCGGCGGCTCGGCTCTGAAGCTCCGCCTTTTGTTTGCCATTTGTTTACCTTGCTCGGCCGAGGTGCGGAGGAGAGGGACAATGAGCTGGTAGATCAACAGCTCGGCCTGAATGAGGCGGCGCTCCTTTATCCGCTGCCCCCTGAACGCAGCACACCTCAGAGGGCCGGTGATTAAGAGCCCAACAGGCCACCTCAGGCTCAAAGGCACAAAGGAAGCCGCTCCACTTATCCAATAAAAAAAAGTGTCCCACACAATCAGAGCGGGCGGCGTCCTGCTGACATCACACTTCAGTGATCAGTGGACGGGTGGAGGATAAAGAGGGAGCACTCCAACCGACAGACCCTCACCCATTCAAACCAGAGGGGGGGAGGGAGGGGGCAGCTTGTTAACTCCTCACTGAGGATACTGAGAAGCTTCAAGTGTGTTGAAGCTTTTTAACTGACTGATACAAGACGGGGAGCGGAGGGAGGCAAAGAGAGAAGTTTTCTCTTTGGTTTCTGTGTTAATTATTTTTACTGTGAAGTTTCTGCCGAGCGAAAAACACTGAAACACATCAGCAGGTCAAGGACAGAGGTAAATAAGTAAGGAAATTAGCTGGCTTGGAAAGAAAGGAGGGGAAAAGATGGGGTAAGGCAGGGATGAATTTAAAGGAAAGGAAACAAGAAGGTAGGAAGAAGAGGGCGAGATGGAAAGAAATAAAATAGTTGTAGAAGGAAAGGACGAGTCAGCTGTGACGGAAAAGAAGGTGGGTTAGAGTCAAGAAGGGAAAGTAGACAGTAGGGAAAGGAAGAACAGGAGGAAGGACAGGAGGAAATGTGGAAAGACAAGAAGAGATCGCAAGGAGATAAGGAGGTAGAAACAAACAGAGGAGCAGTTAAAGCGAGCAGGATGAACGCAAAGGCGAGAAGGAGGTGGAGAAGGAGAAGAAGCAAAGTAATATCTCACTGCACCAACAAACAGGAGCCTCACTCGACTGGAAACTAAAATCACAGCGTTTCTTCTCGGAGTCATTGATCAGATAGATAGATAGATAGATAGATAGATAGATAGATAGATAGATGTGCAGTGTTCTGGGGTCAATGTGATGTGGGATTCGTGGATCTGTTGCTGCCATCAAATCGAATTTGAGAGCTTTCTTTGAGCAGGAGGAATTTGTGTGTAAACTGTTCGCAGACGGAAATTCACATGCATGTCTGCATTCATCAATATTTTAGTAGCTTCGATCTTTTCGTAGCTACTAACAAAATCTACTCCTGCTCCTGACCACTCGCAGTGCTTGTGTAAATGTAGTAAAGCACATAAATATTGCTTGTCACTATTGGAAATTACAATTTTAACTCGTATTGCGCTCTGTTATGTGCACAATACACAGATGCCTTTGAAACACGTAATCTAAACATGACAAATATTAGCAGGTTTAAGATCCAGATTAGGTTCATGATTGTGAATTATCTATGTAAATCGACTCAATAGATTACACGATCTTTCTACATGTTGAAGGATGATAATAAAAATATTCGTAAGGACAGCCGGATCACAGCCTCTTCAGCCTCGGTGTCTGGGTTCAGCAGGGGCAGCAGGTGGTGGAGCCATGAAGGAGCATGTGCCAGCTGAAAGAATTATTTGAGACAACACTTTTTTTTGTTTGTTTGTTTGTTTTTTGTGGCTTTTTGATCATTTGAATGAATAAATGTGATTTCAAAAATGTTTAATTTACGTTGTATCAAACAGAGCTTTAGGCTATTAAGATTCAAATAATTTGAAGACGATGCATACAAACTGCTGTAGGCTATATGTTATCCTTATCATTTGTTAAAATAAATGTTAAATAGCTCTACATTCCGACAGCCATCACTGATTTAGAGTTTATCCATTACGCACAAATGGTCATTGGCCATTCATGGGTAGGGATTTATGCTAATTGCTGATTACCGGGAGCGCACTGTCACATTACGATGGATTGGCATTCAAGATCATACACACATGTTTACGATCAAATCTGAGTTTCCCGCAGCGTTCCTGAATCTGCCGTAGGTTTTTAGTAGCGTAGGCTTTATGTGCAAATCTACACACAGATTTACTCACTTTTCATGAATGAGACCCAGTATGTTTGGCGTTCAAGTGCTTAAGTCGTGAGAGCACCACCTGCATGGACGCTACTGTTGGTGTCAATAAGCCACCCTGGCAAAAAATTCAACAATTTCCTGAGACATACTATAAAGTTAAAAAAAAAAGAACTATACGACTAAAATTAAAATATACAGAAGGAAGCATGGATCTACTGCTAGCTCACCTAGCAGCATGAGCAAGCAAACATTACAGCTCAGCTGAGGAGGACGACATTAATGTGCATCTTGTGCTGTCATGAACACGAGTCTGTCGTTCATGAGTAGATGCACACATCCTTCTGCACATGGATACAGTTTGCAGGTGGAGTTGAGAGTAGAAACAGGGTTGCCAACTCTCACGCATCTGGCGTGACTGTCACTCTTTCACCATCAATGTCACTTTCTCATGTTCGTTTCAGAAATCTCACACTGGGTGTCCACTGGATCCATCATGTGTGCAATTCGGCTGCAGAGCGGACTCGCTCCGTCCTGTGCCGAACGTCAATGTCTACTGGGAACTATAGCGGCACGCACGCGAGCAGCTGGAATTGGTGGATCGCGAGATCATAATGTCACGTGATAATCTGCAGAAATCTCCTCTGAGCCCCTCTTGGTGTTTGACTTCAGGCCTGGGCCACCAACTTTGACGTCATGTTGATGTAACGATGTGAAAAACAATCTGGGGTTTTCATAGGTGTTTTATTTTGAAAATTGACCAGATATACTCGTCTTTTCTGCACCTGACTTCCTGTTTGACTCATTCGGTCTGTGCAAATTGACGCGCCATTGCGCCTTTCTTAAAGAAATTCAGCAGACTCATCTAACAAAAAGTTTTTTTCATCATAAGTGTGTTTTAGTTATTCAGGCAGGGCACATGGTTTCATAACACAGTTAAATGTAAATTCGTGGGCAATTTGTTGACCTTGGTACAATTCTGACCAGCAATGTATCGACGACAGGCGACTTCCACACTATTTACTCTGTTAGCTAATAGGCAACCAGTGTAGGAGACTATGGGAAGGACGTAGCATGAAGTTCAGGGTAGCTCAGTGAGACCTAAACTTGCATTCTGAGAATAGTATGCGGTCTGGTCAAGCCACACAATTGGCTGGACGTAAAAAAAAAAGAAAAGAGCAAGAACATGATGAGGTAAGCTAATGTAATGCACTTGTCTATTATCTATTATCTATTATCTATTTCTGTATGAAATTGCATGAAAATAGGATTTCGCCGCATTAATTTTCAAGTATTTCTCAGGGGAGAACCTCCTTGAACCCCCCTTGAAATCTTTCTGTTTGTCACAACAGGACATATTACTGGATTTTTTAAGCAGATGATCAATACTACCACCAGACTGATGAAACTGACCGCGATCTGTTGTAAAATCTCACGCCCGCCCTCTGACCAAAGTTGGCAACCCTGCAAAAAGTATGTACCTACCTGAAACTGCTCACAGCAAGGTCTGTAGATTATCTTTAGTAACTGGGTCATGATATCTGGGAAGAAACATTGAATTTTTGATTTCATTTTTTCTTTCTTTTTCAATCCATTTATTTATTTTGTCGCTTTGAGCACCACAAGCTGAGTGGCATCTGGCTCCATTAATTTGGAGACACAGCAGACGTCTCTACAGCCAGTATCTCCAACAATTTGCATCAAAACAATCTAGATGAATAAATAACATTATATGTATTGTACATTTGTATTTTGTTTTATATGCACTCTTTCCTGCTACACAACGTTTACCCTTAGCATACATTTTCACCTTATCTGATGGGAGTTGGAACATCTTTGTGATGTTTGTGTTACTGTCTGGCAAAATGTTTTGAGTCAAGTCTCACCTGTACCTGAGGCAACACGTTTCAACACGTCTGTTTCCTGCCTGGCAGCTGCTGAAAAGAACCACAGAAGATCCAAATAAACACTGGACCTTTAAATCATCTCATACAATCGATTCAGAGGATTTAAAGGACCAGTTTGTAGGATAGAGAGTGATATAACGGCAGAAATGGAATATAATTCAGTAAGTAAATGTTACTGTAGAATGAGCCATTAATATCTCCATGTTTGTACAGTAGCCCAAGACGGACAAACCAAACACTGGTTCTCGATAGGGCCATCTGCTGTAGTTATCTTTAACGAGCAGTGTTAGGAGAAACTAACTCTGGGTCTGTTTGTTTTAGAGAGGAAAAGACGTCTGCGGATGATTTGGGTCCAGCTAAGAACCTCCTCAACATCTGGATCTTAAGTTATCAAAGAAAAAAGGTGAGCAAAGGGTAGCAGGCCATCTCCAACATGTCAAACAGCATCAGAGAGAGAAAGAAAGAAAGAAAGAAAGTGCTTTTACCGGTTTAAAGTGCTCCGTCCGGTCCATTTGTTTTGGAGAGGAAGTGACGTCTGTGGATAATTTGACAATCCTCACCGATATATGTCACTAAATCCCCCTGAGCTTACACACTGAACCTTTGAAAGTAGCTGCACGCTTACTTGTTAATTAATGGCTTCAAATATAGAGTAAGATCTGATACGTAAGCAGTTTAAATGTCGTAACTGCAGGGCTCACAGTGCAGTAACCATCTGGGAATAAGTGTCAAAGCAAAGCAAAGTCTGGACACAAGTCAAAGGAAAGATCTGAGTAAATACGAATGTGCAACTTGAATTTGTAAGCAGCCTGACTTATTCTAAAAATAACAGGAAGACTCGTGCAGCTGAGAAGAAGTGACTAAAAGCCTGTGAATACAGAGAGAATGATGAAGATGAAGCCTGATGAAGATGAAGGCGATGATGAACAGAGCAGCCGGAGGTGTTTGACTGCGAGCAGCTGAGGTGACATGAGGTGAAGTCCAGAACAGGATGAAGACCTGAAGGCGTGTCTTGGTCTTGTTGTCCTGGGTGTAATCCTGAATGTATGGGGGGGGGAAGCGTCTCTACCAGCTGCATGGCAAAATAAAAGCCCCTCCCCTTCCTGCTCGCTGGTACAAAGGATGAAAGAGCGAGTCCTGCTGGGTGGCACCGGCTCCAGGTGACCACAGCAACCTGACCAGCTCACTGAGCTGCTCCCTAATGTGTAAAACCATCTCCCGTCGTTGTATAGAGCCCATTTAAAGCAGGTTCCCAGAGAGGCGGGGGGGCGGGGGGCTGGGTCGGGGTCTTTCTCTTGTTTTTTAACCCGACCACATAATCTCAGCCTTGGAGCGTCCACACAATGGAGCTGGTTTGAAGGTGGCACCGCAGAGGCCGGGCTCTAACTAGCGGGTCTAATAATAATACGGCGGGCTCCGGTTACATATCTGGGCTGAATGGGGGTCGCCTCGCAGGACTCTTCAGACCAGCTTCTTATTGTTGGTGTGTTTTCACAGGACCAATTAGTGCCAGCAGCTCTGAGACACACTGAGGACGGACCTGCAAATAAAAAACAACATTTCAGTCTCAGTATGTTGGCTGTTATTTCATTATCCTGCACAGCGTTCAGCATCATCATACGTCACACATAGCTCATAGTAGAAGTTGTTCTTCAGCTGTATGAAAAGTTGTTTATTTTATTTTTGTTTACAGTTGGCTGCACACTCTTCTCACACTTTGCAAACAGTGTGCACCTCAGAGCAATGTTTCCTCTCACATGAATTCAACTGAAACACTTGATGAACAATATGTCTCTCAATAGAAACACTTAGTCTCTCAGAATTCAATGAAAACACGAACAGCAGAAAGTGTTGTCTCTGAAATAGCTTTTATTAATACATTTATTTTTCTTTATTTATCATATAGAGTAACTCAACAGTTTATAATCACAGAGATGTATCAGAAATGCCTCAGTCGACTTTGTTCTCCTTTGTTCTTTCTAAACCAAACCATGTGTTTTTGTTGCCTGAATCTCACCATGTTCCTGCATGAAACTGCTCACAGCGAGGTCTGTGGATTACACCTCATTTCCACTTACGTATGTGACTGGTGTCCAGTCCAAATAAGTGCATTTCCTGTAGCCATGGGGGTGAGGCTAAGGCCATTTCATAGTCGATACACGCAACACGAGCAACACACTTCCTTTCATAGTCGATGCATTGAACACAAGCGACGCAGGTGACATTTAAAATGCAATACATCGCTCGTGCAATAGGGAGAAGCAGAGTCACCGGTACATTCCGGCTCGCTAGCACTGCTATGTTATTAGCGTGCAGGGCACTAGAACTGTCATATAAATAGGGGTGTGCCCGTACGAGTTCACAAAGTTTTTCCTCCTCGCCCGCCATATTTCATACCTGCTTCTTCCGTGAATAACAAAAAGTATTCCCTGTGCTGGCAACCCGTGGTATTACACGCGTCGCTGTGCTGCGTATCAAAAAAATGGACAACACATTTTGAGACGCGCCCGAGTCGACTATGAAACCACCATAATTTTGTCCCTTTTTCACCATCCAGTAGTTTGAAATATGCACTTGGAACATTACAATGATAAATATGTATATGCTGTGTAGAAACCAGAAAGCAGCCAAATTGCATGCGACATGCGGCCACTAGATTTTCTTTGTGGCCTTGAAGTGTTGAACGAAGGGAGTGATATGACAGTGCTAAGCCTTATTTACCAGTGTGCAATGCAGCTGACCAAAAATCAGTATTATTCATTTTCAACACCAATTCCATATTATTTAGTCTTGAATAATTAACCTCAACAAAAACGATGATTTTGATGAAATTTCAACACCGAATCAGTCGCCTTGCTTTCTACTATGAGGCAAGAATATTTATACTCAAAAGATTACGTATAAGTAAGGTATTTTTTATTAAGTATTCATATGTATAATCTCTTTAAGCATATCTCCGATAAGTACATAAATAGTTAACTGAACGCACACTCAGTTTAAGTCCATAAGTAGTATACTGATAGCACTAATAATTTTTTGTAAGTGTGCAGCACCATGCTGCACTTTAACATCTTCCTGTTCTGCTAATGATGTCAGGACATTCAAACATCATGATGGAGACACTCTCTGGTCGTGTCCAGCCGCCCTCTTCAGATTCTGCTCGCTGATATTTGGCAGCTGGTGCACAAGAGGAAGCAATAATTGCAAAACTTATTTTGTTTTTGAACGTTGTGAGCGTCGAAAGGGGCCAGTTGAGGTGGTTCGGGCATCTGATCAGGATCCTCCTGGGCGCCTCACAGCAGAGGTGATCCAGGCACATCCCGCTGGTAGGAGGCTCCAGGGCAGACCCAGAACACGCTGAAGGGATTATACACCTTATCTGGCCTGGAGTCGCCTCAGGATCCTCCAGGAGGAGCTGGAAAGCGTTGCTGGGGAGAGGGATGAAGTGTTTTGCTTAGCCTGCTGCCCTATTTCAGTCCCAGTTAACAGAAATAGTTCAGAATCCGCTGGATTAATGTGACCAGCTGCAGGTGTGACAGAAGCTCCTGTCTGTTATTCTGTCTGCTCACGTCTCCTGCAGATCCTCAGTGTCAGAGCGTCTTATTGTAGGGGTCACCTCACCTTCAGTTATTTATCCTGATCAGACTGAAGACACAAACCTCACAGACTGAGAGAATCCAGATTCCTCCTGACTCCTCTCTCCTCCCTGTCCCCCCCCAGACCCCCCCCCCCCTTCGCCTGCTGGCATCACAGAAGCCGCAATTACAGCCGATTTCCAGCTCCCAGTGGAACTAATGTGATAAAATCTTAGAAAAAGACACGGTGGACAAAGAGACAGAGATGTAGCCGGGGGCGGGGGGGGTGTGTTGGGGTGGGGTGTGGTGGGGGGGGGCTCAGCCGAGGCAACAAGTGCCTTTTTGGAGTTTTGGGGACCTAATGGGATTTTCCAAGGAGCTTTGCCAGATCTCCTGCCTGCCCATTCAGGATCAGCCTTTTGGCTGCCCGGCGGCACACTTCGGCGCCCTGTTGGCCTCACGTCACCCCCTCCTTCAGACCCACCCATCACTTAGCTGTATGTTCAGAGGGATGAGACGACCCCCCTCCACCAGCCAGATCCCTCTGTCTGCTGGACTGAAGGCAGGTGTCAGAGGTGAGATCCTGAAGGCTTTTTAATTCCTCCTCAGGTTCTGATTCTTTTCCATCTTCAGTCTCACATTGCGTCCACTCTAAGTGATTTCCAGACCGGTGTTTCCACCTGAATCTGATGTCATTTCAATTCCACACACCATAGCTGTGTCAGCATATTGGTTTTAAGAGCAAAGTAAAGATTTAGAAGAGCAGCGTCTATCTTGTCTGTAGCAGCCGCCATTGTCGTTATTTCTCCTCACTGGTTCTGGTACACCACTTGACAGCAACTTGACATCAGCGTTAGACCCACCTGTGGCCCTGCTTGGCTAATTGTTAGTCATGACGCCAGATGAATCAGCCAACTTGCATTAGCAATTCCGACTGTTAGATGCTCGTTAGGTAGCTAGCTGCTACCTCAAGGTTCCTCTCGGCTTCGCTCCTGGTCTTTGAGACTACTTCTGCTGTGAGAGGAGCCTAATCTCTGACACAGACAGACTTGCTGCAGCCAAAGCTAACCCGCTAACCCAGCACAAGGAGTCACAGCGGTGGGTTTGTGGTGACAGCAACAGGAGCTTGCTGATCCAGCAGGGAGTTGGGGTTTGCGCTAGCTGAATTCAAGTTGCTCCAGCCCTTAACTGAAGGTCCGTCTCCAAAGCTGCTCTTCTAACAGCTAAGTGGTCTCGTAGGCCACAGTGAGATGGAGGGACCACAGGGTGTAGTGCAGTCCATCTCTGGGGAATATGACGGCAGTAGAAACATAGTTCAGCTTACTGTTCAACTGTAATACAAGGTTGTTATCAGCTGGCTGCCATATTGTTTTCAGACTGATCATGACGTCACCCACCAGCGGGAGCGTTTACTGGTCCAATGCGGCGCAGTGCATTCTGGTAGTTGCAGGTTTTCTACCTCTTGACTAAAAGCAAATGTCACAGTCCTTTTTCCCCATTTGCTCTGGTTGCATAGCACCAATTTAAAAAGTATTTGTATCTTTCTACTGAACAGACAGCACAGATCTTTCCAGCAGTGAAATACTTCAAGTACCAGTAAAGACCCTGTCACACCAAGGCTGTTGGTCAGTGTTGGGCCATCGGTGAGCATCTGTCGCCCTAGGCAGTGCAGTGTGTCCCGTACTGTTGCCCCTCGTTGGCACCCGTCAGCTTTTTTTTTTTGGGCCAATTCAGCATGTTAAATCAGCAGCGGAGCTCGTCATTGCATTAACTCACTCTGATTGGCACGTTAGCTCAGCGCACAAGATGAAAAACGGAAGTTACGAATATTGAACCGCCATCTGCTGCTTGGGATAGTTATTTCCTCTCATGCAGAGGCAGAATGTGCTGGTTGTCATCTGTAGTCTTTCCAGTGTGTTCATATGAAACTTTTTGCAATGTGAGGCAACACAGCAGGGCCTTTGTTGCTGCTAGCTCTCCAAAGTCCATTTGGTGTGTCTGGGCTTTAAGAACCACGCAGTATTTCAATGGTAACTGATCATACAACCAAACTACAGTTTAAATCAGGCTGTTATATTGTGCAGACATTTGGGATGTAAGTCAACGCCCTCGTCAGTGACTATCAACACTGAGATATACTTCAGCAAAGATGCTTTTGTTTGAGCTTCATCAAGAAGACATGTCCATTTGTGTAGAGTCAGTGATGACCCTTTTGGATTCTGACAGGATGCAGAAAATATGATTATAACCTTAAGAAGTGACTGGGTAGCTCAAATGGATTCTGGATCTGGACTGATTCTTGTTGAGGATCAATAAAAGTTGTCTCACTGCAGCAGCAGAAGGTATCAGGTGTCTCTGGATCAATGAAGTGATTTCAGCTCCTGTTTCACTCACTGATTCTTCAACCTGCTGCCGTTTCTCTTACACACAAATAAATCCACAAATAAATCCCAACTGGTTTCTGTCTGTAGAGCCGCTGGACAGCTGAGAGGATGAAACTTTAACACTTCACGGTAATGAGCAGATTTCATGAACATTTTCAGTTTGAATGTTTCAGTGGATAAATCCAATCTGGGTGCAGTGGAGTCCTGAGGTTGCAGCTGCAGTCAGACTCAGAGGGTAATAAGATCCTCTCAACAGTAGCTGGAGGTCAGAGAAGCGCGACCGCTGCCAGTTGTTGAGTTGACCTCTGACCTCTGGAGGGGAGGAGAGGGGAGGAGGGGAGGCAGGAGTCTTTTTTGTTGTAAAACACATACAGTTTACTGCCTGAATGGTTTGTTCAGAGGCACTTCAGCAGGGCTTCTGTATGAAATAACATCACACCAGTGTTTGTGCACAAACATCCGTCTGAAGTTCACTTTGTGTTAAAGATGATTTTATTATTCAGGAACTCCAGACTGACAGTGAGATGAATAAGTGTGTCATATTTCAGTGTCTGATGTGATTTGATATTGAAATAGATATTAACTTTTCAAAATAATGTGTCAGCATAAATCAAGAGAATAACATTAACTAGTCAAACCTGAACATTCCCGAACCCTAACTCACTTAATCTTATTTTATTGTCGAGTTGCACACAGCTAAGCTGCCACCCCGTGTCCCTCTACCTTGCTCCCCACCACTGTGGATAATGCATCTTTGGTCGTTGGCTATAGCAGTTTGAATTCAGCCAGCACAAACTGTCTACTGTCAGCTGGTGGCCAGCAGCAATGTCAGGTCTAACCTGCGTAACAGCAGCAACTGAAAGTTTGCTGATCTGGCAGGAAGGCCTGGGGTTTGCACTTTGCTTCGGCAGCTGACGGGGGGGGCGGTTTCAGGTGCTGCTGCCCACTCTCCTGGCGAGACGACCTAACGTTAGCTGATATTAGCCACATAAAGGCTAAATGATTAGGAACATTTTCTCTCCATCTCTGCAATGCTTTGCTGATACTGACATGCATTTTGTGTCACTCATTGTCAGACTCTGTTTTAGAATCTCTTTTTAATATGTCTGTCTTCCTTTTTTGGAAGTTGAATCCCAGCACCCCTAAAATTTGAGAGATTTTTTTTTTTATTATTATTTTACTGTATGTTCTTTTTAACAAGCTAGAAAAGTGTGAAAACTTGGTTGCAATGTAATATTTTAACAAATAAAATACAGCAGCACCCCCCTTGCCTCAAAAATGGTTTGATCCACCCCATCACTCTCACCTTTCCCCACTGAGCGCTCTGTCTGCACAAAGCAATGCGCTGCCTTCCAGAGTGGGTGATATGCAGTAGTGGTGTAAGTACCTGGCTGAAACCAGATATGTGGCACATTTCTTAACTTCTACTACTCAATACCAACACATTATCATTACCAGTCATCATTTCTGCTGCATTTAATCGTAGGTCACTAAATAACCTTTATCAGATTTGATGGTTTAGTCACAGACTTTCCCAAAAAGTGTTTTTCTTTCACAAATGTGGGAATGAAATTGTGTTAAAATGTACAAAACAGTGAAATTTATCTTGCCTGTCCGGGCAGCTCTAAACCTCTGATCTTAGAATCGCCCCTGGTTTGCAGTGTACAAAATAAAAATACCTACCTTCCTCCCAAACTACCTAACTAACTAACTAACTATCCAACTTTCTTTGGAGGATTCTCCATCATTGCATCAGCACACGCATCTACATTTGTCGAACAGCCAATAGGAACGCTGTCTGAAATGACCTGTGATTGGCCAAAGTCTCCCATCATGGCTAGATTTTTTAGAGCCTGAAAACGGAGCCAAGAGGAGGTGCAGGAGTCTAGTTTTCTCTCAGTTTACTTGAATTACAATATGCTCAAATGTTAATATGGGATTTTTGTCCAATGACGCCAAAATAAAACTATCTACCCAGCTTTAATACACATAGATAAATATTAAAACAAAATACAGTCATAATGACACTGAACGCTCAAAGGAAGTGAAGGTGTAAAGTTTAGGTATTCTTCTTCTTCTTCTTCTTCTTCTTCATATTATTATCTCTTCAATCACAGACAGTAACACACCAAGTCAGATGATGATGACAATGATGATGATGATGATGATGATGATGATGACTGACAGTGAATCCACTTTCATCTGAGCCCTCCTCAGTGTGTCACTCCGTGCTGCCTTCAGGTACCTGAACCTCTGACCTCTGACCTCCAGCAGGACACGCTCAGGAGGAAGTGATTGTGTGGGTTCAAACGTACATGACCGCCAGCTCCCTGAGGAGGGGAGGTGGACAGAGGGGGGAGCAGGAGGGGGGATAAGGAGGAGGGGGAGGAGGAGGAGGAGGCTCACGTCCTGTCAGAAGGTTGAGGTGGATCTTTTCCTTTTTGATGGGTTTGATGTCCACAGGCGACCTCTGTGTTTTCCAGGCTCTTCAATACACTGTTTCTATTCTCTGACCCCCCTCTGCTCCCCCCTCACCTCCTCACCCTGACCTCCAGGCCACTTTGTAGCTGCTCCATTTTATAGCAGTGAAGAAGAATAGAGTCAGTGTAGATCAGTGAGCAGACAGAAGTGTGTGTAGTGTTACAGACCCAGTAGTTTGGTTCCGTCATAAAACAACTGACACACTTGTCATACATGTTCACCATACACACATACAAACAAACAAACAAACAGATTTAATCCAGCATGAATCATGGAACACAAAATTAATCAATAAAACAAGTGTTTCTGTAAAAAAAAACTGGTCTGACAGAATAAAACAACTAAAAGCAAACAACTGTAAACCCTTACACACACACACACACACACACACACACACACACACACACACTGAGCTGTCAGTGTCTTGTGACTGATGCTGCAGGTATCAGCAGGTGCTGCAGACTTTTATCTCTCTGTGTAAATAAAATAAACTGACCTCAGAGCAGCTACATGAGCTGATGGATGTGTCTCCTGCTACACCTGCCTTTAACACACCTTTGTGTGTGTGTGTGTGTGTGTGTGTGTGTGTGAACATTAATGTCAGTGATCAATACGGAGGACAGCTGTCTTTGTTTTTATCTGAAGTCATTTTTGTACTTTAACTGAACAGACCTTCATTTTATGTCCTAAAAACACCATAAAATGTTTCAGACAATATTTGTTCCCTTTAGTTAAACAGTCACCATTTAAGTGTGTTGAACGATCTATCAGCAGCTCCTGTTGGCAGTATACTCATGGATGAACAGAAAACATATGTCAATAAAGTATCAGTTGTTTCATAAAAATGTAAAAAAAAAAAAAAAAAAGTCACTACCAATAACCCTAAAACATCACGCTCCAAAGAAGTGACAAAAAGTCGAATATTTAAATTAACATTTAAATCTGAACAGAAACTGTTACGCTGAGATCAGAATCATTTACTGATTAATGGATGTGATGCTGCTGTTGTGAAGGTCACGTTGTCATGGTTACTGAGGCTGGTGTTACTGAAAACAACTAAACAAGAAAAAAACGTTTGTGTGTGTGTGTGTGGGTGTGGGTGTGGGTGGGGGTGTAGGGTGTGTGTGGCTGTATGGGGATCAGGATTTAGGATTTAGGATGAGGGATCCCCACTCCAAGAGTTTGTGTGTGTGTGTGTGTGAGTGAGTGAGAGAGAGGATTAAGCCCCGCCCCCCTCCTCTCTGACATGTTGTCATGTCACGTGCACAACTGTGTGCTCTGACAGCGTGCACGAGAGCTGCAGACACACTCGGGGTCGAGTTTTACTAGAAAAGAAAGAGATCAAACGTCTGGAGTCAAAATGTCTGAACGTCCCCTCTGATGAAAATGTTTGTTGTCTAACCCACAGACTGGATCTCTGGACGTCCTCTCTGTGACTCTGGTGAGAAATGAGTCGAATAAGTAAGTAAACAATCCGGACACGGCTTTACAGTTTTGTTATGGTGGCGATGCTGAGGTCAAGCCTTTACAGCAGAACAGAACATCTTTCTTATGTTCTTCCTTCTTCCTGTTTGTTTCTCAAGCCCCTTTCCCACTAGACCAAAAAAGAAAAACACGAACACTTACAAACTCCTGGCTTTCACCTTCCCGGGTCAAATGACTCTGCAGTAGTCACGTGTATTTATCGGCTCCAGCTCCGACTGGCTGCGATCAGCAGTGATTGAAACACAGCACATGAGTGTGTGCGTTCATTTTAGCCCCTTTGGTGGAGCAATGCAATGATGGGCTGCCAGAAAATACCCTCTGTCTCCGTCCAAGCAGTGCTTACACATCTTTTATGAGAGGCCTCTGTTCTGCTTTCTACTGTTTACTAATCTGTTTCTGTCGCCTGTCCATGACGTGCAGATAACAGAGCCGTGCTCAAGGCTCTGGTCTACTGGCAGTCATCAAGAACTCTATCGTCTATTTTCAATGGTTTTTCCACATTTAAAAAAAGGTGCACAAACTTTGGTGGAAAAGATTTTAAGCATCCGAAACACTGAAGCTTCATCAGGGAGAAATAATGGAGACAAACATTTCATCGCATTCAGAGCTGCATCGGCTGCAACTGAAATGCTGTTAATGCATGAGTGCACATGCACAGGCATTCACTCCCCCCCACCCCCCCCACGCACACACTCACACTGACAAACTCTCATCTCTTTGTGAACATGGGATCTGATTTCAAACCCTAACCCTCTCAGAGCTCCTCGTCTCTCTCTGACAACTTTTTCTGTATTTCTTTCTTGTGTGTGCTCGTGTTGTGGAGAGCTGTTAGCCGTGAAAGGAGGGCAAAGAAAACAGCGTAAAGCAGTGAAAAAGCCATTAAAAGAATATTTTCTCTGCTCCCCTTTTGTGCGGGCCTCTCCTCCGCCTCGCCGCAGCACCAAACCACACAAACAAATGCAAATGGATCTGAAAACTTTACACAGAGAGAGAGCGGGACCCCCGTTTGAGAGAGGAGCTGAATGGGCTCTAAAGGAGAGCCTAATTAATCTAAGTACAGCACCAATAGGCCCACTTGGAATTTTTTCACCCCTTTATCTGAATGGGAGGGCAGAGGAGGGGGTGAGGAGGAGGAGGGAGGAGGAGGAGGAGGAGGGGGAGGTTAGGGGACAAAATAAAGAAAAAGAGAAAGAAAGGAAAAGAAGAAAAGAGAGAGGGGATCAGGCCTCCACCTTTTCTATCCGGGGACCCGCCTCATTCAGCCCCTCCATGTTTAACAGCACCCCCCCACCCCCTGGAATCAATCACTCTGATTTTACCTCCTTTATTTCTGCCTCACAATCCTGCAGCTTCGCTTCTCAGCACTTTCTCAGCTTTGTTTTATCGATGCAAAAGAAAAAAAGAAGCAGAAAAAACAACGTGTAGATTTTCAGATTTTGCACTTTTTTTTTTTTTTTTTAGGAAGAAAAAGTGAAGTAAAAGTGTGTCGGCGCTGCAGTTGTAGCTGGTGTTGTCAGGTGCAGGGGTGGCTGCTGCAGAACAATGGCAGCAGAAGGCTGCAGATGAATGCTCCGGGTAAATCAGTAATGGAGCTAAAGGGCATACGCCTGTGGGGAATTTGCCGGCTTATAAAGGAGCTTTAAGAGGGGCCTTCATTCATATGGGCCCAAAGAGATTTGAATTGCCCCCTTCACAATCACTTGAAAGGATGAGCTCAGGGTGTTCCGAAACAAAGTGGAAATCACTCTGCCTTTCAGCGCTTCTAATAAGCTTTTAACTATTTTACATTATGGCGCTCCCCTCGTCCTCGCCCTCCTCGCCGCCATTGTGGCCCGGCCGCCGAGCCGCAGCCGACTTAAATGTCTGATTTATACTTTTCTTCATGGTGCATTTGAAGGTTTTTTTCCAGCAGCTAAAAGAGAAATCCCGCTGAAAGCTTTATTATTATACGGGTCAGAAAATAGAAGGAGCTCATTATTCAGTCGGCGACCGGGACGAGACTCCCACAGGACGGAGAGACGTCTGAGGACGTGCAGGAAGTGGACGCTGCTGCAGGTGTCAAACAAGCCACGATGAGCTTAATATGAGCACAGGAGTTTGAGCCGCAGCTGCAGGTTCCCAAAAAAAAAAAAGTGCATTTCCTTTAATTTTCTTGACGCGTAGGATGTCTCCGAAAACTGCTTCATAAATCTACGCAGCAGTCACATTGTGAAAGCGTCGTCCGTTGTTGCCGCAGAAACCGTTTATTGCTCTGGAAATTGCTTCAGTCTTTTCGGAGCGTCAGAGGTCAGAGGTTCAACCAGGACACGATGGGCTGAGCTGAACCCTAAAACTCTGTGGGGGGGAGGTGGATGATGAAATGGGTGGTTGAGGTTTGGAGCCAGGGGGTGGTGGTGGATTTTTTTTTGGGGGGGGGGCACAGCTAGGAGCCCCCTCGCCCTCTGGATGACTCGAGGCTGCAGCGAGCCGTGTGGACATTAAGAATTTCATGGTTGTGGAAGACAAGGAGGGGGGGCCTGACCTCTGCAGCCCTGATTAAGACCTCATAACTGCTGAGACCCCCCCCACCACCACCACACACACACACACACACACACACACACACACACACACACACACACACACACACACTCATATGTACAAGTGGCTCTGTAGTTACAGGCTGTAAAGAAGAAGACGGAGGTCAGAAGAGTTCAGTGAGTCATCAAATCAATAACAGAAAACACAAACTGATCCATCTAATGACTTATCAGGTAATTATAAATCGAGCCCTTAAATTAATAATCAAACTCTTTAAATTATAAACCAATCCCTCACACTAATCAATCAAATTATTGATTAACAGCTATTATCAGTTCAGTTATGTTCCACAGTGACAGAGAGATGAAGGTGAAAGCTCCAACGTGATTAACGTGTGTGTTAGGTTTAGGGAGAAAAAGCACTTGGTTATGATGAGGAAAAGATCATGTTTTGGCTTAAAAGACCTGGTTTGGGAGCACAATCCTGGCAGGAAAATCAGCAATGTCTCTGTAAAGATATCCGCTTTTTGTTGCACATTCTGGCGATAGCCCTAAAAACTGATTACTGTTTGTGCCAGTATCCTGTCAGGAGATGCAGCAGTGTCTCAGTAAAAACAACTGCTTTTTGTGCTACTATCCCTGCAGGATGTGCAGCAATGTCCCTGCGAATCGCAACTGCTTTTCGTGTCACTAGCTCCACAGGAAACACAGCAATGTCTCAGTAAAAAATAACCACTCTTCATGCTTGTATCCTTGCAGGAAACAACAATCTCTCCTCAAAAAGCAACTGCTTTTCGTGCCTCTATCCCTGCAGGATATAAAGCAGTCTCTGCACAAACGAACCACTTTTTGTGCTACTATTGCAGCAGGAAATGCAGTAATGTCTCAGTGAAGAGAAATCGCTTTTTGCTCCACTATCCCGGCAGGAAATGCAATGACTTCTCTAAAAAAAACAACCGCTTGTGCTACTATCCCTACAGAATGTGCAGCAATGTCTGCAAAATGCAACTGCTATACGTGTCACTATCTCCGCAGCAATGTCTCAGTAAAACACAACTACTTTTCATGCTACTATCCTGGTAGGTAAAGCAGCGATGACTCCACAAAAAACAACTTTTTCGTGCCTCTATGCAGGATACAAAATGGTCTCTGCACAAAACAATCGCTTCCTGTGTCACTATCCCAGCAAAAAGAGATGATGCCTCCAAAAATTTACCGCTTTTCATGCCACTGTCCGACAGGAAAAGCAAAAATGTCTCGTTAGTATCAGCTGCCTTTTGTGCCACTATCCCAGCAGGATATAAAGCACAAAAGTCTCTGCACAAAACAACCACATTGTGTGCCTATATCCTGGCACAGAAAGTGGTGATGTCTCGGTAAAATAAAATCTTTTTGTGCTATTATCCTGGCAGGAAATGCAATAGTGTCTTTGTACAATACACATCTCTTTTGTACCACTATCCCGACAAGATGAACATCAATGTCCAATTACAAATTAACTTTTTGTGACACTACACTGGCAGGAAAAGAAGCAATATCTCAAACGCCACTTGTTCTGCATAAAAAGCTGCTGGAAACACAGCGATGACTCGCTAAACCACAACTGGTTTTGTTGTTTGTAGGTAGATGGCGCACCATCCATTATCCCCTCCACCTCCTCACGACAAAGTCAACTCATCAACCACGTCACTTTTAAAACATTGATATGATACATATGAAACGTGCAAATGTTATATATTTGTGATTTGCAGAAACGTGCAGTGCCACTTTCTTCTGGCGACTGAGCTGCAAGTGAAGGTTGAGTTCATGCTGCCGTGTGCACGTTTATATAGAATAAGTTGTTTCGCTCTTCTTTGATGTAGAAATACCTGCATGTTGTAAAAATAATAATTTTCTCATTTATTCGTATGAATAGTAATATAGCTTGACCCCGAGTGATGAATGAAGAGTTGAACCTGCAGAGATGAATGAACCAATTAGTGAGTAACACAGGTCTGCTGAGGGTGAACAGGATGAAACTCTACTCTGCCCCGGGGTGAGGACAGGGGTGAGGGGGGGTTACAGGTGCAAATCAGTGGCACAAGGCAGAGGGGAAATGAGGAGGGAGGAGGCGGGGGAGTCAGAGGTTATCTTGTAGAGCAGAGAGAGCAGAGGGCAGAAACTCCCCATCTGTTTACCTGAACGGCAGCAGCAGCTCCGAGGCTCAGTTTCCTGATCTCTATCTGAACTGGGGGGACCCAGTACCTGACCCCTGCACACCTGAGGCCCACTGCTGTCCACTCAGAGGTCCTCGAGATATCTATACTTTACACTGATGATCAGACAAGAATAAGTTTGATCTGTGATTTTCTTACAGTCTCCTCTGTGCTGCTGTGCCTGGAGAGAAAATACTGAGCCCGACAGACCTGCAGACAGCACTCAGGGCTCAATAACCCACACATGCTCCTGCGCATGTGTCCTGTGGTTGGAGACAAAAACATCATCTCAGTCAAAGTTCAGCTTCAGCACACTGATGATACAGAAACATTTCTTTATTTGTCTGTTGGACATTAGGACAGAAAGTGCAAATAAATCAAATCCCTGTTTGTTTGGCTGCAGACTTCAGTGTTTTCCGCCAGGTATAAAACAAAAAAAGCATTTTAATTTAATTTTTTTTTAAAAAAATACAGAAATTTTCTAAATATATTTTATTCCTCAGAGTTCAAGTGATTTTTTTTACTTTAAAAATGTCTCAAAAACTCAGCTGAACAAGTGTGAGTGTGCATTTAGTTTAGATTTAATGCATGCAATGTGAGCAGTGTATGTGTGCACCTGTGTATAAATGGTGTGTGTGTGTGTGTGTGTGTGTCCATGCTGCTTGGCTGCCCTCTTGATTGACACTTTCCTGTGACTCTGTTCTGCCTCTGTGGGCTTTTAAAGCGAAAACCCTCCAAGTACCCCCCCACCCGACATGCCCTGGAGCTGTGTGTGTGTGTGTGTGTGTGTGTGTGTGTGTGTACGTGTGTGTGTGTGTGTGTGTGTGTGTGTGTGTGTGTGTGTGTTGGAGGTGACAGAGCGTTTAAGCCTCCTCCTCTCAGAGATCATTAGAGCTCTCTTCACTCTGCTGTAAGAGTCCTTCATCGTCCTCTACCTGTCGACCTGCTCACCTCCGACCCTCAGCACACACACACACACACACACACACACACACACACATGCACACACACACCAGTGCAGAGCCAAAATGAGACACTTCAGATCAACATCACACACTGAGGAGAGACATGTTTACACTACATGTGTATACAGTATGAGCTCAAACTTGATGACAGTGAACATAAATGAATTCTTGTTTCCATTAATGTCTGTTGTGTGAATATATATTGTATGATATTTAGCTTGTTTGATCACGTGACTATTATGATGTGCAAAGTTCAGATGGAAGGCAGGAAGTGATAATGCATGACGTCAACAAAAGGACACGGTTAGATTTAGGCTACAAATGCTATAAGCAGGCTCCCGAGTGAAAGTCCAGGATTTGTTGGAACCATGCAACACCCCTCCCACCCACCCTCAGATCACCCAGTCCTCCAGACAAACAGTGAGGCAGATGAGAGTGTGGAGAGTTTAATGGACTCTACATGGTGTGCAGCTGGGTCCACAAACACAACGCTGCTGACTGCCATTTTGTTTTTGGCCAGGTGAGTAAATGTACTTCAGAATTACTGTCTTTTATTTTCAGCTCTGTCCATGGATGCACTGCTGGTGTCAGACTATCATCTAGCTAAGCTTTGCTATGATTTTCAGCCTACTACATTAACCGTTCCCATTTGCCTGGAATGAGACCACCTCTTCAAGAAGGTCTCGGTTTATAGATAAAAAAATAAATAAATAAAAATAAATAAAAAATAATAATAATAATAGTTATCACTGCTCCTCTGACTGTAACCATCCTGTAGTTTCCATCCACAGATAAAATGGAGAGTTTCTCTTTCTTCTCTGACAAATCACTTCTTCACACTCTCAGTTTCTGAGGTGCTGATCGCTCACCTGCCTGAAACACGTTACCATGACAACCAGTTAACATGAGTCATCGGCTGATTTTTATGTTCATCGCTCATTTCATCCATTCTGACATGTTTGAAAACACAATAGAACGTTTAAAGGAGCAGCTCCACGCTGTGTGTTCCTGTGTCAGTGAGTGTGTGTTCATGTGAGCGAGCGTGGGTCACCGAGTGTGCGATGGCGTGAATGAGCATCTGTATAAGTGTGTGTGTGTGTGTGTGTGTGTGTGTGTGTGTCCTTTACAAATGAAGACAACATATCTTTACATTGTGGGAGGTCAGTCACTGAGAGCAGTCAGCCTCAGGCCGACACTCCTCTTCTTCTCCCCTTTCACCTTCTCTCCCCTTTCCTGTTTCCTTTCACATTAGGAGCGTTGAAGGAGACCTGAAATGAGGGTGAGAACACTTTTAATATGAAAAAGTGAAAAACAACTATATTTATATTTACTAATGGTTCATCCAGACCCATACTCTGTATCACACTCTGATGATCTTTGGCCTTCTGCAGGATTGTCACAAATTTGGGGATCAGTCATTTTGCTCGGGTGAAATTTAGTCTTGGTGAGTTCTTTTAGCTTCTCTAGCAACTGGAGGGGTTTTAACCTGCAGTTGGTGAACATGCTGTGTTTTGGGATGTGCTCTACGTGGCAAATTTTGCCTACTTGATCAGATTGACCTCCCATTTTGGGGAGAGTGCTGCAGGAGGCTGCAGAGTGGAGTCAGGGATCGCATTCATCTGCTGTGATTGCAGCTGGCTCTGTACGAACCTCTCTGCACTCTGTTTGCTTCCATTTGGTTTCTTCTTCTCTCATTTTCTTTGGGTTGAAATTGACTTTTTTTAAGCTTCAGATAATGTTTGAGAACTGGACTGTACCAGAGCCAGTTCATCTTACCCAGGATATCTCTTATTATCTGGCTTGACTGACCCGACACACTGTCTGATAATGAGGACTGCAAAGCTGGTTATCAGCTAGTTCAGTCAAGTCAAGCAGTCGAGTATGTTCGTGTGAAAGAGGTGAGGGTGTTAATTGCGAGCGACATTATCAGAACCATGAATGAGGTAGGCTGCTTCGTATGATTACACAGATGTTATTCTGAGCTGCAGTGATGGAAACAGAGTGTAAAATTAGAAGTTCAAATCCTAACCCAGAGTTAACCCTGAAGTTACGTCGCTAACTCAAATTCCCGCGTCGTAGTACAGGCCTCAGCACTGAATCAGATCTGAGTCCTGTTTCTACAAACATGTCTTGAATCTGATGCATCAAAACTATCAGGCTAAATAAAACCACAGAGTGTATGAACTTAAACTCTTGAACCATGTTCTTGATGCCATTTTGGTCAAATGAAACTCTGCTCCCAAAAAAAGTTTGGGAATGCTTTACTTTGTCGTCACCATCTTCTCTGTCTTCTTCAGTTCAGACAACAAACAATAAGCGAGAACGAGTTTAAGTGTTTAACTGCAGAAATCAGTGAATGTTATTCAAACAGGAAACAGCGTTCGCCCTCTCTGCTCCTCTGGTTCATACACTTTAAGGGAAAGGCCCTTCCCCCTCCACAGTAAAATGTTAATGTGCATGTATCTGCAGGTATAAAGCAATAATTGGTCCATTTCCTGCTGCTGAATGGAGGGTGGAGTGGCCTCAGGGTGGAGACTGTCTGAATGGAGGAAGTGAAGAGAAACCAAGTGGAAGTTCTCTGTCCGTCTCTTCTTCTCTCTGTTGTCACACAAACAAAACTCTGCAGCTCACTCTTCTTCTTCATGTGGCCGACGGAGCGTCCTCACAAACATGGCCGCTGTCTGTGACTGATCACTTCCTCACATTTCAATAAAGTCGATCACACGAGCTGCTGGCAGTCTTTTTCTTCTCTCCATGCTCCAATAAAATCAAATATGTTTTATATTACTGTAACTTTTTAGTTTTGGCTCATGCAAATACTGAAGTTGAATAATGTGAGAGAGGAACAGAATTTCTAACCAACGGAGGCTGGTGGCGAGTTGAGGCACAAAATCTAAAATGTAAAGTTTATACGCAAACACAGTTAATATTTATGGATTACAGTGATGCTAAACTGACACTAATACTGTCGACATATGACACCTTATATCCTGAGTTCCTAGAGTCACACGTTTTCTGCAGACACATGAGGAATATCTAATATGTCATATTTCTTGAAAGGTGTTTGGTGCAATATTTTCCACCAGGAGCAGGATGGGAATTGATCTCAGAGGGAAGCCAGCTGTAGTCGAGAGTGACCCTGTAAGATCACCAGCCTTGCAAAATCTTAAAGTGCCTGACATTGACATTGTCTTCAGATGTGACAGGGTGTGAAATCAGTCGTTTAAAAGTCGTCTAGTGTATGGAAAGTATACTGCTGTTCCGCAACAAAACTTACAAGATAAAATATAGATATTCTTTTAAATCTTGCTGCACAAGATAATAACTTGCGTTCACAAGTCATGATTATGTGTCTCAGTGTGGACAGAAACAGAAAAAACCTGCTTACCTGCCTCAGCATGGACATGATGAGAGTGTCAGAGGAAACAAAAAGAGAGGAGGAAGAGGTGGACAAAAGGAGGAAGAGGTGGACAGTGGAGTCATCTTCAACCAAGAAGAAGAAAGGTTAGAGCGAGCAGGAGGAGGAAAAGGCCACGAGGCTTTTGACTGCAGGAATTCTTCCCTCAGTGTTTGAGGGCAGAGAGGAGAGGTGAACACTGCTGTAAAAAGTGTCAGAGGAGGAGGAGGAGGACACTGTAGAGAGCTTTAGTCCTCTCAGACAAAGAACATAAAGTGGGTTAACAAATTGAGAACAATGTGGAGGAATTTACAATGAGCTGAATGGGAGCGTGCTGCAGAGGAGCGGGCGCTCATTAACCAAACTGTTGTCTCTCTGAGAGACACTCCAACTACAAGAGACCTCAGAGGCCGCAGATACCTCAGAGACCTGAGACTCAAAGTTACAGTCAGTAAATTGTGAAATAAGTTGGGAGCTGACCTGTTGCACGCAGAGTGAATTAAACTGAATGGAGGTATAATGTCAACTAATGATGGCGCTAAATGAAACGTCATGTCTCCAAAGGATTTACAATTCATCCTGACCACATTTCATCACTCTGAAGTTATTGAAATCAGGCACTTGGGCAGTGACTTGCAGCGTCACACACTGACGGTAAAGCTTTCCTGTCCTAACATTGGTGTGATCCGCAGCCGATCGCCATTATAGTTTAACAGTGTGCTACAGCGTCAGAGGGGAACACGGCTGGACAAGAACGAAAGTTAAGGCAGCGAAAGTCTGAGTACGACACGTGAGAGGGGTGTTGGATGGGTCCAACAACCATGACTTTCACCTGGGAGGCCGATGTTCACTTCCTGTGAGATTGTAAAGCCAAACCCTGTTGTTTTTCCCTAAACCCAACCATGTGCGTGTGCTGGCAAAACGTAGCTATGAAAAAAAAGTCTATTTGCGGTGTTGTGTCGACGTAGTGCTTTTATTTTGAAAGAGACTATGCAAACTGTACATTTCATGTGAAAACAGAAGTGCATTTTGAAAGAAGACAATGCATGTAACAGGCTGAAGTTGCGTTGAGATGTTTCAGACTAAAGTGAAGTTGCAGAAATGAATTTATCAACATTTAGACTCTTAGAACTTCAGTGTGCTGCAAATAATTTTAAATATCCAAATGTGTCTGTTATTTTTGTATGCGATGTTTGTAGTCGTCATAACCGATACTTCGAAATCAGGCCAAAGCCAAAATCCTGAAAGCATGATGGTACTTTTTCTCCAGTGCTAGAGATCCAGGGATCTGGACCTGTGCAGCATGTGAACAAGTGTTCTAGTCTGCCGTTAAATGCCATGCATATATTTTAATTCCTTGTAGTGGGGTGCCACATATCTACACTCTGCTACAAACGCAGCACTGTGAGGATGCACTGAGTGTTTATTCTGCACTAAGCACTGCGTGTTTGCCGATTTTTTCTGGTCGCCAAGAGTTGAAAATGTACAACTTTGACCACTGATGAACCGAGATGTTGCATTTTAGATTCATTTCCTGCATCCTTGTCACATGTTTTATCACTGCCCTCCTCTTCAGGAGACCCTGAGTCTGTTCATTCCAACAGGAAAAGTGAACGTGAGTACAGATTATGACCGTTCCCTCCGCCCCATAGTCACCAAAGTAATTACTGGACCCATTTTTCAGAAGCCCCAAACCTTTAAACATTGTGACACAGAAATGGCTTTTTTTTAATAGACACACAAATCAGGAGAAAATTAACTTTGTACAAGACGTGTTTCTGTTTCAGTAACAAACTTTCACGAGATCTGACAACAGCTGATTTGACCTTATACTTACACAATGTTTTAAAACACTTCCAAATGAGCAGTGTTATTGGCAGTTGTACTGTCAGTTTCATCAGCAGTAGTACAATCAGTGTCACGATGACTAGGTGTGTCTTTGAGCTGAGGCTCGTCTCTGGCCGGCGGCCTGCTCCTCCTGCAGGATAATGACTTGTTGATAAAATAGAAGCTTAACTTGAGTCTAATTGGTCCTCTCAGTATCGCCGTCTGTTTGATGGACAGAAGTCACCGCAGGGGGACGGGGGAGGGGCCAGGTGATGGGTAAACAAACAGGTAAATAAATGACAGTTGTTGAGATAAGAACAGAACATATGTCCAATAACAACTCGTTACCTCAGAGAACAAAGATGAGTCCAGTACGAGTCACAAAGTGTCCAGAAACATTTATACCACAAACCATAGTGAAAAACTCTCTAGTTATGTAAAACCAGCCTTATCAGGTATGTGTTTTCATCACTCAGATGGACAGAAGTATTCAAACATTTGTGGTAATAAGATTGTAAAGTGACTGAACAAAAGACCAAAACTCCTTTAAACTCAAACTGATGTTTTAAGAAGTATAAAAGACACAAAACTTCATCAGTCAGTGTAATGATTTAACTTTATGCAGACAACACACGACTGTATATCTTGTAATTATCTGTTTGATCTGGTTCTTATTTTGGGGGTAATCCAATTTTAACTATTCTTAGCAAGTTGCTTTAATTGCCACTGTTTTTTATGTTTTATCTCACTTTAATCAAACATTTTATTTCAGTACTTTGCATAAAGGTCCTGTACAAATAACATTTATTATGATTATTACTGTTTGTACTTGTGGTCAGGGTCTGTTCTGTTCTCCGCTGCCTCCCGAGAAGAAGAAGAAGAAGGACTCAAACTGAGCTGCTGTTGTGAAACAGATTGTTGTGAGCCAGAGGTCAAAGGTCACTGGCTAAAGGTGACTCAGTGACCTAAAGGTGGCTGCTCAGGCTGACCTGGGATCAGTGCTGATGGGTAAGTGTGTCTGCTGTCGCCTCAGGGTGACAACCCGTCGATCTGAGGCTCTGATCCAGGATCAGAACGATCCTGCAGCAAACC
Source organism: Epinephelus cyanopodus (assembly GCA_026686955.1). Classification (NCBI taxonomy): domain Eukaryota; kingdom Metazoa; phylum Chordata; class Actinopteri; order Perciformes; family Serranidae; genus Epinephelus; species Epinephelus cyanopodus. Next base: position 4,282,045 of record CM048923.1, on the reverse strand, counting down.
TGCAGCTTAAAAGAAAGACTTAAAATCACATCTCTAGTGAGTGTGACCCATTCACATGGATGTAAATCTGATATACTGAGAGGACTCCTCTCTGTGAGTTCTTCTTGACTCTTTAAAGATTTTTTTGGCTTTTTGTCCTGTATTGGATGGGACAGTCTAAGCAAGAGGGAAGAGAGAGAGGAAGGCGTGCAGCAAAGGGCCGCAGGCTGGAGTTGAGCATGTGGCCTTCATACGCCTGCTCTACCCACTAAGCCACCAGGTGCCCCACCTCCTCACTATTTAAAGGATATTTTCAATGTTCGTGGAAATTATGATTAAAAATGATACTAAATTAGTCTTATGGTGTCACACTCTCAGTGTAATTTAGAGTATTTAATGTTTTAATAACTTCCATGTAAATGTGTTGCAGAGAATCACATTTATATCAAAATGTATCACTACACTGGACACACCTCTTCATATCTTCTATTTTTGTGAAAAACATCATGATTTTTTTCCCCAATAACTTACACATTTAGTATCATTGAGCAGTTATAATCATGAGAAGCTGGTAATTACAGCATTGAGGTAAATATTTCGTCAGTAATATCTATTTAGTAAATATGAATAAATGTCCATGCAAGAGAAGGAAAGTCAACACAGGAGTCCTAGTAGTTTGAGTTTTTTGAGTGGTTTTTGTAAGTTTTCTTGCTGAGAGCAGCTCAAAGATGCAGGACTGCTCGTACTCTGCAACCTTGGATGTGAACAAGCTTCAAAAAGATCTAAAATTAGAAACACCTACATTCACTGATGAATTTAAGGGCATCGTAAAGAATGTGGTGACAGACATGTGCTTGTTTTTCTTGAGCGGCCACTATGTTTGAATAGTTGTTTTCTTGTCGATTTTTGTATATGTTGTATTTGATTTTCAGTCTCAACGAGACTTCCTAGTAAAGAAAGGTTAAACAGATAAATAAAATATCACAGGAGAGACTCAACAGGACTTTACTGGTTTTTGCAATCAATCAATCAATAAATAAAAAAAAAAAGCCACAACTATTTTAACATCTTCTGGAGCATTTGTTCTTGCAGGAGAATTTCTCTTTTGCCGTCAGGGAGTAATTACGCTTTACCTGCTTGTAAAACTAACCAGTATTTAAAATATTTTATTCTCTCGATCAGTCTTTTCAATTCTCTGTACATTTTTACTATTTTTTTTTAAATTAAAATCTCTTTTATTGATAATTAGTCTATTAGCTTTTTTATTATTTATAGATTCCTTTATTCCACTGGACTCCTTGGCATATTTTTTATTTTAACTTGTTACTCATCTATTTATGTGTCTACATGTTACTGTAGGTTACAGTATGTGTGCAAGGCAAGCTGTTCAAACTAATTGCCCCTGGCAGGATCAATAAAGTTGTCTGAATCTGAATCAAAGTTTCCATGACCATATAAAATTCAAAATACCAGTCTGTACATTACATTTATTCCCTCATTCTGTTCCTGCTTTTATTCACAGCACACTCACACAGGAAACACTTTTCACATCGATTCAGATTTTTGGAGCAAATTGAAAATGTTGATAAAAACAGCAGGATGGAAACTCAGTGTGTCTCTTTCTGCACCATCTGTTGTCCATTAACTGTAGTTTGACTTTAATCACACTGTTGCTCCTCCGCTGTTACAATAACGACCTGCTGGGTGTCCAGTTAAAGATGGAGGCTGGGGGGGGTCAGCACCCTGCAGCCCGACACAGCTGAGCCCCCCGAGTTTCCTCTCTCTCTCTGTCACACACACACATACACACACACCGGGTGGTGCTGGGGGCCGGCAGCCTGCTGTCTCCTCCATCTTGTCCTGATCAATACTTAATGAGGTGATAAAACAGTAAAATGTCTCAGTGAGACTCCACAACCTGAAAACAGAGCTGAGTAGAGACAGTAGAGACAGTAGAGACAGACAGTAGAGGCCTAAACCCAAAGACTTTCGGACTGAACAGTTTGAGGTTCCTGAAGTTCTGATCCCAGGTGAGGCTGGACTGGCTCTATCTCCAACCTGGTCCTCTCCTGGTTTCAGGCCTGCCAGGGAACCTCTCTGACGAGTGTCCAGCGGTCCAGCCTGTGTCCTCCTCAGCAGGTGTGGACACCCGCCCCACACACTGACAGTGCAGAGGTCAGGAGTTAGACTGAAAGGTTATAGTTGGGTTCACCAACTTGTCAAATATGCAGTTTTGTCAGTGGACGTTTATGTCCACATATGACAGGTCAGGTGTCCTCGGGCGTGTGCTGTTGACATTCTGGGTTGCCATTTCAATTTATGCTTCTTACATGCATTGTGACTTTTCAAAATGAAATTCAGTTTTCACAAGAATGGCACAGAAACCGCCCTTTTAAGAGTTTTAATAGGCCCGTTTCCACTGAAGAAGTTCCTGGTACTATTTGGGGGGCAGGAATTATTATAGGAACGTCCTCTCGCTCGGCCCTCTCAACCGCCATGTCTCCACTGAGAGAGCGGAGTAGGAGGAAGGTTCCTGTAAAGTCACCGGACTCTGGATGTGACGTAATTGTTGCGCGACCATTTTGACCAGGCGACGTAGGGACGTAGTTAGCTGTTAGCCGTTAGTGGTGTCTGTATTAACTCAATAACTCAATAAACGAACTGTGAAAAAAAAATAGTTTTTCCAGCGTAAGTCTTAGTTACAACATGATTGAGCTTCATGTCATATCCGACAACGGGAAGCTTTTAACAGATGATGTCCTGATGTTAGCTTTGCTGCTGCTGTCCCTGTCAGCTGCAGCCACTGATGCTTTCTAGACATGTGATTTCCCAAACTGAATAAATACCACACACAGCAACACAAAACAGCAAAATGTAAGCAAAGTATTTTGACTGGACTGCTGTGTTTGTCACCACCATTTATAAGTTCCTGTTCTGACCGTCAGATTGAATCCATGACACTTCTGTTTTGCCTCTAAATACTACAGTACCCATGAGCCTCTGCTGCAGTTGCTGTGGAGAAGAAAACATGTTTCCATGGTTACGCTGACAACATCACTAAACATATGATGGACACCATCAGTGAATGTGGTTGATAACCCCGGGGGCCCCCAGAGGCGCTGTGTCCGGCCCTGGTGTGCGTGCCTCCACCCTGCGTGTGTGTGTGTTCAGCCAATAGGCCTCCTCCTCCTCCTCCTCCTCCTCCTCCTCCTGCTGCTCCTCTTCTGTTGACAGATTTGGCTTCATCCTCTCAGCGGCCACAATAGGAAAATAATTCAAACTTACTGGACCTCATTATGAGTCTGCAGGTGCACGCGAGCCGGCGGCGGTTAATCCCGCTCAATTAGCGCACGGCCCCGCGCACACCGACAATGCGCCAGAGTCAGCATCGGGGGCGCGCAATCAACGCGTCCCCGCGGAGGAAAAAAAACCGAATCTGAGTTTGTGAGAGTTGAAAATGACGCTGCTGCAGATCTGATTCAGTTTAATGTTTCATTTGAATCGTCTCATGTATGAACAATAAAACAACATACACAGTGTGCGTAAAGTTTACATCAAATTAAAAGGTTATGCTCTGTCATTATTGTGACATTTGACTGTTGGAGCATTTTATAATGATACATCAATATTTAACACATATGTTATCATCATTTTAATAATTGTGTCTGTAATCAATTACAGTTACTGAGAAAAAAATATAATCAAAATGCTGGTGATTACAAAGCAGGTTGCAGCTAAATAAAACGTTTATGTTTATGTGCAATAGAACATTCAAACTGTTGCTTTGCATCTGTCCATCATGCAGGACTGTCTGGAGCTGCACCACATCTGTGACTCATTGCTCCCAGACTGTTGAAAACACACTTGAGTGTTTTGAGTGATTGAGTTAGGGTTAAGGTGAAGGGGCGGAGTCACTGAGTCTGACAGGTGTGATACCTTCTTTTGGCACAGCCCACTTCCATGTTTTCAGCTCATTGCCAAGTTGTAAATATTTGTTAGTAAAATAATCAAAAAGTAATCAAATGCAATAAGGGACTGTTCTTTACTTACTGGAGGAGCCGGCTGGGTCTGACTTCTGGGTTTTTTTATTTAGTTTAGTTCAGTTTAGTTTTTTTTGTTTGTCCGCCATTGAATTTTAAGAACTTAAAAGCTATGATCAAAGTCCCGGAGTTGGAAAAAAAAAAAAAGCCCTTTTTTTCCTTTTGTCGTTCATGCTGAGTTATTTATGCAAACAATTTATTTTTGCAAAAAATGAGACGTAGAATAAAGTGATTTTGATTAAATATCATTATTTTAAGCTCAGATTTGGTGGTTATGGTTTTTATCTGACAGAAGCATTTATCCCATAATGTGTTCAAAGATTGTCGGAAATGTGAAAATCCAGCAATGATTTCTGTATTTGCAGTTCCTGGCTGTGATATGTGGTGTAACTTTGGTGATTTATAAAGAAAATACACCTTCCAAAGCAGCGGCATTAGATATTTGCGACAGGCCCCAGAGCACATATTATGCCATTGTGCACAGATCTCGTGACATGATCAGAGTCTAAATATTGGATAACATCAACATTCATATTTTCGAACAACTTAATATATCTGAACATGACAAAAATACCAGAGAGAATAATAATTTCCTTACTCAAGAGGATATAAAGCAAATGGCACTGTTTAAATTTATTTAAGAGTTTTTTTTTTTGTTTTTTTTAACACAGTCAGATTTCCAAGTTGGAAAGTTGCAGTCACTCATTGTTGGAGGGCCCACTCTCTCTATGGGCCCCTCCACCTCACGGCCCCAGTGCAGCCACAAAGCCTGCACTATTTATGTCCCTACTCCAAACCCACAGCCAGGTTGGTCCCCAAGCAAAAAAAAACAACGTCCCGCTGTAAAAATTACATGCCAAAATTATTTCACATGCCTCCCCGTTTTTGCACCATCCCTCCCCCCGTGTAAGTAACGAACAGTCCCTAAATTACATTACTTGTATCAGATTTTTTTTAAATTGGCCATTTAAATAAATTGAATCCCAAACTCATCACGTGCACCTGCAGGCCTGCCTCTTAATGTTTCAATTAATTCAGATGGAAAATAAAATAAATAAAACATCTATTTTTTTTACAATATCTACATTTATTATTTTTATCATTTTTCATTTTATTTATTTTTTATTTTATTTTGTATTCCTCTCGGGCCTGTTGGCAGACAGATTAATGCTGCAGGAGGATTACCATCGTCTTCATTTTCCTTCTCCTTTTTATTCCTCCTCTGTTTTGTTCTTTTCTGTCCTCCTTGGCATGAGTCTGTCCCCCGGGTGTCCCTGATTATCTGTCCATCCTCAACACGTGCAGAGACAAGACCGCTGCTGCTGGACGTGTGTGTGTCTGAGAGGAGGGGGGTGGGTGGGATTAACACCCCCCACCACCTCCACCACCTCCAGCACCACCTCCAGCACCACCCTGCCCCATAATGTTCTCATAATACTTTTATTACAGCCTTCCAGTAACTTCAGGCGTCTCTTGAGCTTCTTTTCATCTGATCTGCTGCAGTTAAAATAAAGTGTTTGAGCCAAAAAAAATCTATGTCGTTTTCTAATATTTTTGAAAACTTGATTTAATATTAATGTAAAAAAACAAAACAAAAAAAGCTGCAGGTTGCTTTAAGGGACATTACAGCACTTTATCAACCTGTTATATTCTCAAACGAAAAACAACATATATCTGACTTTATTTAGCACCCAAATAAATATGGTAAAATTAATAGCTACTGGTGCCATTTTATGTTTCATATTTTCACACATAAAGGCCGGCTGTTAATCTTGTGGTGTTACAGTCTTATTATATGTGAGTTCCTCATTAACATGACAGTAAAACTTTACAGCTCACAATAGACGATCTTTGTTTAACTTGTTTCCACCTGCTGCTGGAAACAAACCGTTATCTTATTAATATTAATTATCATAAAAACACATTTCAATGCACCCTGGGCCTTTTGTCTGCAGACACAAGCTGGGTGCGTTATTATTATAGAGACTGTGAGTTATTTTAAATTCAGATGATTTCATACTGAGATTATAAATGACAGCAGCACACATCTTCAATGAGAGGAAAAAAGTCACGTGAAGACAGAAGTTATTTTAATAGAAACGTTATAACTTTATTTCGTAGAAAACTGGCTGCAGCAGTAAATAGAATAAAAATCTCTTTATGTACAAAATACAAATTTCATGTGTCGAAACAAAACGAGTGGAATAAATAAAACAACAATAATCTAACAGAGAGGGGGGGTGTCAGTGTGAGTGGGGGGGCAGGGGGGCAGAATACATAATGAATGAGGGCAGCTCCATTCAGTCTATTGTCAGAGCGTTCAAACTCGATTTCCACGCTCTCTTTTCTGCTTTATCACTCTACAAATTGTAAAATTGACTTTTCACCTCCGAGATACAAAAAAATGTGATGTGTAGAGACCTGACTGTAACCTGCAGGAGGGGGCAAAGTGCAAAGGTTTTTGGAGGAACATAGAAAATAAAACAGAACTAAATAAAGAACAAATTAAGTTATTCTCATTTACATCCGTCAGTAGAGACATGTGTGAAGTAATGAGCTCAGTAAGGCAAACAGTGATTCTCTTATTCCAACAGAAAGCGGACTGTCCGTCTGTCCCGCTGTTTCCGTCATATGTCTCTACATTTCTCTGGTCTGTGAGTCCGCGGGGCTGCGGGCCTCCTCCGGCGGCCTGGCGCTCAGTAGATGCCCGGCACGAAGCTGCGGAAGCCGTACAGAGCGTCCTGCTGCAGGTAGCTGTAGTCCTCCGGCCCGGCGGGGCTGCCCGGGCTGGAGGCGCAGTAAGACGGGGAGGAGGAGGACGAGGAGCCGCTGGAGCTCCAGGAGCACGCGTCGCTGCCGGGACTCGGAGCCTCTCCGAGACGCACGGAGCTCAGCAGCAGAGGAGCGTCGCCGGTCTTTCCCGCCTGCAGGTCGGCGATGCGGATGGTCTCTGACAGCGCCCAGATGTAGTTGTGCGCAAAGCGCAGAGTCTCGATCTTGGTGAGTTTGGTCTCGTCCGGGAAGGCCGGCAGGACGCCGCGCAGCGTGTCCAGGGCGTCGTTCAGGTTGTGCATGCGGTTCCTTTCCCGGTCGTTGGCCTTTACGCGCCGGTTCTTCTTCACCACCTGCACGGTGGCTTCGTTTCTGGCGCGTCCGCGACGCCGCTTCTTCTGCTGCTGCAGCTGCTGCTCGGGCTCCGGGGAGCGCGCCGGGCACAGCGGAGAGGAGTCCGGGGAGGCAGCGCAGGCTGGCGGGGTGCGGGAAGTCGTGCAGCTGTTGGATGTCGGAGTAGACGGAAGGTGCAGGTTTGTTCTGTGGAGGAGGGAGAGAGGAGCGCGAGGACCTGTGGTGGCGGAGAGCGTGAGTGTGCTGAGAGTCCGGCAGGAGCGGAGTCACGCGCAGTGAACTTACCTGAATCAGCTGAAGTTTCCTGAGATCAGTAGGACCGAGTGTTTTGGAGCAGTACGAGCGGCACGCGTCTTGTTGCGTCTTTTTGCTTTGGATCAGCTCGTGTGAGCCGGTGAGCCTGGCACACGACCGGCCTCAGCCCGCTTATATACTGTGGACGGGACAATGACCGGCCCCCTGCTCCGGTACCCCCCCGTGACCCCCCCTCCTCGCTGGCATCAGAGTGCAGGATGAGGAGGATGAATGCTGCGGCAGGTCTGCCCCGTGCCGCGGGAGCTGCTCATTAACATAATGACGCCTGCGGTGTTTGTTCGCCCCGCACAGAGAAGCGTGCCGGTAATCACGGCCAGCCAATCAGAGCCGGCGGCCGGCCACGCGAACGACACGCAGGAGCCCGCACCTCCTCCCCCCTCCTTCCTCCCTGTGAGGGAGAAAAGACCAAACCCACTTTCAGAGTTAAAACCAAAAACATAAAAGAGAAAGAATAGAGAAAGAAGAGTCAGTAGGACTCCCCCTCCACCCTGCTCCCCACCGGGCGGAGACACGCTCCGGAGGATTCATCCATCCTTCCACCCATCCCTCCATCCATTCATCCACCCATCCATCCATCCTCTAACACAGACAGAAAGAGAAACATCCTTCACCTCAGTCAGAGTAACAACACAAAGAAAAGTCTGGAGCTCTGAGCAGGAAAATGTCTTCAGACAGTTTATGAACTTCTTTCTTTTATAATAAACGTTAAACAAAACTTTGATCCTGAATGTGAGATATGAAACACGAAAAGTTTAATTTCTTTAATGTGTTTAAATTCAGTGTTGTTGTAATGTGATAAATAAAATCTATGTTAACTCAAAATAAAGGTTACAAAAGCATTTCACAATAAAAGCACCAAATATTAAACAGGTACCAGAGATGAGCACGTGAGTGAGAAAACAGAGTTATTATCTATGAAAAAAGCAGGAACATCAGTTATGAGAAGTGAGGGAATATTAATGAGTCTTGGCAGTCACAGGTCAGTCTACTCTTTGTACACAATCTGATAATTAACAACTAAAATCTTATAAATTATCAGCACTTTCAAAAGAAAAGCAACATCTTAACTTTTAGAAGTGTTTCTTGGTTGGAAAAACACGATACAATATGAAAAGAAATGATCCAGCTGGATAATAAGAGTGAAACTGCTGCGGGATCTTTTAACAGATCTCTGCTTTACTCATTTAATTTAAAAACGCCCAACTTCACACTCACTGACATCATTGCGTCTGACAGACAAATGCATTAAAGCCACAAATAAAACTGCTGGATGGTCACTAACACAAGTTCATGTCATCAGTAATAATTCATGTTTATAACAACATGAAAATTAGTTTAAATTCTGCAGTCACACACATTGCACATGATGGAATTTTTCTTGTATCAAATATATATTCAACATAATGGTCCATAAGCTCCACAAATTAGTGCCCCTACTGGTTTAGGAACAGAATGAGGGTTGGGCATTGCCAGGTTACACACTTAATGTGAAGTAAAGTTGGTTTGGTTTGGGAAAAGAAAAATGGTTTGGCACCATAATGTGTACAACCCAGTCTCACCCTGAAGTTGTCAAAATCCAGCACTTGGGTGGAGACATCCGGCATCAGGCACCGGTGAAAAACCTGTCCACCACCTCAGTCTGTCTTCTTACACAGACTTCTGCTCTTTATACAACTTTCTCCTTTGATCACGTGATTGCAGCTTTCCTGATTAGTGCATGAGAACAGCTTGATATATATTTCTTAACCAAATGTTGAAAAAAAAACTAAATAAATTAACTCAACATGAAAGGAATTTGAATTTGGTTGGTGGGGTTTTGCTGGAGTAGCTTGAACCCATGAGCTCAATAATCTTAAAATATATAATTATAAAATAAATCAGGACCTAAAACAGAGCCTTGAGGAACACCATAGTGTGAAATAGAGTCAACCCAATATTTATTTAGATGAAAAAGATGTAAAGCAGTTAGGACCAGACCCAGAGAGGCGTACCCGACGTCTGATCCATGATCAACAATCCACATCCAGCATTAAAAATGACCCTGATCTTTGGTGTGTGCAGACGGAGCGATGCGAACTGTTTCACTTTATGAAGTCTGGCTTTTTGTTTGTCTTTTCATCTCTTCAGGCAGCAGTAAACCCGTCCAGCATGAGCGCATACAGGCCCGGGCCAATTTTCTTTAAGTGTTTTTTAAAGACATCTTTATGAGACAGGCATACCATTTTCCATTAATTATTCCATTTATTCAGTTTGCAGCTCAGCGGAGAAGAAGCAGAGACCTGCAGAGTCTTTCTGCGGCTTTCTTCTGCAGGAGCGGGGGGGACAGTCATTTATAAATAATTACACAATGTTTAGAGTCTTCAGGCATGTATAATATATCAAAGCGATTATAAGGTGAATTGTTCCATTGTGGCCGTCCGCCCTGCACTTCTTTTCACTCCTCTCCTGGTTTGTCCCTCGTCCAAATTCAGCTCCTCTGGCCTTTTGTGCTGCTTTCTTTCTGCCTCAGCCACTCTATTGGCATCATTCTTATTCAAATGGGCCTCAGCAGGAACAAAACCAAACCCAGGCTGCACACAAATCATCTCTGCCCCGGCTGCAGGGCCGGCACAAGCCTCTGTGAGGCCCCGACAACAAGTCTGCAAATCCTAAATCCTGTTTCACTCAAAGAGGATAAACCTCACTTTAAAAAAACGCTCTGACACAAGTAAAGATCCTGTTTTCTGCATTTTACTGATGTCAGAGTTAACAGGTGTCTGCAAGAAAATCGACGCAAGAATTAAAACGTGTTTGTTCTTTCTGCAGCATTTTCTATTTGTTCATGCCTTTAGAAGAGCTGGAGAGTGACAGGAGGGGAAGAAAGAAGCAAGGAAGCATGAAACAGAATGTAAAGGGAATAAGGAACGAAGAGGAGAAAGAGAAGTCTCGAGCAGGCTGAATAAATCTTCATCAGCGAAGAGAGAAAGACGGAGCAAGTAAAAAATAAGAAGGAAGAAGAAGAAGAAACGAATGTAAGATGAAAGAAAGAAACTTTAAATGTTTTTTTTTGCTACACAGAGATTTTCAGTAAAAAGGAATATAAATAAAGTCAATATATTGTGGAGACATTTTCACCCAACAACTCACTCCAACCAGTGAGTGCCAGAAAAAATCCCCAAATTGTATGTTTTTGCAAACCATGTATACGTGACATTTGTACATTATTTTGTAACCGATACATTGAAACTTTACATTTTAACACAACTCTTTAAGGTGTGGTTAGATTTAAACACAAAACCCACATGGTTGTGGTCAAGGAGGTTAAAATGAGGAGAACTCACAGCGTCAGATCGCATAATATCATTGGGATACAACACACGCACAGTGAAATGTGGTCTGCAGTTGCTGGAAGAGCCCGGTCTCACAGTGAAGTCGTTGAAATTCGGCACTTGACAAAGACACTGACGAAAAAAAACGTCCTTTAACGTTATTGTTCAACGGTGTGTGGTGGTGTCGGGGGAAAATGCAGCGGGATAAGAATGAAAGTTAAGGTAGCAAAAGTGAAAGTAGGCTGACCTTCACCCGAGAGGCCAGTGCTCACATCCTATAAGATTATAAAGCTAAACCCTGTTTTTTTCCCAAAACCTAACCACGTGCGTTTGTTGTTGTAGGAAAAAAAGGGGCAGTATGTAGACAGTAAATTTTCTGTAGAGCAGAAATGTATTTTGAAGGTTTAACTTCAATGTAACAGGCAGAACTTGACGGCGTCCCAGAACGCCAACAACCAACACACCCAGGGTGCCTTTCATGTCATATGTGGACGTGGAAAGTCCGTGACCGGATGTTGATGTGTGACGAGGTCGGAGTGAGAATGTGTTGGCTGAAAGGTTCAATAGATGGCGCGTTATTATGGAATATGGGGGATGCTGACTTGTTTCACTAAGGCGTCCACAGCCGGCCTTGGGTCAGAATATTTTTGTATGAAAAACAATTTCTATGTGCAAATGTTCTATTGTATATAAAGTATATAAAGTTCTGCCAGGCACCCACCTGCTGTAATACTCCGACATTACAACTCCAGTTACACGTGTCACAGCCCAAAGCTCCTGTGGGGTCAAAGACTGTCTCCAAGCTTTCATTGAGCAGCCTGGTTATAGTTAGGAAAAGATCATGTTTGGCATTTAGATGCTCAGGTTCTGTGGCTGAAACACAGCTGGAAACGCCACAATGTGTCTGTGACAAAACACCCACTTTTGGTGCCGCAAACACTGGTGGAAATGGCGCAATTTGTCACCAAAAGACAGCCAGTGTTGTTGTGTTTGTTGGTTTCAAACAGTAGTCTGCAGCTTGGCAGGTGTCTCGCCAAAAGTAGCAGTTAGCGGCTAACTCAACGAAGAACACTAGCTGACTGTCTGTCCTGCAATTTGGGAAAACACGCCTGTCACACCTCTTTTGATTCTGCAATACCGGCATGCTGTCTAAATGAAATCTAGGTTTTCCCACTGAAGCACAGACCCTTGAACTTCTCATCTGTTCTGCTTGTTTCAAATGTTGATATAACATTCTTCAGAAATATGATAAATACTAAAATATTTATGACTGAAAAGATTTTATGAAAGGGAAAGAGGAACGCGACAGAAACTACAAAGTTGAAGACGACTGTGAGATGTGGCTGAAAGTTCCAGAACAAGCCGGTAAGCGGGTTATGTGTTAAGATCAGACTGTGCTGGTGTGTGTGTGTGTGTGTGTGTGTGTGTGTGTGTGTGTGTGTGTGTGGGAGGAGAAGCAGTTTAAACAGTGACAGAAGAAGAAGGTGGAGGTTTTGTAGTTTACAGTCACTTCAAAGTGATCCAACAGCTTGTCTGACAGTTTACAGCTGTGATTCTATTGGCTGAGAGCTGACAGGCGTGTGGGTGGCACAGGTTACATTTACAAGGTGCTTTAAAAGGAATATTCAATGAAATGTAATATATCAAGATATTATTAATGGATTAACATGGGAAAAAAAATCCATCCAGTCTCTAATTTACATCTTAAATAGCTTTTATCTACAAATTAAGTGATGCTTTTGTGTTACTTTAAGCTGTTATTACCTCTTAAAAGATTTTGTGTGTAGTAGATGCTCATTACTGATCTACATTTGTTTTTTTTTTTAAAAAATCTCATTTTAAGTGAATATTTGACACTTTTGATCATTTTTGTTACAAGCTGCAAAACAATTACTAAAAGACGCATTGAGTTTTGTTTCAGTATGAACTGTGTCTGTGCAGCTAAATGAAGAGAAGAAGAAGAAAAGCAGAAAAAAAATGTGTGAAAAAAAAAAAAATCCAAATGAAAGAAAGAAGCAGAGGGAGAGAGGTCCGTCCGGGGCGAAGCTCTGACAGGATTAAGTCTCAGCAACACGAGATGTGATTGAATTTCAATGAAGTGAAACACGTGAGAAAATAACACAGAATGAAATGAACCAAAGGAAAACCCCACACACACACACACACACACACACACACACACACACACACACACTCACACACACACACACACACACACACACACACACACACACAGAGAGTACAAAATAAAATAAAAGAAGAAGCTGGAGGACTCTCGAGGAAAAGGAGGAAACAAAGGCAAGTGATTGAGCTGAAGGAGAGAAGAAGTCTAATCTGCTCCCACTCAGATTAACAACTGTAGTAATCCTGTAAAACACAAGCTGAACAACAGTTACTGAGATATTAAATCCTCCTCTGATAACCACAAGAGAGGAACACAAAACCTCAGAGCGACTCTGAAACACCGCAGAGAACATTTCTCTCATCAGGACCTGCAGCACTGTGTCTTTATTGTTATCAAGATTTCTCAAATAATCTCCTTAAAATCCAACATATTAAACCATTTACCATTTGGAGTCAACTGTTACTGATACTCTTCTTCTTTCTGTCAATAATAACAATTTAAACAGAAATAATTCAGACACCTATTGTAATATTTACATTTGAAATGGTTTTGGTCACAAAACCAGAATAATTTAATGATTCAAACTTCCATGTAGTCGATGTCTCCACAGTGTTGCATGCTGTGTGAACTTGGATTTTGATCCATTATTGTCCGAAAACTATTAAAAACACATCAGTGAGCCAAACTGTGACATCTTCCTTTATAACAATAAACACACACATTGCCGTTTACTTTGACTCAGTCCCACATACAGTCCATCCTGCTGCCACAAATCCTCATTAGAGCACTAGTCCTAACTGACACGTGTTACATGCATTGTGTTTTTTCAAAATATATTAAAATAAAAAAAAAAATAAAAACAAGACAAAGATAACAATATCAACAAGTACATTTGTTAGGTCTCATAACATATGTAATGTGCCTTACATCACTAGTGTGGCATGCTACACATACTATCACACTACGCTGTTATTAAAATAACTTCACTGACTTTTGGTTTCACACAGGAAACAAACAGCGGGCTCCCTGGTGAAAGTCCTGCATGTATGGACTTTCTAGTTTTACACTATGGCAGTTGCTGTACATCAGAAAGAGGCACTGCGTATCATACCGCTGCAATAGGTCTGACACTGAATTTATTGACTAAGGCGGAATTTATATCTCTATGTCGAATCGACTCTGTACCTACACTGTAGCCTGACGTGCACCTCGCCAGAAAAGCAAGTAAATGTCACGGTGACGCAGACCTCCTGTCTGTTTCTGTAAGCTGACACCATTTCCCTCAGTGGAAACAAAGCTTTTATTTACTTTAATTTCACAGATAAGACACAATAAATTGTGAAGACAATAAAGCCTCCACAAAAATAGGAATTTAAGTCTTGTGTGTGATTTATCCTGGCTTCATATGAGCAGAGGAAATCTCTGCTAGCTGCTAGGCTAATTTATACAATGTAAAATGCCACAGGCTTGTGCTAATAATGTTAGCATGTTGTATTTGTGGGGAAAATGTGTCCAGATAAAGACAAGTGTTTGTCTGTGAATGCTGCGAGTTATAGTGAAGCTGATTTGTGTACTTGTGTTTGAAACTGTCTCTATTAAGCCATGTTTAATGTGTGTTTAACGTGTGTTTAACGTGTTTAATGTGTCAACTAATCCTTACCACACTTGACTTAAACCCCGCCGCCAACCAGTGTTTTGGAGGTGTAACTGCAGAGTGACAGACACACCACTGCACAAGTAAAAATGCTCACAACAGCGTAGACTCTGTCGCACAAGACTATGATGAGTTGGGAGTGAGACCAGACTGATTAATCTACCGCTAAAACTAATGCACTATTTCCTCCTGTTTGTTTGATAAAAACTACAGTGACAAGCTGTTTAAGGAAATTACCAACACTCTTTTAAATTTGAAAATATATGTTTGTGTTTAAAGACTTACATCTTAAATAAGAAGCAGTCGGCGTGGAGCTGAGAACCAGGAAGGGAAAGGAAGCGAGAAAGTACTAAGAGATGCACTACATAGTTCTTAAGTTGGGATGTGTTGACAAGAACAATATAGAATAACAACTAAACTCATATTATACTTAAATGAATGGAAGTCAAAGGCTCCCTGATCTGCTCATCATTCATGTGAGCTCAGTGTGAGGAGCAGAAACAACATTTAGAGCTTTTAAAGGTCAAATTCAGTTGGTTTAGACTCTTAAAGCTTCATCATTCCACCTTAAACTGATTATTAAAGGGATGTTAAGGTGGAAAGCCAAACCCCGTCTTTAGGGACTCCGCGATAACTTGGTGTCTTTTCAGGTGCTGTGTTTTCTGGTCGTGGCGTTGCCATGACGCCGGCCGGCCGCAGATAAACCCTCGGTCCAGACCGTCCCCTTTGTGGCTGCTAATGTTGGGTAAACCGGAGGTAAATTATGACCCTGAGCAAACAGCCGCAGACAAGTGAATAGGAAGCTGCTGCTCCCAGAATGCAACAGCAGATTGATGGAGGTGGAGGCCGGCGGGTTGACGATGGAGGCGGCTGCATTCAGACGACTGATGGACGGCGACGTTCCTTCAGATTAAAACCTTCCTGAACAACAAGACGGCTGTGAGGAGACGGGAAGAGATTCATAACTACAGACAGGACAGAGAATACACTGTATGTGATCACGCTTAGTGTCTGTGTGCACAGACGTGATGAAGAGGAGGAAGAGGAGGAGGATGTGTTTGCCGAGGCATCTTTCTTCAACCTGCAGCTTCTAAAACCAACAGACTGAAACTTTCTGCTGCTGCTGCACATTTAAAGTTTGTGTGTGAAACAAAAGTTCTTTATTCAGTTTGTCCACATTAAGCTCCAATTAAATTCCACCAGTGACGTAAGATGCCACTCTGTGCATTTTAAGAAGTCGAAATCCTTTTCTAAATTAACTTGAAAGTTGTGAGGCAGTTTTAAGACTATTTGCTACATTTTATGCAATTGCTTCTCTTAAAAACATCTTGTATCATTCAATTAATCCACAAATAAAAACCCTTCTGGGGCTCAAAATAAAAGACAGAAGACACTAAAGTCTTACACTGTGGGGCTAGACAATTAAAACCAACTTAATTAACCTTAAATGTGCATTTTAATTGAAACTTTTAGGTCCTTCGAGAAGGTGCAGTTACCTGTAATGTTGTTTTGTACATTTTTAAAGGTTTTTACACTCTAAAAATACTTTATTGATTTTTTTAATTTAGGTGAAAGTTGTAATAATTGTAACATTCCAGAGATAATTATGCATTAACATGAACCAGTTTGAATTGAAAGCCTTCAGATGATCCATTAAAGCTTTAATAAAGCTGGTTTAGTGTATAATATATGTCAAGCAGGTGAAGGTCACGTGATCCGCTACTCACCTGTAGAGAATGTTGAATACTCTGCAGACTGAAACACTGCAGAGGATGTAAAATCTGTAAACTCTCACCTGTTCTCTGTTTCCTCCTCGCTGGTCAACGTGTCATACAACAGTTCATGTGATATTTTCGAAGTAGAGCCCCGCGATCGATGTTATGTCCTTAACAACGTGTTTCTGCGACTTTGGGTTTAGGTTAGTAAAGTTACTGTGGTTAGGTTTAGGAAAAGAAACACGGTGAGGACGCACCTGTCTCCTGGGGAAAAGTCCTGTGTCTTGTGACCCATTCACCTCCCCAACCTGCCTTCAGACTGGACCACCTTCTTTACTCCCATCAGCCCATTGGTTACGTGATCGCAGCCTTCCAAAATACATGCGTTATGCACAAATTATTGGTTCGTGATTACATGGGATATGAACGAATTTCAGTGCATTACTTTTTGTTGGAAAATGTACAAACAGTGCAGAGGAACAGCGTGGGTTAGTTGATGGTGGAAATTCAGAAATTCACAGGTTGAAATCGACTTGTTTTGAGCAGACAAATGAAACCACTAATGCATCTCACACACACCTGAGTGACTCACCTCAGGTGGAGTTTTATAAAAGCAGCAACCTCAGTGGCTGAAAAATGAAGCTAACATGGAAGTGCCAAAAACTGCAGTTCCTCTAATGGCCACATGAATTTGGCTTCAAGAGTGAGGCAATCCTCATCGACCTTCATGTTAAAATGTCAAACAGCAGAAATAAACATGTTTACAGCCTGGTACAAAAAAGGTTTGGTCTCTGTAGCTAATGCCAAGGTCACTCGTTGGACTGTCCTGGGGTCCGATCAACACAAAGAACGAGAGAGAGAGAGAAAGAATAAACTTCACTTTTATCGACATGCAGAGGAACAACTTTAACAAACTGAAATGTCTCAGCAGCTGATAATGGAGCTCACACTGATCACTTTTATTCAAAGTAGAATAATATTATTTATCCAGAAACACAACTTTGGGTGAAGCCCCTTTAAATGCTTGCTATCCTTAAAAACACTCTTAAACCATGCAGGTAATCCATTAAAAACACTTAATATGGACAGTATGATTGGCTAAAACTCAAAGACGAAGACAAAAATAAAATTTTTGAGGTTTTAAAAATACCCCAATCCTTAAACTGACGAGATATTTGAAGCTGCTTTTTTAATCTGAAACCTTAGTGTGGAGCAACCTGCTGGATCTGCACCTTAAGAGAAAAATTAAACTCCTTTTATAGAACAAATGAAGGTGACTCCCTTCACAACATTCGATATTTGTTTGGACCCAAAAGATGTGGTGTCAACGTGGTCTCAAACATAACTGCATGTTTGTACTTCAGTGAGACTATTCTGCATGTTCATATCATTTAGTGAACATTTATTAGAAATATCTACTTTAAATAAGAGGATTTGTGCTGAAATATTCGCAATTATAGAAAATAAGATACATATTAATAAGTTTTAAAAATAATAATAATAATAATAATAGCAATAATAAACAGTCAAACAGCAACTGTCAGAAACAGCAGTGAATTAGGCCCTGAAATACCCAAAATGCAAAGTGACCTCCAAACACACAGATCTACCTGATCTACAGACGTTATCGAAAACATGTCAGGTAAACAACACTAACAGACAGTCAGTGTTTCTGCAGAGAGTCAGACACGCCTGAAATACACACACACACACACACACACACACACACACACACACACACACACACACACAGAGGCCATATGGTTTGGAGTGCAATAACTTGAATTGGCTCCAACAAAGGAGTAATTGAGAAGGAGAGAAGGAGCTGTGAGTCTTGACTCGACAAAGCTGCGAAAACTCTCTTCTTTCAGCCTAATGAAGCTGTTGTCTGGGGGAGTGGTGGAGGGTGGAGGGTGGAGGTGGGGAGGCGGAGAGGATGGAGGTTGGGGGGGGAGGACAGAGGAGGCTGAGCGGCCCTGGACGTGATTTGTCATACAATCTGAATCTTTAGGAGGTCCGCAGCAGAGAGACCTCCTCTCCATATGTCTGCTTCGTTTGCATCTGAAAGCTGAAGGCTGAAGGGAGGAGGGTGGAGGGTGGAGGGTGGAGGGGTCCTGCCTCTCTGCATCATCAGGTTTGAGGGTATTTGTGCCTCTTCAGCTGCAAAATGTCTCCTTCTTCTTCATCAGGCAAAATAAATCTGACTGTGTTTCAGTGAACGCACAAAAATACTCAAGTATGACAAACCTAAATTACTGACAGAGAAGAAAAACAAAGTTTAGTTTCACAGTTTTTAGATGAGCTGAAGATTTAAAGGGACAGTGCATGAAAAAAGAAAGAAGGAAAAAAGGAACAGAAGACAATGAAGGAAAGAAGAGAAGAAGAAAGGCAGAGACAGAAAATAAAAAAGTAAAGCAGAAGCGTAAATAAAGAAAGTGAAAAGTGAGAAATTAAATCCTCTGATTTTTACCAAAAAACAGAAAAATAAATCTGATGTAAACATTAATCTCCATGGTAACCACTAACTCCACCTGTCAGGCAAATGCACAAATGCTAAATACTTTTCTGTTAAGTTAAATTATTTCACTTTGTTTGTAAAGTGTTTCCATTTTGAACTTTGTCTTGTGTGAGCTGATTGGAACTTAAAGTCACTCTTGTTCTCTGCACTCATGATCAGTGCTGTGCATGTTCACAACAGCTGGCTCAAAGCTCAGGGGCCGGTTGCCAAAAAAAAATCTTAGGTTAAGATTTTCCTTAAAGTCCTACTTAAGGTTTTCTTATAATAAAATCAACTGTACAAAACACTCTTAAGTATTTCCCTTAAAATGTTCACTTAAGTATTTGTGGTTTTCTTTTTGTCTTGGTCTTTAACTTAAGGAATCCCTAGATTGTTGCACAAAAGACCTTAGCAAGCAATGCAAGGTGAAAAAAAAATTACCTTTGAGTCTATCTTAACTGCATCATGATCAAGTTTATGGTAATAAATGAAAAAACTAACAGGCCTCGAGAGGAGTGTTCTGTGACCAGTGGAACCCGATGGATTGGTGACAAAGGAAACCTTTTAAGGGATTGTGTGCAACTGTGTTAGTCCCTCTAAGGAGAAATTGCCTTAGGTGTCATCAGGTGTTTTGTGCAGCTGGTCGCAGGTCTCACAGATTAAATAACATGTTCGTAGTTCACAATTTGAATTTTTGAACT
Organism: Epinephelus cyanopodus; assembly: GCA_026686955.1. Lineage (NCBI taxonomy): Eukaryota > Metazoa > Chordata > Actinopteri > Perciformes > Serranidae > Epinephelus > Epinephelus cyanopodus. The sequence continues at coordinate 4,262,585 of CM048923.1, read as the reverse complement.
AAGTTCACTGTCCCAAAAAATTAATTAGTTTCGTTCATGTCTTCCTTTTTTTTTTAAACTGTGTGATCATCATTCACTCACAGATGTTTCCCAACACTGGTCGGATGCCTCAACATCCAACATCCTTAACTCGATATGTCATTTCAAATTCATGGCTGACATTTTAATTTGTTTTTTCAGAACCAACTGGCACCATTTTCATTAAACATGAGATTTTTTTCAGATTGAGTCAACATGGTCTCACTCTGAAGTAGTCAAAAACCAGCGCTTGGTCAGTCAGACACCGACGAAAAAGCCATCCCTTCACACTGGTATGATACGCGGTGCCTGGCAGCAGGAGGGAACACTGCGGGCAACAAAGAAAGTGAAGGTGGCTGAAGTCCGAGTAGGATGAGCAGGCTGAGTGGTGGATGGGTCCAACCATCACTGCCTTTCACCCGGGAGGCTGATGTTTACTTCCTATAAGATTGTAAAGCCACACACCCTGTTCTTTTGTCCGAAACCCAACCGTGTGTGTGTTGCAAACTGTTACCATGTGCGTTTGTTGTTGAAGGATTTGCGGTGTTGTCCTGGCGTAGTATCTTCATTTGAAAGAGACTGTATGCAAACATTTTCCTGTGAAAACAGAAGTGTATTTTGAAAACAGACAATGCATGTAACAGGCTGAAGTTGACACGGCGTCCAAGAACAACCAACACACCCAGAGTGACCATGACCAAACGTCGACATGTGACGAGGTCAGAGTGAGAATGTGCTGCTGGAATCTGTAACTTACTGATTTGTTCATAAAACTCCATCAAATTCATATGAACTGGCTTCAGTAGCATCCATAGCCAGGTGCTGTGACTACCTGAGTGCTGTGAACGGTCGTGGGAATGACACAAGTTCAAAACTGTGCTCAGTTTGCCGCACAGTGCAAATATGGGCATGGTGAACGAATAGCGCTCTGTTAGAGTGGTGGCCACAAGCAGCATTCACTTCATGTTGCAATCATTAAAGTCACATGTTTAATATGTTAGCATGTTGGAACATGTTTAGTATAAGACAGTTGTTGTCAGTGAACCTTGTGAGTTGTAATGGAGCCAAAAACTCTGTAACGTTACCTTTGTTAAATGTTGCTGTTGTCTCTGGCTTCATATGAGCAGAGGGAAAGTCCACTAGCTGCTAGGCTAATTTATACAATGTAAAATGCCATAGCCTTGTGCTAATAACATTAGCATGTTGTATTTGTGGGGAAAATGTGTCCAGATAAAGACAAGTGTTTGTCTGTGAATGCTGCGAGTTATAGTGAAGCTGATTTGTGTCCTTGTGTTTGAGATTGTCGCCATTAAGCCATGTTTAATGTGTGTTTAATGTGTGTTTAATGTGTGTTTGAATTATCTGAACTTTACAGCACTTCACAGAAACCCGACACCAAGTGTTTTGGAGGTGTAACTGCAGAGTGACACAGACACACACCACACAAAAATGCTAACAGCGGCACAGGCAGGTGTGTAGGCTATGGCGCAGGCTCTGCATAGAGCTGACACACAAGTATAAATCCACCTTTAACTCTCACTGTAACTAAACTAAAGGTCAGAAGTTCTTCAGCTTCAGCACCTCCTTCTGTGTACCTCAAGTATTCTCATTTCCTGCTACTTTCCTCTGCTCTAGGTCTAAAACAGAAATTACAGTCCTTACTTCACTACATTTATTTGATAACTTCAGTTACTTTAAAGATTCAGATGATGAATACAAAATATAATCAACTAATGTAACTGACTAATGTAATAGAACAAGTTAAACTACCCAGCAGCATTTCAAGTGATTAAAATGAGCTCCACCTCTGCATAATGGGTCCTTTTGGTACTTTTTATTTTGATGCTAAAACCTTTGCACTTTTACTAAAGCAAGGTTTTGAATGCAGGACTTTTACTTGTAGAGTATTTCTGCACTGTGGTATTACTACTTTTACTCATATAAGCATCTGAGTAGTTCCTCTGCCACTAACTGAGACCTTTCAAATGAAGAACACATTGAGAGACAGCACGTAGCAGAACATCCTCCTCCTCACTGAGGAACAAAGAGTCAGTGTGTCGCTCTGTGGAGGCCTTCACTGTCAGGCTGTGGTGATGGTGATGATGATAGTGCAAGTGATGATGATGATGATAGTGAAGATGCAGATGGAGGGGGGGGGGGTCCTGACACTGACACAGGGGTCGTGACCTGTTGGCTCTTTGCAGACATCTGTAGCTGCTGCACATTCCCTGATACCTCCCAGCGCCCAATCAGCTCTCTGGAAGAATGTGTGACCTGCACACCCCAGGCCACGCCCCCCGTGACACACACACACATACACACACACACACACACACACACACACACACACACACTCATCAACATGCATGGCCGTGGTCCTGGTCTGGATCTGACCTGTGAAGCTACAATAGAAGAAGACAGCAGCTATAGATCAGCTGCTGTCTTCTTCTTCTTTGTGTCTCCAACACACTGAGACACTAAAGAAGAAGAAAACAGAGCGAGCAGGAACACGAGCAACTTCCTGTCACAGAAAACACACCAAACACAGACAATAAGAAACACACTCGGACTCTGCTGCCCCCTGCTGCTGCTGCTGCTGCTCAAACAACCCGTCAAGTCACTGAAACAGCTCAGATACAAACAGAATTAGTGATAATAATATAATGAATACAAATATGTGTCTTGCACATTTCACACACAGAATGCTGCTTAAAAATACAGTTCAATGGCATTAATATGACAGCAACAACAGGTTGCTGGTTCAAGTCCCTGTATAGATCAAGTATGGAGCATGGACTGGCAGCCTCCTCACTCTGACACCTCTCTGTTTAATGCATGTATACATCCAGTTTGTGCCTGTGTGTGTATGAAAAAATGCCCTTGGGTATTAATAAAGTTTAATTTCTTCTCCTAAAATAGAGAACATGAGGAGGAGAACACAACATGAGCAGCATATGAAGACAGAGGGAGCAAGTGAAAGCTCTTAGCTGAACTCTGTGGAGAAAACAGAACCAACTGCGTCCTCTGCTGGACACCAGCAACAACAACACTAAAGTCAACACTGGAAGTTCTCTGCACCGTGTTCTCTCTCTGTGCCTGCTGTGCAACTACAATTTAAAGCACTGCTATTCCTACTAGTGCCGCTTGTGATGCTGCCGCCATCAGGATCTCATCTGACATCAGGCAATTTTTATCAAAGATTTTCTTCAACTGCCATCACATAATCAATATTTCATAGCATTGTATCATTACTTCACAGTGTGTGTACTGCACATGCACTACATATAGTATATTCTAGGCTACATACAATCAAATACAATATTATAACTCAACAACTTTTATACAAACATGCAGCCCAAAGTGCTTCGCATGGCAAAATTAGAATGACACTTTGAAGGATAACACAAACAACTGAACAAAAGTTTTACAAGACGAGAAAACTACAACAACGAGACAATAATATTAAAAACCAAACCAAACAAAACAGAATAAACTCACAAAAAAGACGATTAAAAATCCATAGAATACAAAGAAAGTAAATAAATAAATAAAATACAATAAAATAAAAAGGACACATGAGGTACATTTAAAATTAAAGCAGTGGAGGACCTTGGTGATCTGGCTGTTACACCAAACATTTACACTGTGTTGTAATGTTTATGTTTTATATAGTTTTATTTTTAACCTTGATCTGATCTCTGTAATTTCTTATTTAACTTTTCAAACATCTGTTTCCTGTCTCTGTGCTGCTGTGACAGCTGGGATTTACCCTCAGGGATCAGTAAAGGGAGCTTATATTATTCTTATTTTTAAGTAAGATGTAGTAGATTTTATTTATTAGACTATTTCATCCACGTAGAGCTTTACAGTCATGTTGGGTTTTATGTCCAGATATAACATTTTATATTTAAAATAAAAAATACTACACATTCATGCTGAACAATATAAAAACACAACTGAGCTATAAAGCCACATTAAAATAAATAAATAAAACATTTAACGAGAAACCGGAGAGGTCAGAGGTCGTTTCCTGTTTCCTGTGTGTCACATTTTTATCGGTCCGTCGAACAACAAACAACACAACACATCACATGTGAGTGCAGCTGCTGAAGAGTCGCGATGTTTTCTGGTTTAAAAACAAAGTCGGGGACGTTTTGTTACCGGGAGATAATTTCTCCTTCGAGACCGACGACGTCATCTCTCTAACGGATCACGCTAAACCGGAGAAGGTGGTGTGCGGCCCGGGGCTGCGGCGGAGCGGTGACCGGCTGGTGGTGTCTAAAGGCGGCGTCCTCCGACACAAACAGCAACATGTTCTGGATCGATTCACAGCAGAGGAGGGTGAGACTTACACACGTGATGTTCACTGGACTCAGTTTATACTCCAACATTAACCTCAAGTGTCTGTTTACTGTGAAATCTGTATTTAACTGTAGGTTCTACAACACGCAGAACTCCGTTTAAAAAACTTGTAATTTAAGGTTTCTCTTGTCACCACACGGTCCCGCCTCACATGACGGCAGTTTTAGACTGAATTTTAATCATTATGAAACAATCGTCATTACGGCTTAAAAAAATGCCATTATGAGGTGTATTTATGTATTTATCTTAATTATGAAGTACAGCTGTTAATGATTCCCACCGCCCGCTGAAGCCCGCCGCTCTTCACGGCAGCAAGCAGCGGGAATCCTTTCTGAAAAATTCCAGATATTTAGTAATTAAGTGCCGCTTGGTGAATCAGTTGTACCCCGAATTACTCAGAAGACCAAACTCATTTATCAGAGTTATTAACATTTGTTCTAAAAGTCAACTGTTCTGAACCAACATTGGTTTAATTGTAAATTGCCTCATATTTGAATGGAGTTCAGCTTTCCCAGTAAAATGCTGTGGTAGAGCTAAATCTAAAAACTGAAGAGGTGTAAAGACTGAGGTGGACATTTTTGAGGATATGTGTTGGAGCAGTGCATGTTAGGATAATCTGTAGCTATTGTTTTTATATTTGTCTGCTGTTGCTTTTGCTTTACGTTTGCTTTTTAAATGCATTTTCTGCACTGTTTTTCTTGCTTTTAGCTTTAGTTTTTAATGATCTATTGTTCCTTTAATGTTTTATCTTAACGTATTTCTCTTGTAAAGCACATTGAATTGCCTTGTGTATGAATGGTGCTCTATAAATAAAATTGCCTTGCCTTGCCATGCTGGGAGCTGAGTGTGTCCCTCTGTCCTCAGTACGTCCCAGCTAAAGGAGAAACTGTCATCGGCATTGTGACGGCCAAATCAGGAGATGTCTTCAAGGTGGACTTCGGAGGCAGTGAGCAGGCGTCTCTGTCCTACCTGGCGTTTGAGGGAGCCACCAAGAGGAACCGGCCCAACGTCCAGGTGAGACACTGAGAACAAGAAGACCAGGTAAGACACTGAGGACAGGTAGTCCAGGTGAGACACTGGTGTGTAACCCCTCCCTCCCTGTGTGTCACCTGTGCAGGTGGGCGACCTGTTGTTCGCTCAGTTCATCATAGCCAATAAGGACATGGAGCCGGAGCTGGTGTGTATAGACAGTTCAGGTCGAGCCAACGGGATGGGAGTGTTTGGAGCAGGAGGTCTGCTCTTCACAGTCTCTCTGGGACTCGTCAGAAGGTAAACAACCTCAGATGTTGATGTATATACTTACCTGAGACTCAGTGATCACCTGGTTGACCCGTCCCTCCTCTGTCAGGCTGCTGGCTCCTCGCAGTGAGATCCTGTCGGACCTGCAGCAGCTGTTCCCCTGTGAGCTGGTGGTCGGGATGAACGGTCGTCTGTGGGTGAAGTCCTCCAGCATTCAGCAGACGCTCATCATCTCCAACCTGCTGCAGAGCTGCGACACCATGACGGCCGAGCAGAGACAGCAGCTGTTCAGGAGGGTGGCACAGGGGGCGCTGTAGACCACATCAGACCACATCAGACCGCATGCCACACCTGCAGCTCACCTGGTGCTGCAGGATGAAGCAGGTGAGCAGTGTTCAGGGGATCAGATGTGTGTCTGATCGGAGGAAGTCCTGCAGCTGCTGGTTAAACAAACTTTAAATCTCCAGAACTGTTTGTTCTCAAGCTTAAAGGAACATTCCACTGAATATTAAATCACAGCTGAAACATACAGAAACATGTTGTTGTGTTTTAAGAAACCAGCTGCAGTTTGACGCAGGCTCATGGATTGTACAGTTATTATTGCAGCCAAATGTTATTTTACATGGTTTATATTTGTACGAATAGTTCAGACTGATTTATTTGTATTTTTATGAAAATCAAAAATGCAACCAAACTATAAACTACAAAACAAACTGTCAATTGTGTCAGTCGTGTTTCTGAATTATTTCCTCTGCAGTTAAATGATGAACCGTCTGAACTGGAACACAGAGAGTAAAAATAGGAAAAATCGATACAGCAGTGGCAATATCGTATCATCACACAGTGCTAAGTATTGATTTTTTTTTCAATTATATAAATTATAACTATGATAAATACAAATTAAACTTTAGGCAGCCTACTAGAATGATATAATCAGTTGCTTTTTCAGTCCATTAGATTCATTTTACTGCTATAAAAAATGTGTGAAGTGAGATGAACAGACTGAAAACTTTACCTTATTAGATAAAACAGTTTTTCTTTTGGGACATAATTTATAGTTAAAACTAAGGTAATAAATCTCAATATATTTTATTGCAATACTCAGCATATTGCAACATGTTGAAAATAGCAGTAATATTGTATCATGACAAAAGTATCGTGATATTGTGGATCCTCTGATGATCCCCCTCTATCTAATAAAGCTCAAAAAAAATCTTACTAAAATAGTCAGCTGCAGATTATTTGATAATAAAAATAATGAGTTGATACTAAATACAAACTGAATGTTGCATGAAGCTGATGTGAAAATAAGTGCAGTCAAAACACTGAAGGACTTTTTCTCCATAAACATTTATTTTCAAATAGATTAAGAAAAAATAGATAATTTTTTTTACAACTTTTTATCTTTATATGACTTTTTATACAGTACTTTATGTGCATTTAGAAAAAACCACAAACGAACATCAGTTAATGAGGCAGCAGAGTGCCGGCGGCTCTGAGGGTCAAACAGGGGTCGAACAACACAAAGGATGCTGGGAGAAAAGACGAAGAGAAAGCAGAGAGAAGGAACTCAATCAGCTGAAAGCGGATCTAAACTCTAAATAAAATCTCAACACAGTTTGTTTTTAAGGTTTTTATAAAATAAAAGTGCAAATGAAAGCTCGGAGTCATCGGAGCTGATTGTAACAGAAACCAGTTTGTTCTAAAAGTGAAAACAAACACTCCTCTCAGCTGATTTACATTCAGAGAGTTACCACAGACAGACAGACAGGCAGGTGGAGGTACAGACACTCAGTCAGACAGACAGACAGGTGGAGGACTGCAGTAACTAACGGTAACGGTACTCTGAACTTGAACACATGCGAGGCGAGCGCAGAACTTTGGCAACACGTCAGGCTGAAGGTCGAGTGGCAGCTGGAAAATACGGCAGACATCTTGTTGGTGATGTCACAGTGCTGACTACAGCGGGGGAGGGGGCAGAGCCCGGAGGGGTCACATGACGTGTTTCTGGATGCCCGGGGTGAACTCCTTGGCGTTTGGGTTCAGACTGCTCGTCATCTGGAAAAGAGAAGAAGAAGGAAGACGAGTGAGACATTGACAACAGGTGTGTGTGTGTGTGTGTGTTTATCACTTTATCTCAGTTCAGTGTGTTTATATATTTATGAGGGAAACTCCTGTTTTAATTCTGTTTCTGCTGCAGTAATATGAACACATGCATGTCTGTATATCCACCGTGACATTAGTAACACTGTTTGTTGTGAGACTGAATCGAAGACAGCTCATTAAAACAGCGTTCAGCCTTGAGGTGAGGTGAAGGCGTCGCTCTTCCTGCGTGATAATAATGTATCTTCCCAGTTTAATTCATAGCTGCAGCTGCTGGGCAACGATAAGGAAAGAGACTCCAGATAAGAAAATGTCACGACCAAAGAAAGGTCAAAATGACCTCTTGGTGTCTCCTGTTGTCAGCTACAGTTAGTGTGTGTGATTTCAAACTGCTCTGAGAGTTGAGAAGACCGACGGCCTCTTGTCAGACACATCTGCATCAAACTGAGGCGGCTCATAGACATACGGCGGGTTTGAATGTTTGTTTTTGTTACTGACTCTTATCTGCAGGAGACATTAACTGATTGTTAAGTTCCAACAACATCACCATTTTATGTTTAAAGAGAAGGGACGGTTCATTTCAAAATCAAAAATACATATTTTTCCTCTAACCTGTAGTGCTTTATTCATCAGGCTAGATCAAACTCAATTTAGTTCATGGACCACACAGAGCCGGACTAAAACCACTGCATAAAAACCTATAAATAACAACATCTTTAAAGTACATTCTGGAAATTTACAGACCTTGTTGTGAGCAGTTTCATGTAGGAACTATTTTCTGTCTATCAAACTACACCCTTAAACCGCGTCACGGCATAGAGGGAAGCATCTACTCATGGACAAGAGGCTCGTGCTTATGACGGTGCAAGATGTAAATATTAATGGCGTCCTCCTCAGGTGAGCTGTATTTTTAGTTCCATACTGCCAGCTCACCTGAGTTAGCGATCAGAACATTATTGTTGCTCACCACAGGCTGAGTGTCGTCTACATTAGTTCCATTTTACCGGAGAGAAGGCAGACATCTCTACAGCTGATATCTCCAACATTCAAAACAATGCAGCACTGTGGCTGAAAGCAAAACTGTATTTTTATTTCACCTGCGTGTTGTCAAACAGTGACTAAGAGGGAGACTGCTGAAAAAAACCACCTTGGTCTCTTTGTTTGTGTCAGGCTGTGTGATCGATGTGTTGACTAATAACACTGTGTTAGACGGAGGAAATAAACATTCAAGCAAAGACAGAGTCATCACCAAGCCGTGACACACACACGGCAAAACAAAATCAAGTGTTGTTACAAAGTCGCGAGGAAACGTGACGAGATGTGGTCCAGGTGATTCAGAACAACAATGACTCTGTCAGTTGACAAATAGCAGCAGGTGGTTGGAGATGTTGTGACATGTTCATCAGTCTGTGTTGTTTATGTTCCTGTTGGTACATGTGATGTTTTGTTTATGCGCCGTGCGGAGCTGTTAACCCTGTCCAACCAGCACAAACTAGCTCCCACAGACATGTTACTGTTTGTGCACTTTAATCATTCCTGCTGTATTCTGATTGGTTGGTTTGTGCTGGCGTATTGATACTGCAGAAAAAAGGTACTGAAACAGTTTCAATATTCAGTACCCATGTATCGATAAATCAATATTTTTGACAACACTAAAGCCTTGGTACATAACTGTGTAGTAGCAGTGACTAGCTGGCAAGTGCTGCAGCTAACAGTTTTCATTCTCGTCTAATTTCTCGACAGCAGCTGACTGCTGCAGCCGACTCTATGAACTCACCACGACATCGAAGTCTGCGTCTTCGTGGACGTCTCCGTCCAGAACCAGCAGGCTGATCTGCTCCTGCAGCTGACTGACCGACTGAGGGGGGAGGTCTCTGGACGGGATGAACCACTCCCACTGCTCCTCCTCCTCCAACATCTCCTGGAAACAACGCTCGATGAACTCCTCCTCCCACAGCTCCTCCTCCACCTGCACGCAAACACACACAGAGTGAGCGTTAAGGACCATGCTGCTGTTTTCACATGTTCAACACAGTCAGCACGTCAACACGCACACACAAAATCAGACAGCATACATTTAAATCCAGTTACACACACACAGAGGTCGTTAACCAGACTTCTCTTCTGACACCCACCTCATTCATTTCTCTGAAAATAAAACGACTGAAACAATTTATCTATTAAAAGAATCTACTCGTTGACTGACTGAAAATTAAACCACGACTATTCTGATTATTCCAACTCTTCTTTTTTTGTCTGTTTCATATCAAAGTAAACTGAGTCCTATTTGACCTGTTGGTCAAACTAAACAAAACATTTGAAGACTTTGGACTCTGAGAAACAGATTTTTTACTGGACTAAGTGAAACGAAAAATAGTTCTTTGTTGCAGCCAGAGTTCTGACAACTCACTGCAGATTTAGTAGAGTTACTAGTTATGTTTTGCTCTCCATTGAATTTTCTACAACAGGAAAATCTACTTGTACAAACTAAATGTCTGATTTAAGTTTTGTCGGATTGTCGTTTGTTTATTTTCATTATTAGATTAATCAGATTATTTTAAATTTTTTCTCAATTCTCAATCAGGATATTAAATATATAAAAAATAGAGTTGTTCTCATACCGTTTTTCCTTCCAGATTCCGATACCTGAATTTTTTTATTTTATTTAACCCATAAATAACCAGGTAAGAGCTGATGCTGAGATCAACAGTCTCTTTTACAAAGGAGACCTGACCAAGACAGCAGCCAACGAAAAGTTACAGCCAAACAACTACACCATAAAAACATAAGAGACACGCAGTAACATGTAGAAATATTAGAACACCTACACACAATGACAAGAACCAAACAATTCATTCATCTGTGTACTTATAAGAGCTTTAAAATCAGGCAGAGACCAGTTCACATAGTTTCAGCTCTTCTTGAAGGTTATTCCAGCTGAGAGGAGCAGAGCTTTCTCTCAGCTCCATCTGTGCACCACGAACAGACAGCAAAACTAAGTCGTGAGGTCTCAGACTGTGGCCACAATCAGGTCTTTGTCCAATCAAAGCACTTATGTACAAAGGGAGTTTACCCAGTGTGGCTTTATAAATGAACAAATAGTGACCAAGCCTACGAAAGGTCAAAGATGGCCGACGAGCCCTGGAACAAAGCGTACAGTGATGAGTGAGGGCTTCACAGTTTGTAGCAAATCTGTAAACTTGCATAACAGCCTGATACCAAGTACTCTGACACTTTTCGAGGCCAAATAAATAATAAACAATTCTACACTACTGACCCTGTATAGATGTGAAATGATTCCCGTCACTGTTGTGCAGCACAGCTCAGGATAAAGTGGTGGGACTCTCTGTTGTAAAATGTTGTCAACCTTCTGACAACTATTTTATCCACGTGTAAAACTACTTAAGAGTTTATTTTTAAAAAATGACATGGTATTGGACAAAAGCATAGAATCTCATACACGCTGTATTGGAGCCACTTCTGATTGTGGTATTGGAACAACTCTAAAAAAACAAAAATAAAAAGTGCTGATCACAAAATCCCGGCGCCCAAAGAGACGGCATCAAGTCCAAAGCTCAAATGTTTTCAGCTCACAGTGATAAAAGATAAGAGAGGCTGCACGTTCTCAAATTTGAGACACTGGAAACATCTAATATTTGTCGGTTTTGTTTGAATAATAACTCAAACTATTTAAAAACAATCAGAATAGTTGCTAATTCATTTTCTGTTGATCGATTATTCGACTAACTGTTACACCCCTGAAATCAATGATTTCTACAGTCACATATTTCTCCTGTAGTGAAACAAAGAGTCGTGGCTGCCTGGAATCTAAAAACAAAAATGTGCAACACTACAAAATTGTTAATTAGAGCTGATGATATAATGATATTAATGACGACAATGATGACGTCGTCCTGGAGCTGCTCCACAGACAGCAGTCCCGCTGGTTTTGCTAGATTACAGAGACGTCCTCTGACTCACAGCTGGAAGCCCGGCGTTCAAAACAACCTCAGGTGGAAGAAATCAAACTGTGAATGTGAGTCAGTGCAACACAGAGAAGTGTGTCGGCTCCAGATATTAAAATTCTGTGACTGTGCGTTGGATCGTTTCAACACTCTGCTGGTTGAATCATCAGAACAAATTCTGAGACACTGAAGTGAAAACATCCTGCTTCATCTGGAGAAGTGAGTGAGTGCTGACGGTCTGAAAACATCGCTGAAAGAAATGCTGAGGAGGTAAATACACGAAAATACACAAACCAGTTATGTGGGTTTTATTAACTTATTATGGGATTAACTCCAAGCAGGTTTCAGTCTGTATTATGTGCACACTGTTAGAAAATTAAGTTGCCCAGGACAGCCAGTGTGCAGACTGGATCGATCGAGTATTAAATCCAACAAGAAATTTTACTGCTACAGCCTTTAGAGCAAAAACACAGCTTCTCCACTGTGTTGAACGATTAACACAAAATGAATCAGTCTCTTTGAACTCTGCGTGTCCGTGCAATTTTGTCCACTCACCACAACTTTTCCACAAAATTGACCAATCATTGTGGTTTCCCGTGAGATTTACCAATCACAGCAGTCCCCCACATAACATCACCAAACTCACTTCCTTGTTACTACATGTCTCACTGACTGACAGCAGACGAGACACATCACCATGACAGAGGCTGATGCATCACGACTTATTCCAAGTGCTGAATGAATCGAAGCCCAACAAGACTTTTCCATTAGACTTAGATTGTGAAAGAGATGTCTGTGAATTAGTGGATACATTTTTTTTGGGTGTCACACACCCGCAAAATGACTCATTTCACTGTAATGACTTGATCTATTCAGTCCAATAATATTTCCAAAGTCTAAAAGAGCTGGTTAAATAAAGGTTAATAATAATAATAATAATAATAATAATGAATCTTTTTATTCCCATTCAAGTAAGCAGAGAGCTAAACCAGAAGTCAACACAGAAGCTAGAGCACTTTTCTAACATGTGCGCTGGGCAAGCAGCTCCTTTGGAATGAGTACGCGCCATCTTGGGCTCCAGTGTCTGGTTATTAATAAAATCTCAGGCTTGGCTGATGTAAGTCTCTAGTGCATTTGCTCTATGGAGCCCACAACACGGAGATGCCACTGAGCAACTTTTAAAGGAAGGACTGGAGCCCCGCCTCCGACGCTGTACCCACTTGTCTTTATAAATCCATGGGCAAAGTCTCAAATGTGCTTTTCATGGGCCCCGTGACACATAATATCCAGGTCATTTTTAAGGAGGAGAAATCGACCTTTTTTGGTTTTAAGTTCCGCTGAGCAACTGTGAATAGAAGAAGAATAAACAGGGTGTGCTCTGTTCTGCTTCAGTTTCCCAGTTGAAACATCCGTGCATTCAAATACCCATACTACTGTATTATATAATGTGCCCGAAAAAGATTTTCCTTTTATATTTCACCCATTTTTAACCAGGTAAGTCCCGCTGAGATCAACAGTCTCTTTACAGGGGAGACCTGGCCGAGACAGCAGCATACAAAACGTTACAGCCATTTAGATTTAGTATGTTCCAATAGACAATATGTCAAACGCAGTATGTTAAAAATACCAGCATGTTTTACTGGCTATTCTGGCCCACAATCCTCTGACTGAGCCGCAAACAGGTGACAGATTGACAGCTGTGTGACAGCTGCCATAAGTCACAATGACAGCTGACGGCAAATTCAAGTAACTGATGACACAAATACAAATTGTGTAAAGGAACAAATTACTCACACAGATTACCACAACAAATCAGCATAACTATGAAAATAATCATGGCAGAGAAATGCATGTGTATGTTACTGTGGTGACTATAATATGTTGATCTGCCTTATATGCAGTTATAACTACACACATTGCAAAGTAACAACAGCAGCAGTTCACTCTGGGCTGACCTCCGTCTCTGGTGAGCTCAGTGAACGGCATTTTTTGTCTCCAAGGAAACAAATATAAGTGCAGGAGGGTCAAAGTTCAGGGTGAAATGTTGTGAGACAGCAGTGTGTCCTGAATGTGTACATACTGCATTCAACAGCTGCAGTGTCTATTAACAGTAGAAAGAAAAAAGCACTCTGGAGCCGTGTTTCTTCGGGATTGTGTGCAACAAGCTTTTGGGTTTGTTTCCTCTTGTTTGGTGGGTGTGTCAGAGGTGTTGCCCAATCAGCAGTGACTAAGCTACATAAACCAAATTCTAGTAGATCCTTATTATAGATACTCTTTTTGTTTTTGTGTCACACTGCTTTGGCAATATACATATATGTCTCCCACGCCAATAGAGCCTCTTTGAGTTGACATGAATAAGGCTACGCCCTGTTAAAAAATAGCACCCTTGCATAACACAGCAGGGTAGTGAACGCACCACCGTTTCCAGAGCTGAATTATACTCATATACTCGTTTTACACGATGAGAAAATGTGTCATCTGATACATCTTGTAACACGTAAACAACGCATTACAGTTTCGAGTGTATCTTCCCTTTACACCTGAGCTCCAGGTGTGTTGTCTGGTCCTCACCTGCCTGTTGAACTCCTCCTCATTCTCCATCCACAGGTACTCGGCGAACGGATCGTCCTCTGAGATGAACTGGCTGCTCAGGATGACCTCGTTGCTGATCGTCATGTTCGGGGAGACGTTGCTCAGACTCGGGTCTTTCATTTCTCACCTCCGACACACACACAAACACACACACGGCCTCGATCACTGCAGCCCGACCTTCAGCTCTACAGGGAGACACAGAGACACCACGTTAGCCTGTAAACACCGAGCAGCTGGTCCGTTGTGTCAGCGGTCAGGGTCGCTGTGATGGCCGCTGTCTGACAGACAATAGCAGCCTGCTAGCGACTGTCGCCGTTTCCACAGTGGACGCGCCGGAATGAGCGAGTTACACGAACAGAAACACGTCGACACAAACACTCAGTGGCTTCACAGCGATGCAAGAAAACAAAATGGTGTGTTTTCATTGTGGAAATACCTGGTAACAAGGTTTACTCGACGGCGGCGGAGCCAACGGTCAACTCTGTGTGTCGAACTGTGCTGGAACTGTAATGGCCGCGCTGCCTCTGTTTGTTTACATCGCTGACGTCACTTCGTGCTCGCTTGTGATTCGATGAACCGCTGTGCTGCCTTCACGTGCTGCTAAAACCAAACGGTATGAAAAATCGGAAAGTAGGCTTCTGTTTGTGACATTCTTTCGGTTAATGTCACAATTCATTCAAATTAATGCCATAAACAGTTGTGGAAGAGTTCCCCATAATAAAACTATGTAAAAATAAAAAAGCATATCATTGAAATGTACTTAAAGCATTAAAGGTATCAGTACTCAGTGGGCAGAGTGTTATACTGTTACGTAACATGTACAACACTGATATATTGACACACAAGCAGTAGCTTTACTACAGTTAAAGACTATAATACTGTCTCATACTGTATTAACCTCTTGAGACCTGAATTTTTGTTTATTTCTGTTTTGTACGCATTTTTAATTTGTCCTAGCTATTTGGGATCAGTAGGACCCAATAAGTATAAATAAAAATCTTAACATTTTCAACGATAATTAAGTCCCAGTGTCTCCAAATGAGTACTTCCTAATTAATAGCATCTTAGGTTGTTACTGTTGCTAAAATTGGTCAATGTGTTGCCATGTCTAACTATAAACATTATTAATCATAAATAAACAAGTTTCAACCATAAAATCGGATCAGGTTTTGGACCTCGTTGACTTTTGTGTCGGGATCAGATGCAGGCTGACTTGGTGGAGTAGTGATTTGTGGTCTTACTACCACTAGATGGCAAAAAGTGTCAATAAATGAGAACAACAGGTCTAAGTTAAGCAGAATGAAGTATAAGTGTCAAGTAAACCCAAAATGTGATGTCCTCATATGAGGACAGAGGGTCTCAGGAAGATAAACAAGTTGTTTTGTAGCTAAAATCATAATCTGCAAAGTAACTACAGCTGTAAAATAAATGTAGTGCAGGAAAAAGTTCAAGTATAATTGGCATGTAACAGAAATACTCAAGTAAAGTACAAGTACCTCAATTTTATTTACAAGCTAAGGATTCATACTGTTACAGGATTTATCTATAATTCTACAACACAGGGCTGCACAGTGAAATGTGGGTTGTGACTCTGTCATACACACACACAGAGCATCTCAACAAAAATATTTAATTTAGGGTAGAGTAAAATGATATATACTGTTAGTTATATACAAATTCTTACATTGTATACCCTCATAAACCAAGAGAGACTTTAGCTTTGTGGGAATAAGGCAAAAGATAGCGTGTTAAACCAGCATAAGAACCTTCGATGTCATTTATTTATGATATAACGTTAATCTATATACATGGATTAGAATCAGCTTTAGTGGGCTGTGGGATACGACAGGCGATGCAAAAATGCAAATGCCTCTATCTAGAGCCAGTGTTTGACTTGTTCATTCTGGGCTACTATAGAGACACAGTGGTGCAACATGGAGGACCCAGGCAATTTAATAAATGTACTTCACGGTTGGGAATAGGTTCTAATGGCCTTCAAAAGGAAGAAGAATATTTATTTCGGATTTTAAGAATCACAGCACTCAAACAAATAACAAGAAACTGGAAGAAATTGGAAGCCCCCAAAGTAAATAAGTGGCTAGAGACTGTAGAGGATATCTATAGGATGGAGAAGGTAACTTACAGAATTAATAAGAATGAAAGTTGTTGGAAAAAAGATGGGCTTGTTTTAAATCAAAGTAACTAGATATGTAGAAAGCAACAAAAAGGACTACCTCAGTATAGAGATGAAGCCTGTTATTTATCTATTTATCATTTCTGTGTGCATTTATTAGTTGTAATTATGGATATATTTTATGTTAGGTAATGTTTTCTTATTATAGTTGTTTTTGAGTGTATGTATTCTATGTAATGAAATGTTATTTTTGATTGTGTCACACGCATGAAAGATAACAAAAAAATCCCTAAATATTGTGTCAAGATATTTAAATAACAGGATATGTACTGTATGAATGTTATATACTGTATTGACACAATAAAGTATAATAAACAAAACAACATGGAGGACAACATGGACATGGACCCGCCCCTGACAGAGCTATAAGCAATTAAGTCTAAGGTAATGAAAACACAATTCTTATTTTCAGGTTGTTCAGGTGATTATACACCAAAGAAAACATACGTATTATTATATAATATTTCACATCTGCCAATATATTCCCATAAATCCTGCACACTGAACGCTGAAGAGCATTTAGCTGCAGGTTTTTCTGACAACACCAATTCGTAATATTTATAAATATTGTAAATTACTATCTCATAAGTTTGAAGTTTGGCACAAAAGTGTTTCATATTTTTTGCTTATCATTATTATTACTCATTTATTTCATTAAACTTTCAATTTAATTGTCATGGTGATAAAGGGTTGCTTTAATAATAATAGTGACCGCTGAGACATTTTGTACAGTTTCCGAAATTCCGCAAATATCATGAAGGCATCACTGTAGTCTCGAACGCGAGCTTTTGCTGATTTTTGTTGTTTTGTGAAACATAACACAAAAATAAATCTATATTCAGCTGCTTCCTACCTGAACCTGGCGTCGTTTATATTTTTCACTTGATTCACAGGCACAAGAAAAACACAGAATAATAAAAAAATAAAATAACTTTCCAAAACATCGCGATACTTCAGCTTTCACCTCTCGTGCTGTAGTTAGCGCTAGCAGGCTCACTTAGCTTCCAGCTACGCATGAGGAAAAGTCAAGGTAAGTGTTCACATCCACGCACATGACATGCATCATATACACCAGCAGAGACAGTACACGGCTTTATGCAAAATTTGTAAACCAGCATTATCGAAGTGAAGCTTTAAACCACGTTAGCTAACGATTAGCATTAGCATGTAGGGGAAGGTAAATCCTATCAGCACTAGATGGACCCTGAAGGTAACGTTGGTTGTGTGGCGCGGCCTCCAGTATATCGTGTCTAATTCCGTAATTATCGCTTTTATTAGTTGTTCTGCTGATGCATACTTTAATTTATAAGTGGGCGTGTATGAAACGACGCGTTAGGAGTCTGTGTGAGCTCTGAAACTATAAACTTGAGCAGAATATTGGCGAGCAAGTAACTGTTAGCTTAGCTGCTAGCATAACACAAGTCTGTTACCTCTGCTGTCCTCCATTCAAAACATGTGGTACACATTTGCACATAACTGATTCATAAGTCAGCTTATCTGATCAGTGTCAATATGGAAATATCAGAGGTCAAATGTAACCAAGTACATTTACTCTAGCACAAATACGAAGTACTCATATATTTCTACGCGTCTACTCCATTACATCTCAGAGGTAAATGTACTGTTTTATTGTGTCTGTGAGCTGTAGTTGCTTCTCAGATTATAGTTTTCCATCCCCTCCCTGCTCCCTGAAAACCGTGTATCCTCAGATGTGTCGATTTTGAGCGTGTGTGACAAACTGGAGTGTGTTGAGAAAGGTCTGGGCTGCACAATAAATCAAAGTGCAATATCCAAATCTCAAGAGGTGCAGTAGTATAATGACAGTATTATAAAATTCGTCACAACAAACCATCATAAATTAAGATATGTGGTGTGACAGAGATGCCCCAGCCTTCAAATCATATTCCAGACCTAAGGCAGCATGCCTGTTGGGTACAGACTCCAGTAAAAATCACATCATCATCACTGTGTATTTTAATTTAATTTAATTTCGACTCTTGCATCAATTGCAGTATCTGTCAAAATACTCTCAATATGACTATTTTTGATAATGTGCAGCCCTGTTCTTAAGCTAAATAAACTGTTTACAAATCCTCTTGGATCAACTGGGAAATACATCGTCACCAAGCTGGAAAACAGGGCTGTTTTTCTGACACCATGAAAAGTTGACTTTTGAGAGATGCACGGTCATCACAGGACAGGGACGCAACAAACATAATGATCTTGAAGGCTGTCGTTCATCGCTGTAGATCAAACTACCCAACAGGATGTAAAGGAGTTGAAATAAGCACAACCTTAAACATGCAACATACACATTAATGTAGCTGTAAATTTAATCATAAAACACAGACCGTAATACTTTTGCTTTTAATACATTAAGTACATTTTGCGAATATATACTTTTATTACATTAAGGTTTTTAATGCAGGACTGTAGCGGAGTATTCTCATGATGCGGTATTTGTACTTTTACTGAAGTAAAGGATCTGAATACTTCTCCCATTACTGGAAAATACTCATTGTAGCTGGTTCACCATCATTTCTTATGAAGACTTGAAGGTTTAATACAAGGTAATGTTAAAATTGTTTTGGTCCAGTTCTCTTCTTTCACTGTAATTGGACATTTTTATTCTTTTACTCTTATAAGAGACCTTACAAAAACTGATTCATTTAGAGGCTTATTTTATTAATCGCATCTCTCTTTGATATTTTACACCGGTTCTCAGAGTTTCTCCTTTTTCAGTGAGGATGTTTCCATCACACTCTGTCCACATCATTTTCTCCCTCCTGGTCTGGGGTGAATTTTCAGTCTTTATAGCTTGTTCTGTCGCCTTCTTTATTGCCTCTTGTGTCCCAGTTATCCCAGTTTACATCTGCTCAGGTGACTGTTAATGAATCACAGTCATTTTCTTCCATTTGCTGTACATGCTCAGTGCCTCTCCACTGGCTTCTGTGTTCTTAGTAGAGGCAGCATTTGAAGGGTGTGTCTACCTCATTGTGTTTCAGCAGAAATAAGACATTCTCCAGAGAAGAGGAGTTCCCCTTCACTTTGATCAAGTTTACTCTTTGCACAAGACATTGACTGACATTAACTTTCCCCAATCCTTCGAAAACAATCACGATTTTGCTGCCTGCTTTGTTCTTTATCTTGACTCGCCTGTACTAAAACATTTTGAAGCCAGACAGCTGCTCCACTTTGTGGCGTCATGTCTCAGAAGTCGCAGGCAGATGGAAGTCAGAAGCATTTTGCTGTGGGGCGGGGGCTCCTGGCCGCTGCAGAGACCTTGAACTACAGCATGAGTGAGCAGCGATCCAGCCGGCAGATGGGGGGCATGGCCTCAGGTATGGGGGTGGGTAGTGGTGGCATGGAAAGCCAAGACGGCAGCTCCCAGATGGCCCGGCGTGGCAGTGGCAACCATATTGGCAACACCATGAAGCTGTTTGCTAGTTTGGGGCTGTCGCCATCCGACCTGGACGCTCTGGCTGAAATGCCTGAAGAGGACATCAGCGTGGAGACTTTGCCGCACATCCTCATGCAGCTCAAGAGCCGCAAAGGTGACACAGGAGAGCGGAGGGTGGCGTCTTCCATGTCCTCTGATGCTGGGTTTAGAGGAGGAAGGGACAGCTGGGATGACTTGCCCATGGGGAGGATGGGCGGTCCTTCTCTGGGTCTGGGTTCAGCCCGGGCTCAGCCCTCTTCAGACTTCGGCTTCAGTTCGCTGCAGGACGTCACTTCCAGCCGGAGCTACGGCTTAAATTACAGCAGCAGCAGCAGTGGTGGGGGTGGGAGCAGAGAGAGGCCGTACTCTGAGCTGTCCCAACATGATTCCTACAGCGGGCTCAGCATGGGACCACCGGCGTCTGATCCCATCTTTATGCAGAGGAGGAGGGGCTCCCCATCAAACGGAGTCCAAGACTTCTTGGGAGTCATGCCCCCCATGTTCCCCCATGTGTGCTCTCTTTGTGACTTTGACGTTCATTCCACCATGGTGAGTACCGTCCAGCCTCCTTCCTCTTTTCCTCTCGGACTAACTTTAAATGTTTCAGTTCAGACACCTGAGCTCAGCTCAAGTCTTCTGTCCACTTCAGTCAGTGACAGGTGGTAATCATCCCTCATGTTCCCAGTGACTGGAGGTCCAGTTTGCATCATGTTATTCCCTTGTTTTAGACAACCTTATAGCATGTCTTAAATTTCTTACACATACACCTGAAGCTCTGCAGCATGGCACAGTCAAATTTAAGTTTCTTCAGTCATCATCTAAACATCTTAAAGGAGTAGTCCACCCAGAAGTTCTCCTCTTGTCGTTATCTGTTCACTCTTATGTCAGCATCCTCCAGCTAGACGATGTATTCACATTAGTTATTACACATTTCTTCACCTTGAAATTCAACAACAAAAAAACATATAAACACTGACCATATACATACATGCGTCATTTAGTCTGGAAAGTATCTCCATGAGAGTCATTGCAATCCAGCCTGACACATCTTGAACCAATCAGCTGCTGTTTACATGATGACATCACTTACCTTTTACGCTTCTTAACCTCAGCATCAGCTGTTAAACTGGTTGAGCTGGATAAATAAAAAAATGCTCAGCTATACAAACATGACATAATCAAACCCTTCTTATCAGAAATAAGGATGGGGTTAAACGGCATTTATCGAATCCCTTATTGAATCTTTTGAGGTAGTTTGTTGGAATGGAGCTGTCTTAGTTAATAAGTCTGTCCTCTTTATTTTCCTTAGTGTCTGACAAAAATAAAAAACAAGATGGTGGCGGTCAAAGTGCCATGTGGGACGTCATGGTAGCTATGTCCATTATTCTTGTAATCTATGATGATGATACAGACGTTAACATTCAGTATATTTTAATATATCGAACCACTGTAAGCAAGGCGATGTATTTAATTTTTTAATTTATTTTAGGAAATCTTTAATAGTATAGAGAACACACCACCAGTGCGTAACAAAGGTTAACTTTTTTTTATCCGATCAGAAGAACAGTGGGCTCTGCATTTGTGTTTAGCCCAGTCCTTGTAACATCAAAGCACTACTTTTTGTGCAGTCAGAGCTAAGGAATTAACGTTAGCCTATTTCAGTAAACAAATATAAAAGTGCTTGCAGAATTTTTTAGATAAACAAATGAAGAAAAAAACTAGTGTTTTTGAGAATCGGTGCAGCATCACAAAACCTGATATCGTGATACTCAGGTGTGTTAATAGTTTCTTACATGCCTGCAACATACAGTTTAACAGCGACAGCAGGCTGACTGAGCGCTCGCCCTTCTCAGGTTATCAGTAACACACAATGGATGATCAATATTAAAACAGGGGCTTGGTAACATTTGGCGTGAAGTTGGATCATCCGTGTTCAGTCAGTCTTGTTAACAACTGGTGTCTGTTTGTGTCAGCAGTGTATTTGCAGACGTCCGTAGAGTCAGAAAGAGAAGATCATTAATGAGAGATTCAATAAGGGATTCACTGATTGTGGAGTTTTATGAATCTGGGTGTTTTACCAACTTTAAACCGGATCCAAAATGGAGCCAGTGATCAGAACCCATTCCTCGAAATAAGCTATCATTGGCTAACGTTTGCAGCTGGCCTATTTATTGAACTGACTCTAATTATCATCATAGTAATGATAATGTTTTACCCATTCTGCTCAGTTACAGTGGGATGGAAATAGTCACATTGCAGGAGTTAGAGACAAAACAGATGCACTGTGTCTTCATCAATCACACCGTTCACAAAGATAACTGAATACCAGTTTCTGAGCATATGTAATATTGCGACAGTCAGGACTTCAGTGTGACTGAAATATGAACTGCTGTTTTAGGCTGAACCTCCTAGAGTTGACCAAAGCTTTAATATTTGGGTGAACTATTCCTTTAACATAGGTTGACTGGGGGAGAAGCGGCTTGTTGAGCGTCAGTAACTCTGTGTTTGAATCTGTAGGAGTGGAACCAGCACATTAATGGACTTCGACATGCTGAAAACAGACGCCTGCTGCTCGACATGTAAGTCACTGACACAGTTTCAACATCACAGAGAACTTTGTACCTTTTGGAGATGTAACGTTAGTAAATGATATTTTCAGGTATCCAGAGTGGGACCCTGGTATGTCTTCAGGCAGAGGGTAAGAGACACTCACACTCACACTCTGAATATGGTTTTTAAACAGCCCTTGTAGTGATCAGTGTAGTTGACAACAGTGTGCTCAAGTTTAGCTCTTTTCCACCAGAGGAACTTACCTCAGGGTGTGTGCATTGTGTCTGGTTTCCACTGTACATTAGTCTGCACACTTTGGAGGTCCTGAAGCGAAACGTTAGCTCTGGTCAGAGGTAGGGGTGTAACAGTACATGCTGCAACGACTAGCTGATTAGTTGTCAACTATTAAATTAATCCCTGACTAATTTGATAACTGATAAATAAGTTTGTTCATTTTGTAAGAAAAAAGAAAAGTCAGACATTTCTGATTGCAGTTCCTGAAGTGTGAATATTTTCTGGTTTGTTTTCTCGTCTGTGACCGGAAACTAAACATCTTTTGGTCGTGGACAAAACAAGACATTTGAGGATGACATCTTCAACTTGGAGAACAATCTGTTTTTACAATTTTCTGACATTTAGTAGGCCAAACAACTAATTGATGAATCAAGAAAATAGTCAACTGATTGATCCACAGTGAAAGTAATTGTTGGTACCAAAAATTCACAGTTCTGTATGTCCTCGGATTTTGGGCCATTGTTTGATACAATTTTGGTACAGCATGGAAGACAGTAGCCCCTTTTACACTGCCAGATTTTCGGCACATGTTGGGCCGATTTGCCAGCAAACTGTGAGCGTTTAGACACACAGAGCCGGATTGGCGAGTTGATCCAAGGCGTCCAATTTTCCGCCTCGTAGGGTAGACATATTGGTGGAATCCCTTTAGTTTAAACAGACCGAGGCGTCCTTCAGCAACGGGAGGAGCTGTTGATGATGCAGCATGTGCGAGCCACTGGCGGTGGATAAACAGGAAACAGCTGATAGTAGGAATTAGCGAGCAGCTAGTAGCAACACAAACCTGACAGACACTGTAAAGATGAGCAACTGGGGAGACAAGGAATTGCGTGCCCTCCTTGTCCTCACAAACGAAGAGGCCATTAACCGTCAGATGACGGGGACGGTGAAGGACGGGCCGACTTACGAGAGAATCTCTGAAGGACTGACCAGCCGAAGCTTCCCTCCCATGTCACTGTTTACGTCACACGCTGAGCTGCACATTTTGTTACTTGCTCACGCCCCCCATTGCCCCGAAAAACGCACATTCTGTATAAACAAAAGTAGGCAAGCGGCATTTTGCTGCACTCCCTGATTTTGTTTTTATACTGCCAATGCTGAAAAAAGACTGATTGGGCTTTCCTGCACATTTGCACAATTCCTATCTAAAAAGGGCTAGAGAGAGAGTCTGTGATAAACAATCAGACTCCTCCCTCTGCTCATAGTGCTTCTAATGACATCGCTTGAATCCATGGTGTCTGAACAAAACCAACCAACCAGAGCAGAGGAGTCATGAACACAGCTGTCAGTCATGTCAGCCACTGCTAATGAACTGCAGTCAAACTGTCAAACTTCTAGAAACATTTTAGTGTACTGCTGAGCTGTAAAATGTTTGTCAGTAATGTAATGCTCCATCATTAGAAGTTGAGAATCCCTGTGCTCTTTTATACAGACTAAAATGCACATGTGAAGGTGCTTTGTAGTGGAGCTCGAGCATTTTGATCATATGCTTTATTCGGTATTCTCTGTAAGGTAATGTTAGTGTATGCTCGAGTGTGATTGGATATCGTACGCATTGATAAAGAGTCAATAGCATTAGTTTTTACTTATGCATGGTGTGAATCTGCAGTTTGAGGTTGCCTGAACGCTCTGAGGAGAAGGACTTGCCTTCCAGTCTGTTCCCCAGTTTGACACATTTATCATAACGTTTGAAGTGTTTCCACAGACAAACCCAACTGCAATTAGACATAAATTGTTGTCCATTGAGCTTGACTGACCGGGCTAAGTCAAGTAGCATGCTACAGCTTACTGAGAGCTAATAGTGTGCTGCCAAAACATTACAGGGAAAACTCATGCCACAGAAACTGAACATCCTTTGTCGAATGGTTCGAGGTGAATACGTGTACTGTTACACCCTCATCAGGACATAAAACCAAATCCAGGTGTTTTGTGGGAAGATGGTTTGTATTACAGCAAAATAATGCAGCAGGATGTGAATTCAGAGAAACACTGTTTGTGTCATTAATCTGTCAGTAATCAGGTTATCTGATGTGTGTTTTTAGTTATAGAAAACTTTTTTGTCCTTTTAAAGAGGCGATTTGTGTCTTAGCACATAGAACAAGTAAGCAACATCTTGTGTCTCTGTTCCAGTGGCGGTCTATTGGACACCCCCAATATGTCCCCAGGACTGCTTGGAGCTGCCCCGATGTCTTCGTCTTCAACAGGAGGAGGGATGTCTTCCAGCTGGGGTAAGACACTAAGAAGGGATCACATTATTATCATTATCATTACAATCACAGATGATGGTCGTGTCTAACTTCTCTTCACGTGTTGTGTTACAGTAATGTATCTATAACACTAGAAGTTGTGATGTTAATGTTATTTTGTGTGTGTGTGTGTGTGTGTGTGTGTGTGTGTGTGTGTGTGTGTGTGTGTGTGTGTCAGGAGAAGCTGCTGGTCTGTCAGGAAAGAAGCAAAAGGGAAAAAATAAGGTCAGTTTGTCCTCTACTGTCATTGTATTATAAACACACTCGTGATTATAAGTGATCTCAGGGATTCGTGACATTTCTTTAGAGCTCAGTAGTGGCGTGGACATGTTCAGGCTAAGACATGGTGTTTGGATGAAGAGTTGGGCCGGTGTGAGAATTTTCAATTTGATGTTAAGCCAAAGACCGAATGGTATACCAGATTTTATTAGGTCTCCCGCTTGACTCCGCAGCCTTTCCGGAGTGGAACATAATGACATTGTCCCAGCAGAAAACTACCACCTGACTGTTGTGTAGTATTGTGTAACATCAGAGCTGTCTGTCCACACTAATTCCTTTAAGTACGCACTTCTGTTGTGTCATGTGAACAAACCATGTAACTGTCAAACTGGAGACTCAACCACCACTGATGAATAAGTAGCTCACATGCCATCTTCCTACATTTGTAATATTACTTTTTAAAACAGGAGACACGTTTTATATTGTAATATGTACTGGGAAATACGTTCAGTATATCCAACAGCTGAGCTTACCAAAAACTTTTGGTTTCCTGGCGATCTCCCTCCAGCCAGCTGACACCTTAAATGGGTTTTGTAATAAATAAAGAGGCATCGTATAGATAGTTCTTCATGTCAACTTTATGAATCAGCTGTTCCTTGTCCATTGCCGCGCTTTCAAAGCAGGCGACAGGATTAAATGGAACCACGGCGTCCCACGAGTGACTCAAATTCAGGTCAAAACTGGGCTTGCAGCCAGTTAGGACAACTCCTTTGTCGGCTTAAAATCCAAAATGTCACATTAGCACAGTGCAAGTTTTCTTGAGAGGTGAACTCTGCCATGTCTCCTCTCATCAATGGAGGTTCGAATCATTCAATTTTTCTTGTTTTGGGGCCAAAATATTTCAAATGTAAATACTTATACTGTTTTTTTTAAATCTCCATTAAAATAGTTATTACTGAACAAAAGAAGAAAAGCATGAATACAACAGCTGATTCCAGACGTTTCAGTGGTTTTGTATGTGGTGTAACATATTATCTCTTCCGTGGTGAAACTGAGGTGAAATGTTGTGTGTCCTCAGCTGAGAAGCAGAGTGGTGGTGGTGACGTACGAAAGGAAGCCTCTCAGCAACAAGACTCTGTTCGCCTTCACCGAGCCGTTCGGCACCCTGAGGGAGCACCTGATCCTCAAGAACAAGGTGGAGCTGCCGATTCAACCTCCGTCATCTTATTAACTCAAACTTCATGTTCAGTGTTTAACCTCTTTGTCTCCATCAGGCCTTCTTAGAGATGAGCAGTCATGAGGAGGCTCAGGACATGGTGAACTACTACGACCGGAACGAGGCCAGTCTGTACGGCATACCCATCACCTTCTACTTGTCCCAGAGGCTGATGGTCATCGAGGTAACGGCAGTTGTCCTCACACTGTTACACAGTCAGACTGCTTCTGAACCTTCCTGAGACAGTTTTATTTTTCTTTGGCTCTCAGAAAGGCGGCTGGTCGTCAGATAGATTGATGGACAGACCCGTCAGGGATGTCAAAGGTCATGGCAGCCAGGTGGTTTTCTTCTCCAACCTGCCCAGAGAGGAAGAGAAGAAGAAAGAGCTCCTGACCATCGCTGGGCGCTTCGGCATTGTAGAGAAACATCTCTTCTTATCCGACCAGGTAAATGAGGAGACATTCTGATCAGCTGGTTTGTGCTTCCTCTTTTTTTCAACTGATGGTGCAGAGATCTCAGAGGTAACGGTCCCAACAAACTCTGACCTGCACCAAAATAGGTCAGTGTTAGCAGTGTGATGCCAACAGTTAGTCCTGTCACTGTCTGTGTGGGTGGACTATCGCCAACTGTTCCCAGCATGGAGCTCACACTGCTGCAGCAGTCGTCACTTATTCTCTCATAATAAAAATAGATGGACCAACAGCAAGGCAAGGAGGCGTCGAGTGAAGCACCCAGATAGGATTTTACCCATCTAACAAAAAAAGTAGAAGAGTCATGTTCACATGTTGGAGGTTGGGTGGCGATTACTTTATATGTTGAATGGATATTGACATCCAGATTTTGTTCTCAAATACTCTTTCCATTCCTACTCTGAATCTTCCTCCGTGCAGGCGTTTGTCCAGCTGGGAACTCCAGAGGACGCAGAGATGCTGGTGAAATATTACAGCGTGAACCCGCTCACCATCAACGGCAGATCCATTCGCCTCAACATCTGCACCAAGTACAAGACCCTCAAGTGAGTGCAGACGCCTTTTAGACCCTGAGTTACCACGACAGCAACACCCAAGATTATTGAGGGTTGGAAGAGAGAAAAAGTGTGGAAATAATCTCATCAATGTGTTTCTGATGTCACTGAAACACTGATAGTCTCCTCTGTAGATTCACATACTGATTTTTACTCTGTGTTAAAAACCTGTGGACATATAAAAAAAATCTGTGTCACTGAGCACGTGTCGATTTGTTTTCCAGATGTAGATTATAAATGGAAGCTTTGTATTTAAAGATCTCATCTAACACTGATAAACACGTTTGTGTTTCAGTGTGAACCGTAAACAAGGTGGTGACAGTCGAAGCCAGAGGGGCAGCGGAGCAAGCGCAGCCTCCTCCGGTTCTGGAACCAGGGCTTCCTCCAACCCTCCCAGGAGCTCCTCGTCCAAATCCTCGTCCACCTCCAGAACCAGGGAGGAGAAGAAGAAAGAGGAGGAGAACAAACCAAAACCTGAGGAGAAACCTGCAGCAGAGGAGGAGGAGGTGTCAGGAGTGATGGAGGGAGAGGATGGAGGGGAGGAGGATGGGGTGGAGGAGCAGGTAACTGATGGAGACGCAGAGGTGGAGGAGCTAGACGCAGAGGTGGAGGAGTCTGTGAAGGAAACAGGGGAGAAGTCTGAGGAGGTCCAACAGGAGGAGGAGGTGAGTCATCACATAAACAAACAAACGATGAGGTGATGACAGGAAAATTAGATTTAACGTTACTTAACTTAACTTATAATTTTAAATGTAAAAGATGAATTGCACATAGTGGATATTAATTAATTAATTAAAACCGAAAAATAAATATGTTGCACAAAAGTAATATTAATAAGAAAAATATCATAAAGTAAAAATAAATATATTGCACTTAGGTGATGTCAGAAAGAAAGAAAATAGAAATTATTAAAGTAAAAAAAAAAAAAGTTATGTAAAAAATAGATAAAAACATTGCACATTGGTAATAATGACAAAGACAAACAAAACATTTTTTAAAAATAAAGTAAAAATACATAAATTGCATGGAGGTGATGAATGGAAAGAAAACCTATATTAGAAAAGTAAAAAAGAGAAAAATAAATACATGGTAGGCGATAATGAGAAAGGAAAATAAAAATTAAAAATAATATATATATATAAATGAATCTCAAACAGGCATAAAATATGGCAACACGAGGTTAGTCCACTTGCCATATTTTATGCCTGTTTGAGATTTATCATGACCTGGATGACTGAGAATATTCACAGATTTATATAAATGAATAAAATACACATAGGTGATATTAATTAAAAAGAGAAAAATGCAGAGTAAAAAACGAAATAATAAGTTGGTTATATTAAAGGTGATGTCAACTATAAATTTAAAAAAATGTACATAAAGTAAAAAAACTTGCGTAAATGATATTAATTAAAATAAAAAATAATGTAAGTTTTTTTAAGTAAGAAATAAAGTGCAAGAAGGTGATATAAGAGAAAAAAATAAAGTAAAAAAAAAAAGATTTTTTTTTTATAAAATACTTTGCTCATATGTGATATTAATTTGAAAGAAAAAATAAGTTGTCCCAGTAATAATTTTATAATGATTAAGAGAGTCTTTTTAAAAACATTTATCAGAGAGAATAAAGATTGTTTTCATAGAATTTTACTGATAAAATAATACAGTCAATAAAACAATAATTAAAAGACAGCCGTCATGTTCCCCTGCAGTTCTTGTCTGGCTCTCCCTGAAGACAGATTTGTTTTATAATGCGATACGCTGACCTTATGAACCTATATGTTTGTATACAGGTTCCTCATAGTGATGACATCACTGATGACACACCTGGAGATGTGGACAGGGCTACAGGTGAGGCTGAGCAGGAGGCGGAGTCAAAGGAACAGACAGAACCAACGGAAACCAAAGCCTCAGCAGAGGAACGGGAGATCAAAGAAGAACCGAGCGCAGAACCAGGAGAGAGTTCAGAGCCGGTGGAGGACGATGTGCCTGGAGAGGTAGCACATGGCTTCATTCAAGTTTAATTACATGAAGAGCTGGTTAAACCAACACCCTCAGATAGTCTGAAAGGCCTTTACTCACATTTTAATTCAGTTCTTGGAGAGTAAAAGTTAAATATAGACCTTGAGGTGAGAGTTTTGTCCAGGCTGTGAAAATTTGACGATGTTTTGTTTGTTGTTGTGTAGTTTGATCAGGACTTCCTGGAGAACATGGAGGACTTTGTGACTTTAGACGAACTGGCAGAAGACGATGATGAAGAAAACGGAGAGTCTGAAACCGTCGGTATGTGATTATTTACTCCTGAACAGAATAAATTATTACTGAACTGAAACTGAACATGAAAGATATAGTAAATCTACAGACAGTCAGTGGATAAAAAGCTCTGATGGAGTCAGGAAGAAACTCTGAGAAGAAGTTGTTCCATGTGTTGAAATGAAACCTGAAACTAACGCTGGTCCTCCCTCCTTTTTTTCTGTGTCGTCTTCTCTGCAGACAGTTCAAGGAAAGGGGTACGTATCGTAGTTAATCACTGTTATGACTCTTTTTTCATTTTTTTTTAATTTGCATGAAAAAAAACAACTTCCTCAGCACAAAGCCAAAAAATCACCATTTAAAGAATGTGGAATTGTCCTGGGCCTATAATTTATTTCTATAACACAGAAAAAAATCTGCAGTTCAGAGTGATAACCAAAAAAAGAATCATTACCACTGAGATACTGTCAAAGTCTGTTAATGTGATGTGAAATTTTCATTTCTTCTCCATCAGGGTATGAGGGTAGTCAACATCGTTGGCTTCAGACGAGGCTACAACTTCATGAACGAGCTCCAGGCACTCGCCAAACCTTTTGGGAAAGTGGTCAAACACCTGGTGCTGGACTTAAGGCCGGAGGTACAGTGGATATTGTACTGCACTTTATTTTAGTTTATTAAAAATCACGCTGGCTCAGTCACAGTGTCCTCTGGTTTTTGTTGGTGTTGTTAAATGTGAAAGACTTCAAACTGTAAACTTGTTTCTGTGTCTCTCTCCTCTTCCTGTTCAGGCGTACTTTCAGTTTGCCTCAGAAGACGAAGCTCGAGCGATGGCCAAGTTCTACAACGGTAACATCCAGGCGTCTGTGTGCGGCCGACCGGTGAGGATCAGTCACTCCATGAGCTACCCGACCATCCAGGTGAACATCTCTGCTGTTACCTCAAAGTCTTAAAAAGTCTTCAATACTGGATAGTTTTATATCTTCAGGTGTCTCAGTGGAAATCACTAAAGCTGTTGATCTTTTTATTCTTGCTCTGTTTATCTACAGTTTGTATTTGTCTTGATGCCTTTTCTTTGTGTTGTTCAGTGCGGCTCCAGCAGGGTGGTGTACATCGGGCAGATCCCCAGCAGTAAATACTCAGACGCTAACATCCTGAAACTGGCCGAGCCGTACGGGAAAGTCAAGAAGTATTTCCTCAACAGGCTCAAGAGAGAGGTAGAGAACCAGAGCTAAACTTCTGAGTCCTGAAGGCACTTTACTGATGCAGAGATTTAAACTGTTTGTGTGTTCAGTGTTTAAACTGATGTGTTTGTGTGTTTAGTGTTACAGAGATTTAAACTGAAGTGCTTGTGTGTTCATTGCTTCGGAGATTTAAACTGTCTGATGTGTTTGTGTGCTCAGTGTTTCATTGAGATGGATAAAGCCGAGGATGCAGAGAAAATGGCTGAAGATTGCAAATTGAATCCACCCAAATTCAATGGGAAACGTCTGACGGTCTACGTTAGCAGGAAATACAGACAACTCAAACACGGGTGAGTTTCTTCTGTGGTAACTACTCACACTACTCTAAATATCAGGTCAGGTAATTTGAAATTTTTCAACATACTATACTGTGACTTTTTTCATAAAAAATTTTAACACACTAGACTATGACTTTTACATGAAGTTTTTCAACATTCGATACTATGACTTTTTATTCATGAAAATTTTCAACATACTATACCATGACTTTTTTTTTCAGGATTTTTTTTTTTTTTTTTTTTCATGAAATTCTTCAACATGATATATCATGACTTTTGTGACATACTATATATGATATTTTTCATTAAAAAGTCGTAGTATGTCTAAATATTTGATTTAAAAAAAAAAAAAAAGTCATGGTAAGCCAAATTGTCATGTTGAAAAATTTCATGACAAGAAGTCATAATGTAGAATGTCAAAAAACCTTCATGAAAAACGTCATAGCATGGTATGTCGAAACATTTAATTTAAAAAACAGTCATAGTATACTATGTTGAAAAATTTCATGAATAAAAAGTCATAGTATAGAATGTTGAAAAATTAAAAGAAGTTATAGTACAGTATGTCAAAGTTTCACGTATAAAAGTCGTAGTATAGAATGTCAAAAATTTCATGAAAAAAAAGTCATAGTATAGTATGTTGAAATTTTTCATGGGAAAAAAATCATAGTATGTCGAAAATTTCATAGAAAAAAAGTCAGTATAGTATGTCAAAAATTTAATGAAAAAAAAAGTCATAGTATAGTATGTTGAAAAATTTCATGAAAAAAGTCATAGTATAGTATGTTGAAAAATTTCATGGAAAAAAAGTCATAGTATAGTATGTCGAAAATTTCATGGAAAAAAGTCATAGTATAGTATGTTGAAAAATTTCATGATAAAAGTCATAGTATAGTATGTTGAAAAATTTCATGGAAAAAAAGTCATAGTATAGTATGTCGAAAATTTCATGAAAAAAAGTCATAGTATAGTATGTTGAAAAATTTCATGAAAAAAGTCATAGTATAGTATGTTGAAAAATTTCATGGAAAAAAAGTAATAGTATAGTATGTCGAAAATTTCATGAAAAAAAGTCATAGTATAGTATGTCGAAAATTTCATGAAAAAAAGTCATAGTATAGTATGTTGAAAAATTTCATGAAAAAAGTCATAGTATAGTATGTTGAAAAATTTCATGGAAAAAAAGTCATAGTATAGTATGTTGAAAAATTTCATGAAAAAAGTCATAGTATAGTATGTTGAAAAATTTCATGGAAAAAAAGTCATAGTATAGTATGTCGAAAATTTCATGAAAAAAAGTCATAGTATAGTATGTTGAAAAATTTCATGATAAAAGTCATAGTATAGTATGTTGAAAAATTTCATGGAAAAAAAGTCATAGTATAGTATGTCGAAAATTTCATGAAAAAAAGTCATAGTATAGTATGTTGAAAAATTTCATGAAAAAAGTCATAGTATAGTATGTTGAAAAATTTCATGGAAAAAAAGTCATAGTATAGTATGTCGAAAATTTCATGAAAAAAAGTCATAGTATAGTATGTCGAAAATTTCATGAAAAAAAGTCATAGTATAGTATGTTGAAAAATTTCATGGAAAAAAGTCATAGTATAGTATGTTGAAAAATTTCATGGAAAAAAAGTCATAGTATAGTATGTCGAAAATTTCATGAAAAAAAGTCATAGTATAGTATGTTGAAAATTTTATGGAAAAAAGTCATAGTATAGTATGTTGAAAATTTTATGGAAAAAAGTCATAGTATAGTATGTTGAAAATTTTATGGAAAAAAGTCATAGTATAGTATGTTGAAAATTTTATGGAAAAAAGTCATAGTATAGTATGTTGAAAATTTTATGGAAAAAAGTCATAATATATAGTATGTCAAAAAATTTATGAAAAAAAAAAGTCATAGTATAGTATGTCGAAAATTTCATGGAAAAAAGGTCATTGTATAGTATGTTGAAAAATTTCATGGAAAAAAAAGTCATAGTATAGTATGTTGAAAAATTTCATGGAAAAAAAAGTCATAGTATAGTATGTTGAAAAATTTCATGGAAAAAAAAGTCATAGTATAGTATGTCGACATACTGTATAAGGACTTTTTGCAATGACATTTTTCAGCGTACCAGTACCAGTACCAGCACCATAATTTTTTTCCATATCTTATTATCTTGTTCCCAAAATATATTTTCCATATTCTTTTTCTTAACTAAACGCTCTGTTGAAACTCCTCCCTGTGCAGACATCACTGTCCGGGCCCAGCCAAGAGAGAGAAAAGCAGCACACCACCAAAATCCTCCAAACATCCTGACGAACCTCCAGCCAAGAAATCCAAGGAGGAGAAGAAACCAGAGGAGGAGAAAGAGGAGAAACTGAAGGAGAAAGAGGAGAAACTGAAGGAGAAAGAGGAGAAACTGAAGGAGGAAGAGGAGAAACTGAAGGAGGAAGAGGAGGAAGAGGAGGAGCAGGTGGAGGAGAAGAAGAAGAAGGAGGAAGAGCTGCAGAGTAGCGATGAGAAGAGAGAAGAAAACTCTGCAGAGAAGACTGCGGAAGTTTCAGATCAGAACCAGAAGAGTTCCCAGGATGTGAGTCACAGTTTTATTAACACTGAAATTATTCGAGTTTTATCAACAACTCCGACCCAAAGGCAACTGTTTTGTGTGTGCAGGAGGAGCAGCAAGAGATGGAGACATCTACCAGTCAGCACGGACAGACCGAGGCCCCCCCGCCTGCTGAAAACAAACCCACTGTGGCGTCTCTGCCGCTGCCCCCCCACGACCCCAACAACCCCATCGGTGAGAAAACAGGATCCTCTGGAACAATAATCTCAGACATTTTTTAACAGCTAAAATACTTTGTGAAACACTCTCGGACCACATACTAAAGCCACACACGGTTCCTCTGAACTCAGGCGGGAGAAACTTTTATCGTGAATATAACCCCAGATATTGAAAACTGTGGTAGTAAAACAGAGGCGCTCTTTAGTTTCAGCGGTGAAAATAAAGACTGTGTCATTCTTTGTTTATTTTTTTCCAGGTGTTGAACATGTGAAGATGGGTTATTACTGCCGTGTCTGCTTCCTGTTTTACTCCAACGAAGAGATGGCAAAGAAAACACACTGCAGCAGCCAGGCGCACTACGACAAGCTGCAGGTGAGACATGACTCCGCCCACACTTTACTGTAGCTGCAGCAAAGCTCCGCCCACTAACTACCACACCTGAGGCACATTTTAATGGAGACAGTTTGACTGAGTGGAAACTAATACAGGTTAAAAACTAGTTACAGCTCACAGCTGACTGACTGAATCCATGTCAACCTCATACTTCCTGTTTACATCCCGTAAAGCATTATGGGAACTGTAGTTACAAAACTTAGAGCAGAGATTGTCTCTGAAACAGAAGACAGACAGAGAATAACAGGAGTGACAAAGTTTATTTACAGATGTATTTTTCACATTACAAAAGACTCAACATGTTTGATGGACCTCTGAAGCACCGACTCCTCTGTTCATTCATATACTGACATTTAATACGTGGTGAAGACGTGTGGACATACACAATCTGCAAACTTAAACAATCTGACGTGACTAAAGAAAGTAACCGAATTTTTCCTGCGGTTTGTTGTTTCAGAAATATCTGGAGAAGGAACAGACCAAAGCAGAGAAGAAGAAAGGGAAGAAGGCGACTGCGTAGAAAACTAAACTCATTTCATCTAAGGAAGTGGGACTTTTGTAATTTTGTGTTTTAATTGTGGTTAGTTGTTCAGACTTAAAGTCACCAGTAAACACAGATGTGTGCGCTCTCAGAGCTGTTGTCATGGTAAAGACACTGACTAAAAAGTTTCATCGGGTAGTTGAAATTTGTCTGCTTCTCAAGTTGACCTCAAACAGTAGTTTCCAGCTGGTGCGGCGCACGTCTATTCTGAATAAGTGACTCGCAAAACGTGTTAAAAAATTAAGTACAGTCGGTTTGTATTTTGGAGGGCTGTTTCCTGCTGTTTCTGGACAGCTACTTAGCAGAGACAGCAAACTAGCTCCACCACACAGCCAAACACAAGTATTAAATGAATATATTAAACTGTGTGGACCTGAAACTGATGACTGAGGAGGAATCTGGACCAGCTGGAAACCACTGAGCTAAAATGTCATGTAGAGTTAAATCTGTCTGATTCCAACACTCAGATGTTCAGACGTCCACGTAAAGAGTCGTTGGTGTGTTTAGTAACATTAATTAAGACCTGGAAGAAAAACATTTGCTGCTTAACGTCATCTCCTTTGCTCATAAACTGATTCTAGACTCAGCATTTATTTTCATCGATTGTTTGATCCATAAAATGTAAAAATGTGTAAATCAATCTGAGTCACAGTCGTTTTAATCTTTTGTCTAACAAAATGAAACCAGGTGCTGGAATTTATTCTAATTATTAGTTCTTTAATGAATTCTCTGATTGGCTAATGGTTTGAGTTTGAAACCAATTTAATATTTGGGTTTAGTGCATTTTTCACCATTTTATGAACCAAACAATCACTAAAATAAAAAGATTAATCAATGAAACATGAACAGAAATTGTTGAACAGGAGGAATGATGACATCACACACCAACAACACTTGATTAAAGGAAGAGTTTCAACATTTTTGGGAAATGCTCTTCTTCTTCTATGGTTAGCCTAGCTTAGCATAAAGACTGGAAACGGAGGGGAAGTTTAGCCTGGCTCCGCCTCTGCAGCGTACCAATGAACATCTGGTGTGTGGCACCAGCTGGATCTATTTCTTGACAAATGACTGTACCCATCTGCTGAGTGCCAGGAAGCCCAGGCGCACTGGGGGATGGATACACTGTTGGTTAGGGAAAAGGTCCGACACAGACTGGATGTTCCTTTTCAGTTTTTGTGTTTTAGTTTTAAACTTTAAATTTCACAAATGAACTTCCTGAAAAGTCAAACTGTTCCTTTCAGTGTTTTCACACCCTCACAGAGAACAAACTTTGAATGTGTTGAACTTTGTTTTCTGAATTTTTTTTGGTGTTTATGTTTTGTAAAATAAACTAGTTTCTGAAAATAAGAGTTTGTTGTTTTTAAATGAAATCTCAAACTGAGTCATTTTACAGTCCTTCAAAATGAAAATACATGAACAAAACTTCTGGAATTACAAAGTAGCTGCTTCAGTGTACATTTTCACTTTCAGCTGACTTTTACAGGAATAACGTGCCCCCAATGTTTCCATAGCAGGTTTTAAACCCTGCTGTAGTGTCCTTCAGCAAAACACTGAATCTTTTCAGAAAAATAAAATTATAACTCTTAAAGAGGAAATGTTTGAGCAGGAACAAAAGAAAGATTTCTAGTTAAAATTAAAAAATTCATCCAAAGTGTAAATAAATCTGAACAATAAATGAGTTTAAGTGTTCATGTGTGTTCAGTCTGGTGTTTCTTGAGGTGCTGGTTCACCTCAGGCGCTCAGCTCGCCCACGGATCTTTCCCCGTCTTCTCCTGGAAAACAAGAAAAGAGGTTTCTGTCACCATCAGCATCATAAAACCAGCTGACAGGAGACATGAACACTCACAGTCATTAGTAAAACTTATATCAGTGTTAATCACCTGGTACTTCCTGTAGTGCGTCAAGGTGCTGCAGTGCTGCAGTTTGGCTTCGTCCTCGTCGGCGTAAATCAGCTGACACAAGTTACAGAAGTAACCAACGACTGGTCGGACAAACTCTGTGCCTGGGAGAAAAAAAAAGGGGACAGTGAACACACCACTGCTGCTGATCCAATAAGAGACAAAGAATAATACGGTCAAGCATAAACTACAACTACAGTGTATACCAATAACACACAGTGTGTATTGTACACTACTTCTACACAATGTCTGCTACATACCAACCAACAGTTTGTGGTAGTTCCTTGAAATTTTTCAGCATACTATATTATGACTTTTTTTTCATGAAATTTTTCAACATACTATACTATGACTTTTTTTCTCCATAAATGTTTCGACATACTACACTATGACTTTTTATCCATGAAATTTTTCAACATACTATACTATGACTTTTTTTCATGAAATTTCTGAACATACTATACTATGACTTTTTTTCATCATGACATTTTTCAACATACTATACTATGACTTTGTTTTCATGAAATTTCTGAACATACTACACTATGACTTTGTTTTCATGAAATTTTTCAACATACTATACTATGACTTTTTTTCATGAAATTTCTGAACATACTACACTATGACTTTGTTTTCATGAAATTTTTCAACATACTATACTATGACTTTTTTTCATGAAATTTTTCAACATACTATACTATGACTTTTTTTCATCATGACATTTTTCAACATACTATACTAAGACTTTTTATCCATGAAATTTTTCAACATACTATACTATGACTTTTTTTCATCATGAAATTTTTCAACATACTATACTATGACTTTTTATCCATGAAATTTTTTGACATACTATACTATGACTTTTTTTTCATAAAATTTTTCAACATACTATACTATGACTTTTTTTCATGAAATTTTTCAACATACTATGACTTTTTTTCATGAAATTTTTCTACTATACTATGACTTTTTTTTATCATGAAATTTTTCAACATACTATACTAAGACTTTTTATCCATGAAATTTTTCGACATACTATACTATGACTTTTTTTTCATGAAATGTTTCAACATACTATACTATGACTTTTTTTCATGAAATTATTCAACATACTATACTAAGACTTTTTATCCATGAAATTTTTCAACATACTATACTATGACTTTTTTTCATGAAATTTTTCAACATACTATACTAAGACTTTTTATCCATGAAATTTTTTGACATACTATACTATGACTTTTTTTTCATAAAATTTTTCAACATACTACACTATGACTTTTTTTAATGAAATTTTTCAACATACTATACTAAGACTTTTTATCCATGAAATTTTTTGACATACTATACTATGACTTTTTTTTTATAAAATTTTTCAACATACGATACTATGACTTTTTTTCATGAAATTTTTCAACATACTATACTATGACTTTTTTTCATGAAATTTTTCAACATACTATACTATGACTTTTTTTTATCATGAAATTTTTACTATACTATGACTTTTTTTTATCATGAAATTTTTCAACATACTATACTATGACTTTTTTTTATCATGAAATTTTTCAACATACTATACTATGACTTTTTTTCATGAAATTTTTCAACATACTATACTAAGACTTTTTATCCATGAAATTTTTTAACATACTATACTATGACTTTTTATCATGAAATTTTTCAACATACTATACTATGACTTTTTTTCATGAAATTTTTCAACATACTATACTAAGACTTTTTATCCATGAAATTTTTCAACATACTATACTATGACTTTTTTTTCATGAAATGTTTCAACATACTATACTATGACTTTTTTTTCATGAAATTATTCAACATACTATACTAAGACTTTTTATCCATGAAATTTTTCAACATACTATACTATGACTTTTTTTTCATGAAATGTTTCAACATACTATACTATGACTTTTTTTCATGAAATTATTCAACATACTATACTAAGACTTTTTATCCATGAAATTTTTCAACATACTATACTATGACTTTTTTTCATGAAATTTTTCAACATACTATACTAAGACTTTTTATCCATGAATTTTTTTGACATACTATACTATGACTTTTTAATAAAATTTTTCAACATACTATACTATGACTTTTTTTCATGAAATTTTTCAACATACTATACTATGACTTTTTTTCATGAAATTTTTTGACATACTATACTATGACTTTTTTTCTCCATAAATGTTTCGACATACTACACTATGACTTTTTATCCATGAAATTTTTCAACATACTATACTATGACTTTTTTTCATGAAATTTCTGAACATACTATACTATGACTTTTTTTCATCATGACATTTTTCAACATACTATACTATGACTTTGTTTTCATGAAATTTCTGAACATACTACACTATGACTTTGTTTTCATGAAATTTTTCAACATACTATA
The DNA here is from genome assembly GCA_026686955.1 of Epinephelus cyanopodus. NCBI lineage: Eukaryota > Metazoa > Chordata > Actinopteri > Perciformes > Serranidae > Epinephelus > Epinephelus cyanopodus. Next base: position 4,223,315 of record CM048923.1, on the reverse strand, counting down.
CTATGACTTTTTTTCATGAAATTTCTGAACATACTACACTATGACTTTGTTTTCATGAAATTTTTCAACATACTATACTATGACTTTTTTTCATGAAATTTTTCAACATACTATACTATGACTTTTTTTCATCATGACATTTTTCAACATACTATACTAAGACTTTTTATCCATGAAATTTTTCAACATACTATACTATGACTTTTTTTCATCATGAAATTTTTCAACATACTATACTATGACTTTTTATCCATGAAATTTTTTGACATACTATACTATGACTTTTTTTTCATAAAATTTTTCAACATACTATACTATGACTTTTTTTCATGAAATTTTTCAACATACTATGACTTTTTTTCATGAAATTTTTCTACTATACTATGACTTTTTTTTATCATGAAATTTTTCAACATACTATACTATGACTTTTTTAAATGAAATTTTTCAACATACTATACTAAGACTTTTTATCCATGAAATTTTTCGACATACTATACTATGACTTTTTTTTCATGAAATGTTTCAACATACTATACTATGACTTTTTTTCATGAAATTATTCAACATACTATACTAAGACTTTTTATCCATGAAATGTTTCAACATACTATACTATGACTTTTTTTCATGAAATTATTCAACATACTATACTAAGACTTTTTATCCATGAAATTTTTCAACATACTATACTATGACTTTTTTTCATGAAATTTTTCAACATACTATACTAAGACTTTTTATCCATGAAATTTTTTGACATACTATACTATGACTTTTTTTTCATAAAATTTTTCAACATACTACACTATGACTTTTTTTAATGAAATTTTTCAACATACTATACTAAGACTTTTTATCCATGAAATTTTTTGACATACTATACTATGACTTTTTTTTTATAAAATTTTTCAACATACGATACTATGACTTTTTTTCATGAAATTTTTCAACATACTATACTATGACTTTTTTTTATCATGAAATTTTTCAACATACTATACTATGACTTTTTTTCATGAAATTTTTCAACATACTATACTATGACTTTTTTTCATGAAATTATTCAACATACTATACTAAGACTTTTTATCCATGAAATTTTTCAACATATATACTATGACTTTTTTCATGAAATTATTCAACATACTATACTAAGACTTTTTATCCATGAAATTTTTCAACATACTATACTATGACTTTTTTTCATGAAATTTTTCAACATACTATACTATGACTTTTTTTCATGAAATTATTCAACATACTATACTAAGACTTTTTATCCATGAAATTTTTCAACATACTATACTATGACTTTTTTTTCATGAAATGTTTCAACATACTATACTATGACTTTTTTTCATGAAATTATTCAACATACTATACTAAGACTTTTTATCCATGAAATTTTTCAACATACTATACTATGACTTTTTTTCATGAAATGTTTCAACATACTATACTATGACTTTTTTCATGAAATTATTCAACATACTATACTAAGACTTTTTTCCATGAAATTTTTCAACATACTATACTATGACTTTTTTTCATGAAATTTTTCAACATACTATACTAAGACTTTTTATCCATGAATTTTTTTGACATACTATACTATGACTTTTTTTTAATAAAATTTTTCAACTATACTATGACTTTTTTTCATGAAATTTTTCAACATACTATACTATGACTTTTTTTCATGAAATTTTTTGACATACTATACTATGACTTTTTTCTCATAAAATTTTTCAACATACTACACTGACTTTTTTTAATGAAATTTTTCAACATACTATACTAAGACTTTTTATCCATGAAATTTTTTGACATACTATACTATGACTTTTTTTTTATAAAATTTTTCAACATACTATACTATGACTTTTTTTTAATAAAATTTTTCAACATACTATACTAAGACTTTTTATCCATGAAATGTTTTGACATACTATACTATGACTTTTTTTTTATAAAATTTTTCAACATACTATACTATGACTTTTTTTCATGAAATTTTTCAACATACTATACTATGACTTTTTTTAATGAAATTTTTCAACATACTATACTAAGACTTTTTATCCATGAAATTTTTTGACATACTATACTATGACTTTTTTTTTCATGAAATGTTTCAACATACTATACTATGACTTTTTTTCATGAAATTATTCAACATACTATACTAAGACTTTTTATCCATGAAATTTTTCAACATACTATACTATGACTTTTTTTCATGAAATTTTTCAACATACTATACTATGACTTTTTTTCATGAAATTTTTCAACATACTATACTATGACTTTTTTTCATGAAATTTTTCAACATACTATACTATGACTTTTTTTTATCATGAAATTTTTCAACATACTATACTATGACTTTTTTTCATGAAATTTTTCAACATACTATACTATGACTTTTTTTCATGAAATTTTTCAACATACTATACTATTTTTATCATGAAAACAACATACTATACTATGACTTTTTTTCATGAAATTTTTTGACATACTATACTATGACTTTTTTCTCATAAAATTTTTCAACATACTACACTGACTTTTTTTAATGAAATTTTTCAACATACTATACTAAGACTTTTTATCCATGAAATTTTTTGACATACTATACTATGACTTTTTTTTTATAAAATTTTTCAACATACTATACTATGACTTTTTTTTAATAAAATTTTTCAACATACTATACTAAGACTTTTTATCCATGAAATGTTTGACATACTATACTATGACTTTTTTTTTATAAAATTTTTTCAACATACTATACTATGACTTTTTTTCATGAATTTTCAACATACTATACTATGACTTTTTTCATGAAATTTTTCAACATACTATACTAAGACTTTTTATCCATGAAATTTTTGACATACTATACTATGACTTTTTTTTCATGAAATGTTTCAACATACTATACTATGACTTTTTTTCATGAAATTATTCAACATACTATACTAAGACTTTTTATCCATGAAATTTTTCAACATACTATACTATGACTTTTTTTCATGAAATTTTTCAACATACTATACTATGACTTTTTTTCATGAAATTTTTCAACATACTATACTATGACTTTTTTTTATCATGAAATTTTTCAACATACTATACTATGACTTTTTTTCATGAAATTTTTCAACATACTATACTAAGACTTTTTATCCATGAATTTTTTTGACATACTATACTATGACTTTTTATCATGAAATTTTTCAACATACTATACTAAGACTTTTTATCCATGAAATTTTTCAACATACTATACTATGACTTTTTTTCATGAAATGTTTCAACATACTATACTATGACTTTTTTTCATGAAATTATTCAACATACTATACTAAGACTTTTTATCCATGAAATTTTTCAACATACTATACTATGACTTTTTTTTCATGAAATGTTTCAACATACTATACTATGACTTTTTTTCATGAAATTATTCAACATACTATACTAAGACTTTTTATCCATGAAATTTTTCAACATACTATACTATGACTTTTTTTCATGAAATTTTTCAACATACTATACTAAGACTTTTTATCCATGAAATTTTTTGACATACTATACTATGACTTTTTTTTCATAAAATTTTTCAACATACTACACTATGACTTTTTTTCATGAAATTTTTCAACATACTATACTATGACTTTTTTTAATGAAATTTTTCAACATACTATACTATGACTTTTTTTTTCATAAAATTTTTCAACATACTATACTATGACTTTTTTCATGAAATTTTTGAACATACTACACTATGACTTTTTTTCCATAAAATTCTTAACATACTATACTATGACTTTTTTTTCATAAAATTTTTCAACATACTATACTATGACTTTTTTTCCATAAAATTCTTAACATACTATGACTTTTTTTTTCATAAAATTTTTCAACATACTATACTATGACTTTTTTAATGAATTTTTTCAACATAATATACTATGTCTTTTTTTCATGAAATTTTTCAACATACTATACTATGACTTTGTTTTCATGAAATTTTTCAACATACTATACTATGACTTTTCTTCATGAAATTTTTCAACATACTAATTTTTTTTCCATAAAATTTTTCAACATACTATACTATGACTTTTTTTTTTTTATCATAAAATTTTTCAACATACTATCCTATGACTTTTTTTCCATGACATTTGTTGCGGCTTCCAAACACAAACCCTCAAAGCCGCTGAGAGTATGAGGCTGGGTCCTCCACGTAGATTTGCGACGCGCTACAGCAGACCATGATAAAAACACGCTGAGATCCAACAATGCTTTTGGTGCATTTATTATGTAACAAAACAGCACAGAGCTATCACAGCGCAGCAAGGATGGATAAATGTAAAATGAGACTGGCGGATTAAACAGGAAAAAAGGGTGATTAATGAATGAATGAGTAGCGGTCAACAAAAATTACGGCTACTCCCAACCCTGACTCTCTCTCTCTCTCTCTCTCTCTCTCTCATCCGCTTCACCGGTGAGTGCCCACCTTTACACACACACACTTCCGCACGCACACACGCCCACTCCCAGGTGAACCACCCCCTCTGCAACACACACACACTCAAACACACCGTGCTGCTCATCTTCAGCCTGTATGTCTCTTACACACCAGCCCCTAATTATTAGGTCTCACATAATAATTCACATTTCAAAACACAATAAGAGACATAATAAATCATCATATCAATTTCAACGATAATGCAAAAATGTCTAATAAATTGCTCAAGTCCATGAAAAGGTCATTACACCAAATATTCCTTCTTCTGGTCGTCATGACCGATTAGTGCAAAGTCCAGCTCAAGTCCAAAAAAAAAACAAAAAAAACAACACAACGTCCATAGAGGCCAGCAACGTCCTCATGCTGCGTCCTCCTTCTCCAGCAACAAACACACCTTGGATATGGGTCTGTCCAAGCAACTGGTTCTTGTCTTAATCCGAATTTGACGCACAAATCCCTTGCGATCTGGAAAAGTTTGCAAAACACGTCCCATAATCCAAGAATTACGAGGTGCAGTACTGTCCATAAGCAAAACTAGATCTCCTGCGACAAGGTTTCTCTGGACCCCAGTCCATCTCTGTCGTTCCTGTAACAGAGGCAGGTACTCCTTTGTCCAGCGCTTCCAGAACAGATCAGATATGTACTGGACTTGTCTCCTTCTCTGTGCGTACAGGTCTGCTGCTTGGAACTCTCCAGGTGGTAACGAAGGCTGGTTTTTAAGCAGTAACAGATGGTTCGGCGTCAGTGCTTCCAGGTCGTTAGGATCTGTGGAGGCCTTGGTGATGGGCCTGCTGTTAATAATGGCTTCCACTTCGCAAAGAACTGTGTGGAGTCCCTCCTCATCCAAGCGTTGTACTTTGAGAGTGGAGTTCAGGACTTTCCTCACCGATCTAATAAGCCTTTCCCACACTCCTCCATGATGTGATCCAGCAGGGGGGTTGAACGTCCACTTAATGCCCTTTTGGAGTAACACATCATGCACCTGTGCCTGGTTCCACTGCGCAATCGTTGTTTTTAGCTCACGTTCTGCACCCACAAAATTTGTCCCATTATCAGAGCGCAGCTCGCGGACCTGTCCTCTTCTGGCTAAAACGCCTTAGTGCATTTATGAAGGAGTCAGTGTCCAGAGAAGGTGCCACCTCGATGTGAATAGCTCTCAATACAAGACAGGTAAATAGGACACCATACCTCTTCACTGCACTCCTCCTGCTCCTCACTTCGATGGGTCCAAAATAATCAACCCCTACACATGTGAATGGAGGTTCATCAGGCTTGAGTCGGTCTGTGGGCAAGTCTGCCATCTGCTGGGCAAACTGGAGTGGCATTAAGTCTTCTGCATATGGTGCACTTGGACAGAACTTTCCTAATGGCAGTACTTGCTCCTGTCATCCAGTATTTCTCCCTGAGCTTGGACAACATGTGGTTGCGGCCGCTGTGTCCTACCTCTTGATGTATATTTCTCAGCAGCAGGGTAGAAATATGAAGGTCTTTTGCCAGAATGATAGGATGCTTAAACTCCAAAGGCAGTGCTGCTTTGCTGAGCCGTCCTCCTACACGCAAGACTCCATCCTCCAGCCTTGGACACAACTTGTACAGGTGACTATTTTTCTTGACATTTTGTCCCTTTTCCAGACACGCGAGCTCCTCAAAAAACTTTCTCTTCTGGCAAAACTGAATTATGGCCCTCAGCCTTGTCAATGTCCTCCACTGTGGGAGCACCCAGGACAGCTGCACCTTTAAATGTGCACCTTTCCTGCTCCATCATCCTCTGTTGCTGCATGCTCTTTTCACTCTGATTGGCTATTAGCCTTTTTCTCTTCCTGATACAGGACCACAACCATTCTTTGTATTTCAGCCACCACGCCACAGCTTTCTTTAACCGGATCCACGAAGAATAATGATGGATCAGGTGAGTAGTGGGATCCTCTTCAGCTTGTACAGCATTGACAACAGCAGTTTTCTTCACCTCTGGATCGTCCTGGGGGAGATGACTCACAGGCTCAGGGTTCACAGGCCATTCTGTTTCAGGTTGGCAAAGAAACGGCGGTCCTGTTAACCAGAGTCTGTCCTTCAGAAATGCCTCCATTTTGAGCCCTCTGGATGCTGCGTCTGCTGGATTTGAAGCTGTATCCACGTACCTCCACTGAGCAGGGTGAAATGATTTCAGGATCTCCGAAACACGATTGGCAACAAACACCTTAAATCTGGAGCTTTCGTTGTTAATGTATTTCAGCACAGAAACACTATCAGTCCAAAACACAGATTCCTGAAGACTCATGTGTAGTTCTTTCTTCCACAGGACATCCATGCGACTGGCCATTGTTGCAGCAATCAGTTCCATTCTTGGAATTGTAACTGTCTTCAGCGGGGCAACACGAGCCCTTTCCCATAATGAAAGCACTGTGCATTTGGAGGTGCTCATTCTGTAACAGCAGGTAAGTGACTGTACCATAGCCTTCCTCAGAAGCATCGCAGAAATGGTGTAGTTGCGCAGTAATAACATCTCCAAACTCCAGAGGTTTTAGACATCTGGGCAGCTCAAAGTTGTCCAGTAGGTGGAGCCCTTGCACCCACTTAAGCCACTCTTTGGAGACAGTCTCTGGTATGGGATCATCCCAACCAACTCCTCTTCTGCACAAATCCCTCAAGATCCTTTTTGCTGTCAGAACAAGGGGACTTAACATGCCCAGAGGGTCATAAATGGAACTTACAGTAGAAAGGATGCCTCGGCGGTTGAGTGGTCTGTCCTTCCATACAATTTTGAATTTAAAGGTGTCTGACTTGATACACCACTCTACACCCAGCACTCTTTCAATGGGCACAAACTCCCGGTCCAGGTCCAACTGCTCCATGCCTTTAGCTCTGCGGGGCTCTGGGATGGTCTTGAGCACTTCAGATCTGTTACTGTGCCACTTGGTCAAACAGAATCCCCCTTTAGCGCACAGAGACATGAGCTCATGACAGAGGGTCAGTGCCTCCTCCTCTGTTGCAACTGCCACCAAACAATCATCCACATAAAAGCAGTGCTGCAGCTTGTCCACTGTCTCTCCTTATGCTCATGTCCAAAATCCTCTGCACATTTCCTAAGGGCAAAGTTGGCACAGCTAGGGGAGGATGTAGCTCCAAAAAGATGTACCTTCATCCTGTATTCACATGGTGCTTGGTTCAAGTCTCCTTGTGACCACCAGAGGAATCGTAACAGATCCGCATCATCTGGGGGCACTTGCACCTGGTGAAACATAGCTTCTATGTCAGCCATGATGACCACAGGTTCCCTCCTGAACCTGGTCACAACTCCAATCAGTGAGCTGGTTAGATCGGGCCCTTGCAACAGCTCTTCATTCAGAGATTGTCCTTTATAACTGGCACCACAATCAAACACAACTCGGAGTTTTCCCTTTGTCGGGTGGTAGACACCATGGTGCGGTATGTACCAGACCCTGCCATCACTTCTTTCCAGCTCTGCATCAGGAACTCTTTCAGCATAGCCTTTACCAAGCAGATCATTAATAAAGGTGTTATACTCCCTGTAAAACACTGGATCCCTCTGGAGCCTCCTCTTCAGATGGTTTTGACGTTGTTCCACTACTTTCCTGTTATTTGGCATGCTGATGTTTGAATTTTTCAAAGGCAGGGCGACCTGGTAGTGACCATTGACATGTTTGGCTGACTTTGTGACCATGTCCATGAACCTCAGGTCTTCCCTGGACAGACCCACTTGTTCCTCCACAGCAGATTCTGGAAAGTCCATCTTAAATTGCTGTTGCCACAGTTCATTCAAATTTACAATGGACACACGGTTCACAGTTACTGGCTGCTCACAGTAATTGGCCTTTCCACCGTTTCCTGTCAGTGGTCCATTTACCGTCCAGCCCAGCACCGTCCTTATAGCGTAGGGTCCATTGTGCTCACTGAGAATGACTTCCAGCGGTTCCATGGCTCGTGGAACATTCGTTCCAATCAGCAACTCAATTCCAGCCTCAATCTGTGGTAAGGAGATGTGTTTTAAATATGGCCACCTTGTCAGATCCTTATTTGTGGGTATGTTTGCTCTGTGGACTGGCATTGACAACTGAGTGTACGCTTTTGGCAACTCAATGAAGCTGTCATCTTCAAGTGCTGCCACCTCCAGCTCTGGCACGATGTAGCTACTGACCACCTTCTCCTGCCCATGGTCCTGAGAAGAATATTGGCTCTCTTCCCAGACAAATTGAGCTTCTGCTTCAGACTCTCAGTACAGAACACCGCAGTACTTCCCTGGTCCAAAAAGGCGTATGTGAGAATGATTTTATTGCCCTTCTTCGCCTTCACTTGGATCGGCACGATAGGAAGCTTGCAATCCATCTCACCAGCCCCTGTAAGCCCGCTGGAAACCAAGGTGTCGTCCACTGTAACCTGGATGCTTCTCTCAGCCGGTTCTGCCGTTGCCACACTATCCTTATGGAGCACAGTTGGATGTCTTAGGCCACACTTAGAGCACGAAATCTTCCTTTGGCAATTTTTGCTTATGTGTCCTATACACAGGCAGCGAAAACAAGCACCATTTTCCTTCAGGAAGTTAATTTTCTCTTTGTGTGCCATTTTTTCCAACCGTGCACACACATCCAATGTGTGTCCTCCAGTGCAGCAGGGACAGATCTTCTTCGCTGGTGGTTTTATGTATGTAGCTTTATTCACAGGTTGAGCTGTTCTCTCCACACGATTCACTGTGGTAGCGAAGCTGGTTCCTCTGATGCTGGAGCGAGGGGGAGATTTGTGTCTCATTTGTTTAGTTGTTATAACAGTGTCCTGAATGTTTCCAAACACAGGGTCTGTCAAGATTTTTACCTGTTTTTCAACAAAGTTGGCAATGTCCACAAACCTTGCTCTCCTGTTGTACCTTTCCTGCAGGTCACATGCGTCGCACCTCCAGCGGTCTCGGAGTTTGTACGGCAGTTTTTTGATGATTTCCACCATGTTTGTGGGTGTGTCCAGATCATTTAAATACTGCACATCCTCCAAAGCGTTGCAGCATCCACGCAGAAAAAGGCCGTACTCCTGGAGGGCTTTCACATCTTCTGTTTTAATAGTGGGCCATGACAAAGCTCTCTCCATGTATGCTGCTGCCACCTTTTGCTCATTGCCATAATGCTCTTTCAATAGAGCCTTTGCCTTCACATATCCTCTGCTCGACTCAATGTGCTGACAGCTCCTCACTAGTCCCTTTGCATGCCCTTTGGTGTGTTGTTCAAGGAAGTAGAGTCTGTCACAGTTGTTGCTGGTGTTTCGCTCAACTCCATTTTCAAATGCTTTAATAAACGAATGGTATTTGAGTGGGTTACCATCGAAAATGGGAATTTCCCTCTTTGGGAGTGCTGAGAGGCAGTGTTGTTGCATCAAGAGTGTTGAAATTTCATTTTGTTTTCTCATTATGTCCAGCACACTGTCGTTTTGTAATGCATCCGTTTGTGTAACATTGGTCACAGGATCTTCAGGAGTGGCTAGATAACGTTGGAGCGTGTAAGAAGGACCTGGGAGATGTTTTATGTCAGGTAAGTAAGTGACTTTAGGCTTCACAACTGTCTGCGTGGTTTCAATTGCGTTGGGTTTTAGTTTAACTGGCAGTGATGGGACGAATTCCGTAGCATTGATGTTAAGTTGTTGTTTTGACCATGTCTTTTCATAGTATGAGTTCATCCCATCTGAAACCTTTGACTTTGATTTACTGCCAACACTGCTTTGTGATTTTATAACACTTAGTTTTGCCATTTCCTCAGCGATTTCATTCTCCAGTAAAAGCTGTTCTCTTCTTTTGCGTAGCTTTAACTCCTCTTCATCCAATGCATGTTTTTCCTTTAATGCCTTTTGTTTTGCTGCCAAAACCGCAAGATTTGTTTCCGTTTTTAAGCGAGCAGATGAGCGTGAAGCCAAGGATGAGGAATGATGTGAGCGTGATTTCTTGATTGCATTTGAGATGCTGTCACAGGGCTGTAGTTCATCCTGGGGATCTTGTTCAGTGGGAACAAGTACTGGAGGGTCAACAACAGACAAATCCTTGCTTTTTTCAACAGGAATTTGTGCTGCGTGATTTATTTCCTTTGTTGGTTGCTCAGAAGTATTTGTCTGAAGTGGTAATTCATTTGAGTTTCCATGCGGATTTTCCTTTATCCATTTTTCCACTTGTTCCTTGAATGCATCACTGTAATCCATAATGCTAGAAAACCACTCTTTTTGTTTTTTACCTTCATCATCAGGAAGAAGTGGCAATAGTTCGTTGTGCAGGTCAGTGGCCTTTTTACACAGTGCATTCAAGTTATTCAGTTGTGAGGGGATTTCAGTTACATTTTCTTTTGATTTCATGTGCGCTTTTATTTGCGGAATAAGCTCTTTGATTTTATTAACGGCACTTTTGCGCTCATGTTGCAACCGTTCGATTTTATTTTCCATTGCTTTGGCCGTCAGTTTGATTTCCCTCTTTTCACGTTCCATATTTGAACATTCAGCATCAGCGTTTATTTGACTCATTTTCGTTAGATTGTATTTTTGTATAAAGCAACACAATCACATTTCATTCAAGAGCGTATTCAAATCCATCCATAGACATTGCATTTAAATTCATTGACAGAGCAGATTCGATCCAAGCATTTTCAACAAGCAGTAGGTCTTTAGACAACATCAGCCGCCACATATTCCACAAAGTCCCGACATCACAATCCAATAAAGCACGGAGACTATGCGCCACCATCAGATGCGCCAATGCAACCAGCGTATCCATTTAATACATTGTCCTCATTTGACACAATGCATTCCAATCGAAGCGGATTCCTCAATCCACAAACATTAACAGGTTCAGGCCTACCTGTTCCCAGGTGAATGGATGGCGTGGTGTGGCACTTAGCTGTGGCTCCTTTGTTCTCGGGCTAGTCGGTGCGTGACGACTTGGTTCTTTGATGCGGCTTGATGATTTTCATTAAACGCCAATTTTTTGTTGACAAAATGTTGCGGCTTCCAAACACAAACCCTCAAAGCCGCTGAGAGTATGAGGCTGGGTCCTCCACGTAGATTTGCGACGCGCTACAGCAGACCATGATAAAAACACGCTGAGATCCAACAATGCTTTTGGTGCATTTATTATGTAACAAAACAGCACAGAGCTATCACAGCGCAGCAAGGATGGATAAATGTAAAATGAGACTGGCGGATTAAACAGGAAAAAAGGGTGATTAATGAATGAATGAGTAGCGGTCAACAAAAATTACGGCTACTCCCAACCCTGACTCTCTCTCTCTCTCTCTCTCTCTCTCTCATCCGCTTCACCGGTGAGTGCCCACCTTTACACACACACACTTCCGCACGCACACACGCCCACTCCCAGGTGAACCACCCCCTCTGCAACACACACACACTCAAACACACCGTGCTGCTCATCTTCAGCCTGTATGTCTCTTACAACATTTTTAGACATACTTTACTATGACTCTTTTCCATGAAATTTTTGACATACTGACTTTTTCTCCCATGAAATATTTCGACATAATATATATTGTGACTTTTTTCCCAGGAAACTTTTCCACACATTATACTATGACTTTTTCATGAAATTTTTTGGCTGCACTTCGTGTGTCTCTGCAAGAAAGCTTTGTGTGTAAAAACAAGGGTGACAGCTGAATTTACACGAAGGAACGGATGATCTCTATTGCTCAATATCAGTGATCCAGATAAGTTCAAAAATGCCTTGATTGGCCCTGATCCAATCTCTAAGATCAGATCAGGACATCCCTACTAGACCCTATGTCCTATGACCAGTGTACGCTACACACTGATTGTGATGGTGGTCAGATAAACTGTGTATTCAGTGCATTTTCTTACCAACAGGTTTGGTGGGTGTCTGCAGTTCTGCAGCAACCCCTGCAGGTTCAGGCTGTTGTTGCACTTGGAGCGTTGCCTCTGAGTCTTGCAGCTGATCATCAGCAGCTTTCTAAAATTAGATCACAGATCATCAATGAACTTTTATCTTGTGTTTCTGACCTGCAGAATGAATATGTATACAGTTTACTGCACATACAAACTGAATCACAGGCATGTCTGTAAGAATATCCAGGCTTTACAGCTCCTGCTCTACATCTGAATTTACACTCAGCAGCTGCAACATGCTGCAGGTCTTTAGATGTACCTGTTGTGGTTTTGGAGGATCGCCGGTAGAGTCTGGTTGATGTGGACTCTCTGAATCCTTTGGTCCTGGTTCAGATGTCTCCTCCTCAACTTCAAGCGACTTTTTGTCTTTACACTCGTTCGTCTCTGGAGTCTTTTTGTCTTTACACTCGTCCATCTCTGGAGTCTTTTTGTCTTTACACTCGTTCGTCTCTTGAGTCTTCTCCGCTGATCCTTCTTTGTCATGGATCTCTAAATTTTCTTTCTCCTCCAGCTCCTGTCTTATCGGAGTCTCATCACTTGTTGGATCTGTCTTCTTCACTGTCTTTTCAGGCACAGACTCGTTCTCATGAGTCCCTTTTCTTTTTAGTGTCTTGTTTCCTGAACGCGTTCTAGACAGAGACTCTTTTTCTGGGGCTTTTTTAGCAGTGGACTCCTCCTCAGCTGAGTCCTTCTTCTTCTCTTCAGTCTTTTTTGAGTCCTCGTCTGAAGTCTTTTTATTGGCTGACTCTTTCTCTGGGGTTGTCCTGGAGATCTTTTCTGGCCTGTTTTTGACAGCTGAGTCCCTTTCTGGAGAACTTCTGGATGCAGACTCCTTTTCTGAAGATTTCTTATTGGCCACTTTGGACACCGACTCCTCTGGAGTCTTTCTAGATTTTGAATCTTTCTCTGGAGTTTTTTTAGACGTTGACTTTTTCTCTGGAGTCTTACTCGAGGACTCCCTCCTCCCCTCAGACCTCCTCTCCTCAGACTCGTCCCTGTTAGATCTCTCACTCCTCCTTCTCTTCTCTTTATCCATGGCCATCTGAACTGACCGCCTGTGAAGACACAAGTTTGGGATAAATGCCCACATAGATCTGACAGGTGAACAGAAGAACAAGTGACAGTTTGAAGAGTCTTACCCGTTGGACAGTTTCATGTATCTGTTAGAGATGTTGATGTAGATTTTGGAGCCATTGATGGTGAGAGATTTAGAGGACAGCTCATTCACAGCTCTCAGAGCCTCTGCAGAAGTCGACATCTCAATAAAACCCTGAAACACACAAACACTAAAGATGAAGCGATGTCGTCAAGCTGAAAACATCCCTGAAGTCTCTAAAGTGTTGAACACAAGTTAAGAAGTGCAGAGTCTAAAGTATATTTCTAAATGCTTGAAAGTTCACAGCATGTCTTCACTTATAGAGGCTTTACCAATTTCACAAGTCACATGAATTAAAGGAAAACAGTCTAAGACACACTGAGACGGTTCATAGTTTTCCAGCTGGTGAAACAGTCATGTTTTCAGGTTTCATCTTTAGGATCCAGTGTGCAAGAACCAGAATGTTAAAATGTTCGTATTTAGAAGGAAGCATCACAACAATCCCTCCTCAGTTTCTGACCTTTTGGCGTCCAGGGACTCGGAAATAGCGCACCGGCGTCCCAAAATCTTTCACCAACTTGAAGAAGTCGAGGTCACTGAAGTGAGTCTGCGGGAGGTGGTCGAAGTAAACCACTCGGTAGGACGAAGGCTGCAAGTAAACAAAATAAAGTATCAACAACATGTCTGACCAACAAAACATACTTTTATTGAGATTAATGTTTCCTCCTTACTTTGGGTTCATCAACTTTTTCATCTGCAACAAACCAGAAGAATAAAATCAATCAGGAATGAATAAAACATTATTAAAAGGATTAAATATCACACTTTTAATACAATGAATTTCGTTTACATCGTACATTACATTTCATTTTTCAAAGGTTTACCTTGGTCGTCAGATTGGTCTTCTCCCAGTTCATCTAGAGTGATGCAGTTCTCCAGGTCTACTGGGAAATCTCGTTCTTCCTGGAGACAACACACACAGGACGGAGACTGGTGAGACCAGTATCTGATACTTTAACATCACCGGATATCAGTGATTTAATAATTTGGAGTCCAGACATTAGTGTTTTGACAAAGAAATGCAGGTTAGACGCTGTGTCTCTCTGGTTCTTTGGATAGAAAACCTCTTAAAGCCCACCGGATCATCAACTACTCGCTTTAGCTAGCCGTTTAGATCACGTACAAATATAAATGTTTAAACTTTATTTCAATATGGACATGATACACATTGTTAGCTTGGTTAGATTCTCCACAATGTTTCATTTTTAAAAGAAGTGTGTGTTGTCTCTACCATGTCCTCCTCCGGCTGAGTCTCCTCTGCTTCTCTGCTGGATTCTGACTCTTCCTCCTCCTTCTTCATGGATTCCTCCTGTCCCTCTCTTTCATTTATGGGTTTCTCCGTCTCCGTCTTCACAGATACTTCTTCTCCCTCTTTTTCATTAACAGGTTTCTCCTTCTCCACCTTCTCCTGCTTTATGTCTATCTCCTGATCACCAGCCTCTTCATTCTTCACTTTCACCTCATTATCTGAAACAGACATCAGAACAGCTGCTTAAAATCAGTCTGTTTTTTTCCTCTTCCAGAGACAGTTTAGTTTTAATTTTTACCTTCTTCACGTGAGTCTGTATTCTCTGCAGGACAGTCACTTCCCTCAACCTTGTCTTCTTCCTCCTTCTCCTCCTCCTCTACATCAGTGTCATCCAGAATTTCCAGGTCTTCGCCCTCCAGACTCTCTCCATCCTCTCCGATCACCTCCATCCCCTCGATGTCGCTCTCGTCTGCAGACGACCTGCCGATGATCATGGTCACATTTTTTCACACTTTTTTTTTTAAACACAGCAGGTTGTTTAAATGTTGTTTGACTGATACTAAAAACTCACTCTGCTTCCTCTTCAGACTCTTCTTTTACTTCAACTTCAGGTTTGAAGTCTTCGACAGGCGCTGGATCAGGATCAGTCCTGGACTCAGAGTCTGGGGAGAGAAGTAGACAATCATCACAATATATGTATACACATGTGTTAATGATAAACACACATTTGGAGGCACAGTGATTTAGCGTGGGTTAGCTAGCTCACATTATTGCAGGTTGATTCATGGGTAATGCTGTGTTTACACTGCATGCAGAAGCGCTGTGAAGAGCTCAAATTTTCTGTGGAACGCTGCCCACTTGTAAAATATAGTTTGTCATCCAACCATTTTACCACAAAAAGAAAATAATCGTAGAAATTTTGTAAACTCGAGACCACCATGATATCCACATTCTTTACCAGTGTACGTTAACTTAACCTAAAACTGGTGCTGAGTCGTTTCTCTGCTGTTCATCATGTTGTGTTTTCTTACCAGCTGTCTCAGTTTTCACTGGTGCCTCCAACTTTACTCTGGACCTGTTGCTGGATTTATCTCTGGATCTGGATCTGGACCTGGTGCTTCCCTCTTTAATGGATTTTTCTCTGGATTTAGACCTAGTTTTAGTCTTTTCTTGGCTGGATTTATCTCTGGACCTGGATTTAGACCTGGACCTCCTCTCTCTGGACTTTTCTTTAGATTTCTCTTTGGACCTGGATCTGGTTCTGGAGCTTTTCTCTTTGGTGGACTTCTCTCTGGATTTAGACCTAGTTCTGGTCCTCTTGTCTCTGCTGGATCTTTCTCTGGACCTGGACTTTGTTCTGGTCCTTTTCTCATCATTTTCTCTGGATCTGGACCTGGTCCTCTTGTCTCTGCTAGATTTCTCTCCCTCCTCCTCTCGGTCTTTACTGCTCCTCCTCCTCTTGGTCTCTGTCGTCTTGTCTTCCTTCTCTCGGCTCGAACTCCTTGATCTCTTGGTCAAACTTGTTTCCTCTTCGAATTTCTTTGCTGAAGCGACTCGCCTGCAGAAGACGGAATATTACACATCGATCAATAATCTGTGGATCAGAGTCAGATGATTAAATAACCCATCAGGTCCGTCGTACTCACATGAGGCTCTTGTATTCTCCAGAGAAGGAAACCTGGATGACATCATTGTTGATCCTCAGGTTTTTGGAGGAGTAGTAATCCACCAGCTTCTGGGCATCAGGAGTATTTTTCATCTCTACAAACGCCTGGAAAATTAACACAACTGATGTTTCAATGTGGTGCTACAGTGAGGTACAAATACTACCAAAACACAAAGATGATACTGTCTTCAACAAAGGACTATTTCCACATGTAAAAATGTTTAGGTGTAAAATGTTTCCAGCGAACATGCTTTGTTAAATATTTCCTGCATCTTTGTTGTAGATTTTAACAGGGTGTCAAGAGAAAAAGATTTCTGTGAGATTGGACTGTTACTGTCATTAGAATCAATGTCCCGAACAGTATGATGTATCTCACCTTAGATGGCAGGAACAAAGTGTAGAGTGGCGAGCCAAAGCGCTTGATGATGCTTATCAGATCTGATTGGCTGTCCTCTCCTATTGGAGCCGGAGTGAAACTCACCACCCGAGAACTCTGTGAGGAGAAACAGATGACTTTATTTACTCATATGAGGAAGATATGACGACACAAATAAAACCGTAATCTATTCAAATACTTATAGCGAGTGTTAGGTGCTCTCTATCCATCTCTTGGCTTAAAGTTGAATGAATGAATGAATGAATGAATGAATGTGAGTTTTATATGAAGA
Organism: Epinephelus cyanopodus; assembly: GCA_026686955.1. Taxonomy (NCBI): domain Eukaryota; kingdom Metazoa; phylum Chordata; class Actinopteri; order Perciformes; family Serranidae; genus Epinephelus; species Epinephelus cyanopodus. The sequence goes on along the minus strand of CM048923.1, from coordinate 4,206,140 downwards.
GTTATCTACTAAAATATGTTCATGCTAATAAACACATAAAGAAATCGGGTATTACTTTAATGGTGCAAGCACAAACTGCAAATTGAGCAGCGGGTGGAAGAATATCTACCTGGAGAAAGTTAAAGGTCTTTGAGATCCTGAACTCCATCTGCTCTCCGTTCACAGTTGGAGGATAGTTAGCGTGGAACTTCACCAAGTCCTTCGCCTGATCGATGGAGCCCAGCTCCACAAACGCCTGCAGGGTTCACAACAGATTAATTTTTAACAACATAAATGTAGTGCACACTGAAGTTATGCTGCACTGAGCTGCATGTATGCCTGAAGGGGCTGATTCTTCCAGCTTTTATGAACAGCCTGCATGACGTTTAATTTTCATTTAAATCAACCTAGTTTTTTTTTTATCTGTAACATTCTCCTCTGTTGAAATGTATCTTACATTCAGTGAACTTCCAGCTTTACACATATGACAGCAATGTTTATACCTAAGTGACTGTGGAGAAGACAACATGTGAATGCGTAATCAAGTTTGTGTCATTAATTTATTCCATTTTCTATCCTAAAATGATCAAAGCTCACTGATTATTACAGCTGAAGAAGAACAGCTACAGCTGTGACTGAAAAGCAAAGAGGAAAATCATAAAAACAATTCTCTATTTTATATATATGTACAATCATTCAAAAGTTTGGAATTATCGGACACAAAAATTATTATTTTGTATGAAAGCTACTGACAGATTTAGAACTGAAAGGGCAGAAAAAAACAAAAACCCCTCTGGGCAAGAGGTGAGTAAGAGTAGAAGAAATCAGGAGTCACTGGTAAAAGAAACTGTAAAATTAGCATCAACATGTGTGCAAATTTAAACAGGAACAGGTTCCTATGTCAGTATCAAATGCACAATAATGCATCTAACAAGCCGGAATTAACAGGCTTCCTCAAACCTCACAACAGTAACAAAGGTTTAGTCTCGGGTTAGAACTGTTGGAATATCAGCTGAACGTAGTGTGGACTGCCGTCAGCAGGCACCCCCTGCCACATTCCCAATATAATGCCTTCAACTCATTTACCAGGACACCAAAAGAACTTTAAGGTCATTTTTCTCAGTTGTACAACCTGGTGAGTTCTGGCCTGTTGCCTTTGTAGGGCAGAGCATAATGAGAACACGGCTAAAATGTTGTGGTTCAGTAAAGACTGAGGGTCACTGACGCTTTTCGGAACTGGAAAAAATTTTGAAATCCAACTTCCATCAGTAATCTCCCCATCATGTAGCACTGTGGGGACACTGACTAAAGGGAAGTTTAAATCACCTCAGCCTTCTTTTGGGGCCAAAACATTTGATGTCTGAATTATACAGTTTTAATTCTGTTAAAATATTGTTATTGAAGGAAAGAGGAAACACAAACAGAACAGCTAATTCTAGACTTTTACTGTATAATACTGTGTCACAGTCGTGTGAAAAATAAACGAGGACTCACTAAAGATGGGAACATAAGGATCTTGACGACCTTCCCAAACGGTTCAGTCAGCTTCTTCAGGTACGCCTCGTCCACGGACTGAGCTGGAAACTTGACACACACCACTTTACTTCTGTCTGAAGTCTGACGGGAAACACACACAAAATATTTGTTACATCAGGGTTTATACAGGAGCAGATATAACTTTAATACTTTCCCACTTCTTTAATCTCTTTACCTTCTTCTCTACTTTTAAATTAGGCTGTGGCTCTGTTAAACACACAGAAAATAACATGTCAGTGCAGTAAAGACGACAATAATATCATGACCAACAATAACAGAAAAACATAAGGTGTCTTTACTATTAGAGCTCTGATTGGCTGTCTGCTGGGCGGGTTGTCCTTCATCTTTCCTCTTCTCTGATTGTTCTTCCACCCTTAAAGGACAACAGAGATTTTATTTAAGATGCTGATCTGTAACAACTAAAAGCTGTTGAATACAGTGACACCACAGTCTTTACAGACATGACCACACTGCATCAGTTCATACTGTGTTCTGGTTCCTCTTAGAGTGAAGGTTGTGTGACACTGACCTGATGACTGTCTCCATGCGACAGTCCCAGTTAGGAAACCTGCAGAAGAGACATCACAGACTTTTGAAAACAAAACCAGAGATTATCAAGAAATAAATTCCCAAAACTTTAAATCTTCAGTTCACACTGTGATGACCTCTGTGGTGTCATCTTGCATGCTGGGTGATTCACCTGTCTGTGCTCTCTCAGCAGGCACAGGGTCGTTAGAGAAACTGGGAACACCTGAGTGAGTGGTTATTTAAGTCTGGGTGCAGCTTGCAGCTTTCCCTCTCTGACTCCCCAATCTTTTGTTAGCATCTGATCATGGTGTGTTTTCCTTTTGCCACTTGAGCCAGGTCGAAACAACAAATGTAAACTCATTCTACTCCTTTTGTTGTAATTGCTTTTGGGCTCTAAAAGATCGTTGAATGAAACTCATTTTTATGTTGAATTATTTTCTTGCACATTTTGCTGGATATTGGAGAAACTGTGGGTTCAGGGAGGCCAATCGGTGGCATGTATTTGTGTCTGGTGATAAGAACTCTCTGGGGAGAGTTTTACAAAGCACTGTGGGGCAGATGGAGAAAAAAAATAGTGAAAAAGAATCTGGGTTTTATTAAATCAACTAGAAGAACACTCCAGGGACACTGAGGCAGATTTCCTTTCATTGTACAAAGAACACAGGATAACAGCAGGTCAGGATGCAAACTCCTGCAAACTCAGTCTTGTCTCAAAACCAAACTAACTCAATTAGACAGTTCTGTACGCTGTTCACCAGCTGATATAACACCTTAATCATAATGGGTCTCATTCATGAAATGTCAGTGAATCTGTGAGTAGATTTGCACATAAAAAAACCTTGGTACTAAAAAACCTATTCTGGATTCATGAACGCCATTGAAAACTCTAATTCGATCACAGGCACAAATATTGTTCGTGAATGCCAATCAATCGTAAACTGACAGTGCAGTCTCGCTTGTCAGCAATTAGCCTACATCCCCGCCCATGAATAGCCAGTGACCATCATATATGGAGGTGATAAATACGATGGACAGGTGCATCCTGTTGACCTGCGAACATTGATCAAACAGAAAGAAAATCTTTTCCGACGCTGGGATTTAAGATATTTTAGGTGAAGTGGGGTTGAGAAAAACATTTTATTTCCTTCTGTTAGCAGTAATGTAACAAGAGACAGGTAAAACAAAGGCTTGGAAGGAGGTAACTGGTGCTGTTAACTCCGCGTCCTCTGTTGTAAGAACCATCCTAAAAGTTAAACGAAAATGGTTCGACATGAAACTTGATGCAAACAAACTCACTCGTCACAGTTCTCTGCTGCAGACAAGCGCAACTCTGCACCTCTCTGTCAGTTTGCCCTGAGCCTCAGCATTGTTTTTCACCGTTGTAGAATCAAACCACTATTAAAACATCTTAACACTGGTCTAAGGTCGGCAATAACCCACCATTAAGTTTAACAACAAGTAAGATAGTCTGGTGTAAAACCAAGACATCTTCCTCCAACTCTGCCAGATTCAGGTTCACCAACTGCCCGGTGTGAGTGGAGACAGAAGCTGAGATGCTTTCCCACGTCCACAGGTCTTTTTAAACCAAAATTCAATTTGGAAAAATGTTTACGTCTCTGATAATTGAATGAAATAAAAATGACATGCAGTTTGGGGCTGTGGTGCATAAAGAGGGCAGAAGAGGAGCGTGTTAGTTTGTGATTTCATTTATTCAGAGACCAGCGCTTTCTAGTTTTGTTTCAAGTCGATTCAAATAACTTTCACATTTTTAAGAAGCTTAAATCTGCTAAATACCAACTAATTTAGCTAAATGTGTTTTATTTCTAATCTCTTGTCATGTTTAACCTACACATTTCCAAGGTGTCTGTGTATTGTGAACATAACAGAGCACATGATGAATAAAAATTGTAATTTCTAATAATGGCAAGCAATATCTATGTGCAAGATCTTATTTACACAAGCACTATGAGCAGTCAGAAGCAGGTGCGGATTTTGTTAGCACGTACAAAAAGATCGGAGCTACTAACATATTGATGAATGCTGAAATACACACAAATTCATTCTGCTCACATTTCATGAATGAGACCCAATGAGATTCAATAAGGGAATCAGATTCAATAAGTCAAGCAGGACCACAACAGTGGGGCTTAACTCAGTCGTGCCCTGCGATTAAAGTGAGCTGTTGTGTGTAAAAACAGCAGCCAGAGAGAAACTTACTGCTGCAGCAGGGTGAGCTGTCCGTCCGCATGATGAGGCCCGTTTATATGTTTAATCCACACCTGAAAAACAAGACAAAGAAGTATATATAACTCTGTAGCACTCGAGTGATTCTACCTGACAGCTGCAGCATCCACACAGAAACCCCTCCCACCCCCACCCCCCCATTAGACTCTGAAGAGAGAGGTTCGAGGAGGAGGACAAGTTTCCTTACCTTCTCTGACATCACAGTGATATCACAGAGAGAGCATGAGTACGGGAACGTTGTCGGAGACGTCCCGTGAAAGTCCATCGCTTTTTTCTTGGAGGGCATCAAGGGTGCGGACCAGCTGCTGTTGCTCCAGGTGGACGAGGTCTCAGACTGGTGCCCAACTTGAGTTTTTGGATGGAGCTCTTTAGGCGGAGGTGCTGACCTGTGATCGGCTGGTTCCGGCTCAGAGAAACGGGAAGGACGAGTTCTTTTGTTTCTTCCTGCTGAGCTGAAAGAGGGTTGTTCTGGACCGGTATCTCTGCCTGTCTTACCATAGTCAGAGAGTCCTGGTCTGAGGTCGTAGTCCTGAGAGGAAACTGGACCGGAGTTTCTGCTCATCTTGCCATAGTCAGAGGGTCCTTGTCTGTGGTTGTAGTCCAGTAAGGACACTGGGGTGGAGTCTCTGCTCATCTTAGAATACTCTAAGGTGCCTGGTCTGTAGTTGTAGTCCTGAGGGGACACTGGAGTGGAGTCTCTGGCTGTCTTGCCAAAATCAGAGGATGCTGGTCTGTGGTTGTAGTCCCGAGAGGAAACTGGACCGGCATCTCTGCCTGTCTTACCATAGTCAGAAGGTCCTGGTCTGTGGTGGAAGTCCACAACATAGCTGGAGGACGATGATGACGAGGGCGGGTCTGTTCTGACAGAGCCGCAGGTCCTGGGATTCCCCCAGCGGTCCAGCTCAGAAGAAAGAGGATCTGGTGTCACGTGGTCCAAAGGGTACTGAAGCGGCTGGCTGTGGGGATCCCAGTCACCGGTGGAAGGGCTGAGAGCAAGTCGACGGGAGGAGCTGGGGAGATAAGACGAAGAGGAGGAGGAGGAAGGAGGAGATGGAGCACTAGGAGGAAAAGGTCTGATGGTGCCCCTCTTTCCTTTGATCTGTTTGAGGACCTGAGGCAAGGACTCGATAGTGAGGACGTCTTCAGGTAGCTCAGCCAGCAGAGCCAGGTCACCTGGCTCCAGACCACAGCTGTTCAGGATGCCGAGAGCACCATCCTGGGTCCACTGAGCTCCTCTGGAGGACGAGGAGGAGGAGGAGGAGGACAGGTGGGACGAGGCGAAGGACTCCTGAGGCGGCCTGTAAAAGTCGTTGTCCGATGAGACTTGACGGCGGTCTGCTGAGCCATACGGTCCGGGGTCAGGTCTGCGATCGGAGTCAGACAGCGGCCGCCTGTACGGGTAGTTGTGAGACATGATGGGAGGAGAAACGCTCAGGGCGTTTCCTGCAGACAGAAGGTGTCAGGGAAGACAGGAGATGTGAAATCTGACTTACAGAAAAGTAAAAAGATGACGATTCATCCTGAGAGAAAATCAGCTGAAAACATGAACACACAGAACACGAGCTGTTCACGTGAGTAAAAAGTAGAGAGGATACCTGATGATATCTTTGTAACATCTGAGACGTGTTGTCGAGAGGAAAAAATGAATTAATCGTAGAACAATACATAAACATTTGCTAAACTTCTGACCAAAGTGGGTTACCAAGGTAACCAAAATTAACATCCATCTTTTGAATTCAACCAGATGAAAAGAGAAAAAGAAAAATGCACATCACGGTTTTCCTAAAGGTGACTTTGACTAGCTAACAGTCTAAAATGTGAAGATATTCAATTACTATTGGAGAGCTGGAAAGACAAGAAACTCTAAATACGTTAATGCCAAATATATGATTAAAAACTATGTCATCACTTTTTAGTTTGTCTTTTTTTACACTTAAATCTTTATGCTCTGATCAGTATGTCTCTTCGTCTTTTTTTGCAAATTCTCAAATATTAAGCATTGTATTAATCAAATATTCTACTTTTTTCTGCTTGAAAAACACCTGAGAGGTTAGATCAGTTATCCAACTAGATGCAAATTGATTTCTGCAATCGATCCATTGACAAATTGCATGTGACACGGTTAAATAATACAATTTTTAAGCCCCACCAACACGCTGATTGAGGGTCCTGGGTGATAACTAAGGGGTCTGAGTCCACCTGTTTTCTGCACACCTGTTTTTTGACAGTTGTGGGAAAATTAATCAGCAGCAACTCTGAAAACTACAACTACTATCTAGTGTTTCCTTATCATCACTAACATGGAGCAAACCTGGTACAGATGGAGCTCAAGGTAAAACACGGAGGCCTGTGACACTGTTGAGAAAACACTGTAATATAACGCTCCATAACATTTCCAGCATTCCTCTTATTTACAGTGGCAAAATATAACTGAACTAAATGTTTATCAGTTAGTCACCGGTAAATAATTGTCGATCAGAGAAGTGTCCTGCTAATCGATACACACACACGGCAGGATCTGTTGTTAGAGTGATGCTAACAGCATTAGCTAACGTACCCAGCGTCAACACAGTTAGCTAGCGGCTAACAACCGACAGAAACATGTCTTCTCCGGGTACTTACCTTAAATTAAACACGGCGCTGTGTTAAATAAAGCACGTAGTCGCTTCACAAAGAGAAGAGGTGAAACGTTCACGGTGAAAATGCTGTTAAAGGTGAAGACAAATGTAGAAATGTTGAGACCGTTGTGACAAGCTAACAGACTGAAGGTAACGTCCTGCTTCTTCTGTTCTGTGTTTGGTGACAGTTAGCAAACGAAGAAATGGCGCCTTACCGCCCCCTGATGGTGTGGAGGCTACACCGGAAATAAAAATATTATTATTATTATTATTATAAAATTAGTACAATAAATTAAACAAAATTTAAACAATTTAAGCAAAATAAAACAAATTATGTACAAAAAATAAAAGAAAATGTTTTATTTCAAGTACAGTAATCTAAAATAAGATAATTTTAATTAATCAAAATAAAATAAAATAATATTTCCAAGGCTCATAATCAGTATTTTTCTTATTTTTTCTCGCTGTTGTGCAACCTTTGATGAGGTTGATGAGATGCTGCACTCCATTGGCCTTACTGGGAACCATGATGTTGGATTTAAGTGAAGCTAACACGTTCAGCTATATATAAACACAGCACTGTTGTGGCCACCAAAGAGTCCATTGCCATTGTCTGAAATATTCATTAAGTCAACTAGATGGGAACATATTTTACTCAAGTCTAACAGGTAATATCAGGGCCACCCTGAAGTTGTAATATTTTGAGGGAAAATTTCAATTAAATTCAATTTTATTTATAAAGCCCAACAACACAATTCACAATTTGCCTCAGAGGGCTTCATATAGCGTGCGACATCTCTGTGTCCCTGCCCCCTTAAAGTCTATAGTTACAGTCACCTAACTGGGATGTCTGAATTTCTTATGCTGTCAATATTAACCATCAGGTGGCGCTGTAGGACTATTCTTCAAACTAAATCAATGAAACAGTCTGAGCTTTTAGCTCCTGTCCATCATCAGTGCTCTTTGTGTGCTTTAAAAGACAGAAGAATCAAAGACATCCGAAGAGAGACTAAAGTAAATATAACACTGGTCCCTGTTCAGTTTTACGTCTCTTACATGAAACACTGACAGTTAGTGTGATGTGACTTTTTAACAATGTAACTTATTCTGTTCTAAAATGTGCGAATGCATTTTTATTATTGTGCTAAATAAAATGACCATTTTCTCAAAATTCTTCTTTGACTGGCATCTAGAATAAATATATTACTGTTATTGTTATTTTGGGTGCACTGAGTGGAATCACTGGCATCTTAAAATCCATCTGAATTTTTACAAATACAGTGCAGGAAACATACTAAACTTACAGTAAAAAACAAGAAGACGAATTGATTTAAAATAAATGTGTCATTTGACTCTTGAATAATGAGACCGATAAATGAGATGTAATTCTGATTTATAATGTGCAAATGTTTTTTATTTATGATCTATGAGAATAAAAAATGTCCAGACAATATCAGCTGCAAAGTAAAATCAATATCTACAAATATAACTGTTGCTAAACCATCACACACCACAAGGTGCATTTAGTAGCTGTTCTAGAGCTTTCAACAATACACACACACACACGCACATATATATGGATATATATAAGGATGTCCATGATGGTTTAAAATATAAGATAGAATAGGAAGCCTTTATCGACATTGTACAAAGAATATACAACAAGATCAGGAGTGCTTCATCTGATCAGGTGTCAACTAGTCAAAAAAAAAAAGCAAGTGAAATAAAAAAAACAGTCAACATAATCTGAAATAAATCATGTTTAAAAAGAAATGGCGGTCTCAAACTGTTACATGTACAATGAAAAGTAGATTACACTTAATAAATGGAGCAGTGCACCATGATGTGCTGTAGAAATACTCACTAATACCACAACATACAATAAAAGTAAGTGTACTAGGAGAGGAGGCTACTAGTTAGTATATATGTGTTGACATGTAAAGAATGGACTTTTTTAACTACACTTTCCTTTCTCCTATCATTGAACCAAACAGGACAGCAGTACCAGCAGCAGTAGATGTAATAGTATAACATGAGTACAGCTGAGTTCAGCAGGTGGAGCCACAGACCACGAGTTACACACTGAGCTCTTCTGCTGATTCGTATCAAACTGTTTGCAGAAAACACAGTTGATGATATTTGACATTAAAATCTGCACAGTTCAAATTGTTTCTGTCGTCTAAAGATATCTGCTGATTTACTGTGTGTTTGTCAAATTCATTAAACAAACAACAAAATTAAACAAACAGTTTGCAGCTCCGTCACGTTTCAGCTTGATTTGCATTAATTTACAGAAAATGTACTTTAATTTAGACACATACAGCAGTATATGTCTGAGCTGAACACAGGATACTATTCCAAGTTTAATACAAGCGGCATGAAGAAATAAAGACAAATACTATTGATCAGTGTGTAATTACTGTATTTAAATAAATCTGTAAAATATTTCTCCCAATTTAAAAATGACAGAAAGCCTTCACTTAAATCCAAACCTGTAAAAATATCTAACAACATGCTGCACAATTAAGAAATTATTGATTATTATTATATTTAGCAGCACTTGAACAAGGGAAAATGTAGTTTAGTGTTTTATAATGATATAAAATTAAAAATTAAAACTTGCAGGTGAAGATTGTGAGACATAAAGTGAAGAATCTAAATCAAATACATAGAGAAATAATACAAATATCAAAATAAAATCAATATTTCATAGAAATCAACTGATAAAAACGTCAAAATTAAGTTAATTATAATTCAATGTGGAGAATTAAAAATCCTTTTTACAACAGTTCATTAAACTCCTGACATGTTCGGCTCATTTGGGTTCCCAAAAATGCTTCCGTGTAAATGAACAAGAAGAATGATTATTATATTTCTGTATTTCTTCAGCACATTTTCTGACACACTGTTGTAGGTCTCAAAATATTTGGTGCAACCATCACAGCAGTTTACACTCAACACTTGATTCGTCCGTCGCATGTGCAGAAAAACATTTAACACCAGTGAACAGATTCAGTGACCAAAATGACATTTATATTTATCACCGCTGCAGTTTCAGTCACGTTTCAAAGGGATAGTGTTTAATTTAATTTCTCCTTTAGACACTTGTGTTGTAACTCAGCAGTAAAATAATTTCTACAGAGCAACATGCAGGTTTCTCATTGTCAGTGTGCGTCTGTTAACAGTCACGTAAAATACAAAAATAAAAACACATATAACGACATAAAGTAAGGACAAATGTCTCGACACAACAGACTCATGTTGTAGAATCTCTTCTGTCTGACAGCAGAAATTACATTTGATATTTGCTCTTATGGAAAAATACTCTAAAATATACAATTTAAAGACATTTGTTTGCAATAAAACTCACCCTCACCTTGTGTAATGTAAATGACCGGTGATGGCAGGTGAGGTAAATTGAACAATACGTGAGCCTAAGTGTTAAAATAAATCAATAAATAATACATGTTCAACTGATGTATTAATAAAATGCAAACTACATGTGATGTTTTTGAAAACAAGACAATTGAAATGAGCAATTTCACAATAAAATAAAATCAAAAGTACGTCAAATATCATAGAAAACATGCATCACTGATTCATGTTCTCAAGATCTTTATTCAACACTAAACTACAAACCTGATTTAAAATTCTTTCCTTCAAAACAGTTTATAATAAACCAGAATGTATTCTATTGTGTTTATTTTGTATTTATTTCAGTACAGTTGTTTACTCTTATTTGTGTATTTATGAAGAAAAGAGAAAGAAGAGGAACATTTTTTTCCTGCTCAGTGAATCTGAAGCGTGGACGCTGACATGTTGACGTGAGGTTAATTTGTAATTAGCTGGTTAATTGTCAGCATGTGGAGGAGCTGATGACACAGAATTACCTGTATTTAAACACCTGTGTGTCCGTTGAGCCGAAACATGTCTGCCAATGAATAATGAAATCAACTGATTCTGGATCTGTCTGTTTCAGGACGGCAGCGTGCCTCAGTGTACTTTGAGTTTTTCATATTGACAACTGAAAATGACGCAGGCTATAGGTACAGTTAAAGTAGCTGATTCAATTGTCTGTGCTGATGCATGACGAGACTGGAACACATATTCTAATTCAAATCACTGGAGCATGATGGTCAGAAAGTCGGCCATTTTTATGTGTCGCACAACACATTCTCACTGTGACCTCGTCACATATCGACGTTTGGTCATGGACTTCCCACGTCCACATATGACGTCCAAGGTACCCTGGGTGTGTTTTTTGTTGACGTTCTGGGACGCCATGTCGACCGCCGTGTACCAATGTATTGCTTTTATTTTGAAAGAGACTGTATGCAAACTGTACATTTCCTGTGAAACCAGAAGTGTATTTTGAAAACAGACAATGCATGTAACAGGCTGTAGTTGACACGGCGTCCCAGAACGTCAACAACCAACACACCCAGGGTACTTTGGACGTTGTCTCTGGACGTGGAAAGTCCATGTCCAAACGTCAATATGAGACAAGGTCGGAGTGAGAATGTGTTGTGGGGTTAAGTTTCGTCAACACACCCACATGGTTGGGTTTAGAAAATAATAACAGGGTGTGGCTTTATACTCAAATGGGATCTGAACACCGGCCTCCTGAGTGAAAGTTGGTGGATGTTGAACCGTCCACCCTATTTGGACTTTTCACCACCTTGACTTACATTGTTGTCTGTTGTCTATTTTGTCGGTGTCTGACACTAGAAGTCACTGACCAAGCGCAAGCACTCGACAACTACGGAGAGAGACCGGGTTGAACTTCATCATAAACTTCTGACTAAACAAACTGACTTGTGGCAGGTCACGAACTCACTGAGGTGAGGTTTACAATCAAATGAACAGTGGAGCAGTACGTTTTCAAATAAGCAAAACATTACCATAAAAATATTCCTGTAACTGTTACTTGCCCGTTTCTTTCGTTGCCATCGTCTGCTTGTTGAAACATGTAAATTGAAACTGCCTCTGAAGAACAAGTGAGAGTCGCTGCCCAGTGGACAGCTAAGAGGCAGGGAGAGACTGCAGGGAAAACAGCGTGTGGAGATCAGCATGTTTTCACATCTAACTCCTTAATTTTGTATGTTAAATTTGAAATATGTGTTTTACGATGAGTTAATATGGCAGTTAAATGTTGGTCCTAGTTTCATGACAGACAGAAACTTGATTAGTGTGTTAGTTTCTATTTAATAAAAAAAAAGTGTTAAAAATTGGCCAAAACAGACTTCTTGAACTATTGAGTGTGACATTTTCGTTTGTACTGGTCAAATGACCACGGCAAATAGCTCTTTTCACTCTCACTCTATTTCTCTGTGCATTTCGACGAGACAGAGTACCCCGACAAAGACTTGCTGGTCGGCGTTGTGATATTTGCGAATTTCCAAAAACCTTTTCTAATGTTTAAAGGTAGGTGTGTTTCCTCCTCAGAGCAGAAATGTGGCCTTTTCTTTTGGGCACACATCTCCACCACAGCCCTCCAAACTGTTGGTGAATTGGTTTGCGTACAAGGTATCCATGACAACATGCAGATCTGGCCGTAAACAGTTAAGAGGCCATGTGTCGCAAACTGCTGTAAAAAAAAAATCAGTTGAAACATGTAGTCTGAACACACTGTACACACGTCCAAATACTGCTTAAAACCCAAATAATATCAGCATATCCCACGTCTTCACTGGCCTAACTTGGGATATATAAACAAGATGGAAACACTTGCCTTAGCAGCTGGAAATATTACCATTACATAACACAGTGGCTGTAGGTAGTTGTACTAAAACTTTTTCCACTCCTCAAACTCCGATCTGAAACACCTTGACTGCCACGACGGACAGTACAACAACGTGAAGCTCCAGAAAATACACCCCACCAGAGGTAAGCCCTTCGAGGTCATGGAGGTCTGCGGTTACGCTACACTGGCTAAACAACCAAAACTGGATTTTACTTGTGGTCAGCTGCAGCTACAAAGAAGTGGTTGTGGTTGGATATGTGGTGGATGAAATGTTGCTCCATGAGTGACTCTCCATCTTTCTGGCAGGTCTTTTGGAAAATAGCGTTTACAGGCAACAAAGACCACTAGGTAAAATAAATAAAAATCATTTGCACAATATCTAGCCTTAGCTATTACATTTTTTTCTTGCCGGCCATTAGCCTGACATTCACACTGAGGCAAAAATTTGAATTTTGGGGAAATATGCATTTACCAATTTTATGGGGTGTAGAGGAAGAAGAAGAAGCGCGTCTTTAGGGCACTTTGTGCTGCTCGGCCTGTATTCTACTAAATGCTGTTGAAGAACTCAATCATTACACGAATATGTTAGCCGTGTACATTTCTGCAAACCACGATTGATACAATGATACCTAGGTGAGTGACTGCCGAGCTGCAGATCAACGAACAACAAAACCGGTTGTGTTTTTAGCGTGTCATTGCTCTCTTACTATCACAGACTGTGCCACCAAAACCAGGTATTTTCAGCCAAAACATGATTTTTCTTAACTATAACCAAGTGTTTTTGTGCCTAAACCACAGCAAGCTCTAAAGTATCTGCCACATAATAAGATATAAATGTAATTTACAGAAACATACAATGCCAACATTTATGGCGACTGGGTTGCAAGACTGGGAACTGCCCATTGGTCCGACCATATTAAACCCATTGTTCCGAAGTCCCGTTGTTCCGAAATCATCATGATGCCCTGTGGTTAAGGTCTGGTTAGGTTTAGGCACAAAAACCACTTGGTTAGGGTCAGGAAAAGATCATGGTGTGGGTTAAAATGAAAAAGAAAGTGGCAAACACATAAGCCGTGAGCCTGCTTCACCTCAAGCCTTTCCCAGCTGACTGAGAGCCGGTTGCGGCGCACCATCACGGTAGAAATACGCCCGCCGGGAGCCGTTCAGCACAGCAGACCGTCGGACTAATGGGATGTCGGACCAGTGACATGGACCCGCAAGACCTACATTGCCTGGCAAGAGTGTGATTATTTCCAATAATTAAGATATTGTATTTTGTGTTGCTGTGTGCGTATTTTATCAAACATCGCCCCATTTATGTAGTGACCATTTCCTTAAAGCAATTAACCACTTGAGGCTGTGATTTACAGTGATTTTAGAAGAGTACGGGGCTGCTAGGCATCCAGCTCATGGCTTATGGCTTAACTATAGCACATTAATGTTGTACATCATGATGTACAGTTTCTTGAATCACGTAGTCTTATCACAGATCTCTGCGGTGTTTGCTTGTCAACCAGACGTTAGCTGAATTATTTCTTCTTTTCCTTGGTATTCTGGGGCTCGTTACCACCAAAGTTGTTATTATTCTGTTGTGACCAGATGGAGAAACGCATGTCTGGTTGGAGCCAAGATCTCAGATTTGTGCTTTATTTATAAGAAGAGAAAGAGCAGCTTTCACACGGAACTGACGAAGAAAACAACTCTATAGCCACAAAAGTTCTTCAAGCAGCCCCACGAGTAGAAACATGGAAGAGACGAGTGGACGGAGGGACGGACGGATCTGAACGGGACAAACCTTCAGTCTGATGCGTCTGATATGGATTCACACGCTCGTCCGTCAAGTGATTAAAAGTTGTTTCTGTCTTTAATCAGCTGATGGGTGTCCAACGTGTCGTCCTGAGGGGATAATTAAGATCTGCTGCTGATGGAGAGTTAATGCCTCATCATTTCTAACAGCATTTATTAATACTGAGTTATTCAGGTGTTTTCACTTCTGCTGGGAGTTGAAGTAACTTCTGCTGCTTCTTCTGCTTTTAAAGGGACAACCCCTCTAAAATCTGACTTTTAGATTGTGTCCTGCACTGATCTGTCCAAACGTCTCTTCAGCTTTAATAATACTATTAACAATAACCTGATGTGTCTGTGTGTCCTCAGCGTCTCTCTGCTGTCTGTCACACTCACACAGTCAGAGATGATAAATGGATGTCTCTGCATTATGTATGGATGTTTTGTTGGGACGATGTTCATCCGAGCACTTAAGTCTTTCCCAACCTGATGTGCTCCTCCTTCAGGTTTCTGCCCCATTTCCCTCCACTCCTCCTTTTCCTCTGCATATACATCTGCAGCAACATAAATGTTTAAATCCACTGTTTTGTCTGCGCGGCAGTTTGTTTTGTCATTAAAGTGGAAGAGCAGCTCACGTCGTTCGTGTCCTCTTCTGAAAGACAAATCTGCTAAGTGAAATTAAAGTAAAATATTAATCGGATGAGTTAATTTATATTTATGTGACACTTTGCATACAATAAATCGAGCTGAAGTGAATCAGAACAGTTCAGTCATGAGGAAGACAGCTGAGAAAATAATCACACCGTACGTAACTCTGCTCACACTCTGTTTTAAGTGCATGTCGGTGATCAGAACACAAGAGGAGTAGACACACGCATGTGAGCCGACTGAATCACTAGAACCATGTCGTTAAAAAGTTTAACTAACAAGATTTGTTTTCTGAATCGTGCAGTGCTTGATCGGACCTCTGCCTGCACGTCGTCCCTCTCGCTGAACTGAAACACAAAGAGTCCTATCCTGTTATGTACAGCACGTACATTTTTGTGACAACTAATTGTTAAATTAAATATTTTGTTCTACGTCCTACTTCAGGACATGAGAGGGAGAGGGGCGGGCCTGAGCCACTCATTGACTGTCTAGTGACTGAACGTGCAGTCACTCACTCATTGAGTCCCTGCACTTTTGCGCGTAACTAACCAAGAGCTCAACTGAATGTAGAAATGAATGAACCTAAAAGATTTGTTCTTTTGTATGAAGACATATTGCAATTCACACCTGTGTTTTCAAGGCGTCCAGCTGACCACGTGCTCAGATTTCGTTACTGCCTACGTCACTTCTTTCAGTTCCTGAACTCACCACGCTCACTTTTTTCTTGAACGCATCATGCTCGTTTCACTTCCTGAACACCACCAGTGGCTACTCAGTGAAGACTGGGACACGGTGTTTGACCCTGTGGGAGCTATAAGGTATGTAACATGCCAAATGTGAGTGGAGGGTTACAGCCAGGGGCATAAATACGGACAGTGCAGGCACGTGGCCCCTCGGGCGGAGGGGCCTGTAGAGAGAGTGCTTCAAGTGCAAGTGATTCAGACTGCCAGCTTTGAAATATACCTGTGTTCAAAGATAAATGATTAAGAAAAAGAATATTATTATTCGAAAACGATGCCATTTGCGATATATGTCCTTAAAAGGCAAACCCATGTTTTTTTTTTCATTCTTTTAAATAGTAAGCAGCTACCTAAAACAAAAGTGTATGCTTTTACTATATAAGCTATAAAATCTATAAATACACTATAAAAACTATTCAATTAAATGATAATTTATTACTTTATTTGATTTTTTTTGTTAGATATGCAGCTATGATTGCAGAGTATTGTGTATGTTGGTGTTGTCTTCTGTATTTGTGTCAAGATAACACGGGGCCCATCATCGTCCTCACACCTCTGGTTATAGCAGGCAGCGCTACACATAAAGTGATTTGTTTGGGTGCGCTTGGCCTGACAGAAGTTTTTGGGTATGCTTGAATTTTTTAATTTGTTTATGGTCTTTTATTGAAGACCTTTTCAATTATTGCAGAATTGTAATTCTTACCCATATTTTTAAAAATATATTTAGACCCAAGGCCGACTACGAACCCTTCAGTGAAACAAATCAAGCATTTCTGTGTTGTGTGATATCGTGCCAGCTGTCGAGCCTTTCAGCAAGTGCAGACCAGATTTTACTGCAAATATTACCCAAAAGATATGAAGTGATATGACACTGTGACTTCTCCTCTTTTTAATTAACCACCTTGAATGCCACATGTTCATTTTAGTTCCTGATTGCCGCATGTTTATTTTAGCTCCTGAACGTCCCACAACTGCCAGGTTTACATTATTGGATTGATGTCTTGTAGTTTGGTCTCATTTCATCATCTTTCATTTATTAGCATTTTGTAATCTCTTCTCAGTTTGAGTCTTGTTTGGTTCAGATGGCGACAATAAAAGCTGAACACAGGCTGAAGAAAAGAAACACCTTCATTAGATTCCATTACATATCTTTATTAAAATCATCAGCACCAGTCTCTAACCTGCTGACACACTGAGACACTCTATCAGTCCCCTGTGACCTCCTGTGGGCCCGCAGGCCTCAGGTTGGGCCCCTCTGCTGGTTTATCTGCAGCCTGATGGCTCCCAGTGGGAGAATTTGACATAATAGTTCTTCTGAATGTAGCACTGTCATTTAAATTGCTAATTATGATGGTGATGGAACAAATAAATAAAACATGACCTTAGCGTGTTTTTATCTCTCACTGTAAAAACTTTGGTCGACAGTAAATCTGCTCCAATCGTCTGTCAGTGTCCGACTTGATGACTCGTCTATTGTGAGGTAGATGTTGCCGTCGTTTTATCAGCCGCTCTGGAAACAATGTCGCTTTGTGTTTAATATATTTAGGTATAATTTATTTTAGTTATTATTTCAACAGTTTGTGGATCAGTTATTTATTTGTTGTTTGTTCGTACTGAGCATGAAAAAGATGGAAAACTTCAGGTGTCACATTTTATTTTTTAATTTTTAATCCTAACTTCCTTCGCGCCTCACTTTGTCCAATAAATATATAAAAGGAGCAAGATTGAAAAATGAGGAATAAATATCTGTTAATCAATTTAAACCTAAAAAATTAGTAAGTATTTACCAGACGTCATCTTTCGAATCAGAAACATATCCTGGAGGTCAGAGGCCACTGCAGCCTGCATATTGTATGAGCAACAAATAAGACCTTTAGATCTTATTTAGTTTCACATTATTTTGTTATACAAGGTCTCTGAAGGTTTTCATGTGTCTTGAGAGCGTCGAAAAACTTGAGGATTTGTCTCTAATCTTCATCAACAAAGTCAATTATCTGAGGAGAAGCTTCGGTCACTGTAAAGTCACGTCTCCATCACAGACTCAGACCTTTGCACAAAGACATTAAGCATAAAGCATGTTAAGCTGCCGTGAAAAGAGCTCAGCATCATCCTGTTTGCAGCGTGACACGCAGCGGGACGACACCACCACTGCCTCCTCCTCCACCACCACCTCCACCACCACGTCCTGTAGGACTGCAGACGCTCTGACAGTAGAGATACCGGAGTGTAATTACAGAAAGCCTCAGAGGGACAAACCAACACCGACCTGATTGGAAACTTATTTAGCTTAAATAAAATGTGTCTTCACAAAGCTGTTGCAAACAGCACAATGATGCTTCTTAAAGTTTCTCAGATCACAAGAATCAAGATTCTCTCCAGTTTGAACAAAAGTTCAGTCACAGCAGCGTTTTGTTCATTACAGTGGATTCACTGTGATTAATGGATTCACTTGTGGTAAATGGTTCATGCAATTTTGTGTGGCAACTTCAAATTTGTTAAACACAAAATTTTGCTTTGAGTGGACGGAGAGCCGGAGAGTCCAAAATGGAAGAAGCTATTGTACATGAACAATCCCGTATTGAGGACATGGTTTACAAACAGTTAGGCTAGAGATGTTTTTTTTTTTTTTAGTGTGACGTTCATGATGCCAAATTACTGAAAGGTTTGATAACCCGTCTTTTAGATATTATTGACATATTGTATTTTGTTATGACGACTTCTACAATATGGTAGTTGTTTGGAGAATCTCATTTTTATTTATGTATCATTTACTGTGCAGGAGTTGGTAAATCTGACTTCAAACACTCACTACACGTTTCTGCATGAGGTGGACTTTTAGAGTATATCTGATATTTTTCGAGACGTACGATGATCACATGACTACAACAATTTTGAGAAATGTTTGAAACCAAAGAAAAGAAAAACAGTAAATGTTATTTCCAACTATGTAAAAACATTGATAGTTCCAATTTATGTACAGTTCTGCAGAACTGTATTTGTATCATATATTTTTTTTTAACTCTCAACATTTCCAGGAGCAAACAAACTCTTCTTCTGTGGTTTTCTGATCTAACCAGGAGCAGCAATGTGAGGTGGGCTGAGGATAAACTCTTTGCTCTCTGTCAAACTTTTTTTGGTCAAACTTCCCTAAATGTCCCTGAGACAAAGAAAAGAAAAGAAATAAATCAGTAAAGAGAGCGAGTTTCCTCCATGCAGGATCCATGTGGTGCTGTGATGTAATATTGATGACCCTCCTCGTCTCCTGACGACCTCCGTTTGGTCGTCTCATGTTTTATCAAATATTCATGATGCTCTGCGTCCCCTCGCCCTCCTCCCTCAGATCCCATAATGCATCTGTAATGTCCTGTCAGGTGA
Organism: Epinephelus cyanopodus; assembly: GCA_026686955.1. Classification (NCBI taxonomy): domain Eukaryota; kingdom Metazoa; phylum Chordata; class Actinopteri; order Perciformes; family Serranidae; genus Epinephelus; species Epinephelus cyanopodus. The sequence goes on along the minus strand of CM048923.1, from coordinate 4,186,944 downwards.
GGCATGATGGGAGAGGTGATGATGGAGTGAAGCTCCTGGAGGGACAGAGGAGGATAATTTCTGATCACAGCTTTTTCTTCTCTTCCTCTAAAGTTGTAGAAGTTTCCAAGCGTCTAAAACTGACAGGAGCCCGGAGTCGAACCCTGAGGAACACCCCGCTGCTCTTTTCTCTCTCCATCTCTCTGTTTCTCATTCACATTCCCTCTGTTCTCTTTGTGTCTACATTTTACAGGTTTTTCTATCACCATCATTTTCATGTGAGACTGTTCCTTTAGTTTTTTCCCCAACAGGTCCTCCGACCTAAGAGACACAGTACAGTATTTTTTGCCTTCGAAAATGGTTCTGATTTTCTGATCTGACACCACTATCAGCAGGACGACAGTGAGCTTTGGGCAGCAACACTTTTATAACTTTACCGTAAACCTTAGTTGACTTTTTTGATGTTCACTTGTACGAATCGTTCAAGTTAGATTCAGTAAAACATTTCAACTTGAAAAGGTGAGTTTGTCTGATTTTATCATCATTATAGATGTCAGAGCTCAGCGGCTGAAAATGCGACACCTTTGGTAGTGTTACTATGATACGTAAGTATAAATAATATCACTTCTGTCAACACTGGTTTAACTTTTAGTTCTAGAACGGGGGGCAGTCAAGTTGATGTAAAGTCACACAGGTGGATGTCAGAGTACCAGTAGTGGAAAGTAACTAATTGCATTTGTGTAAGTTCTGTACTTAAATATAATTCTGATGTACTTTTCTTGGATAGTATCTGCCATTTAAACCAAAAACACTTCAGATACCTAAGTCTTGTTTTGTTGTCTACAGATTTTGCAAACACAGCAGAATCTGTTTATAGAGATTACTTGTCAGATTAAAATGTTTTACAGAAAATATAAACTAACAAGCTTCTAAAATAATTATGTGTTAGCCTACCACATAGTAACATAACTAAAGCTTGGTAGTAACTTAGCTCCACTTTGACCAGCTACAACATTAAAACTAAAACTAACATTAAACTTCAAATTAATTCATTACTGGGACATAATTCTGAAGTCAAACTGCGGAGAAAGGGTTGTACCTTGGAGAAAACGTTAAGTGCCAAAAAAACAGGCGACTTTAGAAGGAATTAGTTTGTGTCATTCTTGCATGAATCCCACTGAGTTACGGTGAGAAACAAAATTTATAAAAAATAAAAAGTTGAGGGGATCGTGCAGTATTGGCAGAGGTCTGAACTCTTCCTACTGTCTCATCTATTTGTCCTGATATTCATCTCTTTCTTCCATAATTCACTGTAACTTTATTCTCCTCACCTTTTTATCTAACTCCTCTTTCACTCTTTCTTGCTGCATCATCCCTCCTCTCTGTCTCTCTGCCTGCCTCCTGTTGTTTTCTTATTTATCACCATCAGTAATATCTCTCACCTCTCTCCTCCTCATCTCCCCCCTGAGCCTCACCTCCCTCCCTCCTTCACCTGTTCCTCTCTTCTTTCACCTCCACGTTCCCTCATCGTCTCCCCCCCATCCCTTCCTCCCTCCTCCCCTCATTAACACCGAGCCCTGATGGATGTCGAGGCGAGGCCCGGCTCACCCTCAACATCATTCTCGCCCCTGTTGCTCAGTGCAGGAAACCCCTCACCTCTCTGCAGGGGTGGCAGTCGAAGTGGCCGTTTGGTTCCCACCGGGGCCACCCGCCATCTGCCACCACCCTCACCCCCCTGCAGCAGCTCGCCACAACCGTCGCTAGAGCCTGGTGACTCCCGACACAGCTGGAACACTGAGGTGATGATGGGATGGAGGACCTGCTGGTGCATTCAGGATCCACAGGGAAGATGGTATATATGAGTTCCCTAGAAGAGAATGTGAAAAGGCAGAAAATGCTACAGAAGCTAGTGTTCAGTGCAGCAGATATGGAGTCATGCATGGAGTCAAGGAATAATGTAAAGAATAAACACAAATAACATAAACAGTATAAAGTAAGGTACAAACTGAATTCCAGAGTAAAATTCAGAATAAATAGAGTAAATACGAAGTAATGTATGGCGCTAGTTTCCAACTGGCTCAGACACAAGGTCCAGATGTCTTCTTAATCATTAGCTCAGGGTCCACACAGTTAAGTCTACTCTACTTGTGTTTGGCCATGTTGTGCTGTCTCTGTTAAGTAGCGGTCCGTTAGTCAGTCACCCTACAACAGGAAACAGCACTTAAAAATAAAAGCTTTGTGTCGGAAATTCACTGTACTTCAAAATAAAGTGTGTATTTCACAAACTTGACACATTCAGGAGTCACTTGCAGTCCATTCGGAATAATTATTTTCTATGTACAACACACACCGGCAGCAGCTAGTCACTGTCCTATTTCCAGGCCTCGCGGCTGCTGAATTAGATGCGTTAATCTCTCCCCTGCTTTCTACTTGTACACACTGGCTCCCAGAGCAGCTCTTTTTCTCTGCTCCCACGGCAGCTCGACTCCTCGCTTCACCATGGATACATAAACAGAACTCTGTTGCTGTCTCTCATGGGTGTCGCAGAATGGATGAGGGGAGACTCGTTGAGGTCGAGAAATGACTTGAGCTATACGACCCACAATCCCGTCATTATAAGGACAATGGCCAAAAAGATATTGCCTGGTGAGCCACAGCTCTGGAGATCAGCTGTTCAGGTGAGAAATCCAGTTTAATTAGTAGCTGTCCACACATGATTTTAAGCTAATGCTTTGGCAGAGGAAATACAGATCTTCTGTTATCAGCAGTAATAACTTTGTGTGGTCTTCTGTTGAAGCGCTGAAGCATAACTCAGCCTGTGTGTGATAATGGCTGCACTTAATGCGTGTCACATTTATTATTATTTATATTTATTCACGTGTCCGGGAGTAATATGGAGTAACGAATGGAGTTAGGTAAAGAGTCAGAGGATGCAAACTCAAGTTTGTTTGCCCTCGAAGTGTGTGTGAATACAGCAGTCGCACTCGAGTTCACATCCAAACAACCGGATCGTGACCTTCTTGAAGAGGTGGTCATTTTCCTCCTCGTTTTCAAACTGTATGGTTTGACTAAAATGAACAATGACAGCAATATAGTCCACGATGAGCAGCGCTAAAATCAACCTGCGTAGTTGTCCCTCCACTGTGACATTAGAAAGTGTCACATTTATCTTGCAAGTGTTCTCTTCTTCAACGTTTGCTTTACTTCCTGGATTTTTCCCACGTGGAAATTCTGACCAATCAAGAGCAGCTTTCTCACACAAGGCATTTGATCTGGTCCTCTTGTAAATGCTGCCGTGAGAACACGAACCAACTCTAGGCAATTATACAACTTTGTAATAAAATTAGCAAACAAACTCTCGGTCTGAAAACACCCAGAGTAACATATGGAGTGAATATGGACGAATATATGAGTGATATACAGAGAAATGTACTGTGTGATGTAACATACGAAGTAATGTACAGAGTCAAAGAGTGTGGTAAATATATAGTCAGGGAGTAACAGGTAAATTTGGTGCAACGTAATGGCAATGTCACAGTTGGTGTTGAACATTTAGTGTCAGTATATTTAATGTGTTGGTATGTTCAGTGTGTTGGTATGTTCAGTGTGTATGTTCAGTATATCTGAAGTGTTTCCAGGCCCAGTGTGGTTTTCCTCTCCACCTTCCTGCTCTGAGTGTTTGAGTCTGAACAGCAGCTCATCGTGCTGCCGCTGATGATACTGATGATGATGATGGTGATGATGATGCAGATGACCACACAGTCATTATCATTCACTACACTCCCACAATCCTCTGCTCCAACTCCAATTACCGTGTGATTGTATGCTTGGCATGGAAAACATAATTAACAACCTGCGTCTCTGCCAACCTAAGCAGCCAACACGCTGTTTGTGTAGAATCTGAACGCAGGAAAGCAAACACAACAACAGCAACAACAACAACACAAACAGCTCCGTGTTTTCGGGTTCAGAGGCAGAGCGACGGCTCCACGCTCCCGCGAGGCCGCCACAATTCGCCGTAATGGCGGCGGCGGCTCAGCGCTCTTCTCTCTGATGGACTGCAGGCTGCTAAGGGAGGACGCTTTGTGGTGTGGACAAGAGGAATTATGGGAGAGCACGCCAAGAGAGGCCCGGGGGGACGCATGGATGTGTATGTGTGTGTGTGTGTGTGTGTGTGTGTGTGTGTGTGTGTGTGTGTGTGTGTGTTATCAGGTCTGCTTTAAAACACACACTGAAGAATATCTGTATCAGAAACACAAATGTGCTTGTTAAAGGCTGTTAGAGTGCGCAAAGAGGGTGCAGACATGTACATCACACACATGGTTATGTTTGTGTGTGTGTGGCCCTGTGGCTGATCGCCATGACCACTGTGTCTAAAGCCAAACTAAAATTAAATAGTTAAATTAGGTTTCTTATTTTAAAACATTGAACATTCTTGATATTGCACAATTTATCACATTGTAACTATGACAAAATAAATTAAAATGACAAAAATAGGATAATTTTGTATGTAGTACAAAGAAAAAATTATTATAAAAAATACAATATAAATACAAAAAATATTTTATTTGAATGTGGAAAGGATCTTAACTAAAAAAAAAAAAATCTGTTAAAACGAGGAAAGAACTGACCACTGGTATCTGGCTGTAGTGGTGGCAGTTCTGGACTACAGAGCGCTTCAGGAACGCCATTTTTCCATGGGTTGACGTGACAGTATTATCCAGGTTCCTTCATCAAAGAGCACATGGGATTTTTTCCACTGGATTTTGGATTATTGCAGAAATAAGCTCTGTGACAAACAGACATTTATGATACTTTCACATTTTGTTTAGTCAGATGATCTTCACTAATTAACACCACTTTTATGATTTTTGAAGCTTAAATGCAATCGCCTCAAGTAAATAGGCTAACATTCGGCTATAAACACAATACATCACGTCGCATAACTTAATGTCACCACCACTAGGCTGTAAAACAGTATCCAGCGTGATGATGTTCTGTGGTCTCATTTAGCCACTTGTTAGCAACTGCCTTTTTAAAGACACATAAAAGCTTCAACATTCGCAAGTTGGGTATTCACTGTCACATTGTATGTTGTAGAACAAAACGTGAGTGTGTTAAGCTTGTGTTGACCAAAGACCTTATTTCTGGGTTTTACTTATTCTTGGGGCACTATAATTCTCTAAGTTACATGCTATGTCCCGTTTTTAGACAAAATTAGTATCCAAAAGGAGCAGATTTTATTTCATATTATCTGATTTTGTGATGGCGCCACCTGTCTGTCCATGTCATTAATGCTGTTAGTACTGTTTTTGCTGTTTCAGCTGTTAGACATAATCGTTATTTTACCTGAACCTGTTTCGACTGCTTAATTGAGCCGTTAGCTTCCCTAAATGTAAACTGTTCAACTGCTACACTGAAGCATTAGCTTACCTGAACCAAACTGTTTACTAGTAAACTGAAGCATTAGCTTACCTTAACCAATTCGTTGCATTCGTTGATTACATTTGCTGATCTGCAAAGTTGTTTATTTCTGTTTTCATTTTCTGTAACTGTAATGTTTAAAGACATACGGTTAAACACTGTGTGCCGACCTATCTAATGTTCATTCTGTGCATATTTTGTAAGCTGCAGTACATAAACATTGTGATTCAGTCGTCAACCATTAGCTAACCTGAACCAAACAGACAAATTGAACCACCATCAACCTGAGCCAAGCTGTTTAACTGCTAAACTGATATGCTAGCTAACCTGAATCAAACTGTTAACAGCTAAATCGAACCATTAATGTAATTTAGACAATACAATAACAAGTGGTGTTCCCATAATATGTTTTAATGAGAAAGACAGTCATATATTTCTTGTGGTTGAGTATTGTCATGCAAATGTGTGTATTTTAAGTCAGTATGGTCGGGTTCTTGACAGGATACTTTCACATCATCTTCATGCACAGAAACATGAAGACATGTTTGTACAAACACATGAATCTGAAAAACACAAAAACACACTCAGTTAAAGAAAGAAACAAAAATGTGTTCAAACAGGACTGTGTGTAAAAACTGCTGTTGTGCAGAAACACATGTACATACAAGACTGCTGTGTGTCTGTGTCTGTGTGTGTGTGTATGAATCCATAATATCTCGACAGGAGAACGAGGAAAACAATGTACAAATATCACTACAACTGTGTGTGTGTGTGTGTGTGTGTGTGTGTGTGTGTGTCTTGTAGATTCAGCAGAAAGAGGCTGCAGCTTCTCCTTCTCTTTTTTATTTATCGGGTGGCAGCGAGTCGCTGCTGCTTATTTACAGCAGATTGTTTCTCCAGATGTTTTACAGGGAGAGAAATCCCCAAACACACACACACTCCTCTCTTTGTCCAGATGGAAGTCATTCTTTATAAGACTCCATAATCCTTCTCTCTCTCTGTGAGAGGAAACAGAGGGAAGGTGGAAGTGAAGCGTCTCCTCCTCTTCGTGTCACTGATGTTCTCCAGTTGTGTCGACATGTTTTCAGTAAAACTCTGACGCTTCGTGATGTTTCAACAAGAACAAAAATTATAGATTTCAAACATTTGAGTTGATTGAAACCGATTTGGCCTCCTGACTCACTCCATACATTAACAGAGCAAAGACATACTGAATGTTCTCAGTCTGAAGGCACCAGGAGGGGAATGTAACTCCACTCAAGAACTGCACTTGTACTTTCCTTTTCGGCGACTTTATACTTCTCCTCCGCTACATCTTGGAGATAAATATTGTACTTTTACATTTCTCTGACAGCTTAAACCATGTATCTCCAGATGTGTTGATGGCGAATGTTTGTGATAAACTGTTCCTTTGTGTGCTGAGAAAATTCTCCTACTTCTTAAGGCTCGTTCATACTCCGTTTACGTAGCAAAATAGATACATCTGTTTCAACGCTGTAAACGTCACTGCCCTCATACTTCCATGTGTCCTTTATGTTGACACATGGCACTAGAGGGCAGAATCTAAAGTTTCACACGACAACTAGTCTTAGTAGCCGTTTTGTTAAGGAACCGGACGAGGGCGAGACAGACAGGATCCGGAATTCGATGGATTTGCCTTTCCGTCAAAATAAAAACACCAAGCTAATAAAAATGCGGTGAAACTTTTTAATTTAAAGGATATAATTTACAAGAAAAGTCCCAAGCCATTAAGTTAACCTTTTCTTTTATTGTATTTAATTGTATTACAAGTTATTGTCTATTTCAATTGTCTGAAATCGATTTTACTTTGGTGAACACGTTTACTTGGTGAATTCCGGATCCGCTCTGTAGACCAGAACCAGAATCAAGACAAAATTCAGAGTGAATAGAAACCACATAAAGTGAAGAGCCTGGTGACGCGAGGCTACACGACAACAAACGAGGCAACAGTGGAGTAAGTTGTAATATTATACCCTTAAATGGAGGCAGCGTTGTAGACAGTGGTCTGTGCGGCTATATAATGCTACATCTGACACGTGGACGGAGAATTCTTTTCACGCTTAAACCTCGCTACACTGCCTCCACAGTCTCCGGTGGTAGTGCTCCTGTTCTCCGAAATGCGCGCAGAGCACAGGCTGGAGGCCTCGCCCGTCTTCATACCTAACGTTAAGCATAAATGAGGCCAAGAAAAATTGATTTGTCACTTACACTAAAGTCATGATGATCTTATAGAATACAATTTCACTACATTACCGTGTCTTTTGTCGTTCCGCCATAATTTAAATTTCTCCGTCGTCTCCTACGGTTGTATCTAGCTTGAACCTCATTACACTGCCTCCACAATCTCCTGTGGTACTGCTTCGCTTCGTCCGTATGCGAAAGCTTTCAGGACAGAAGGCTCCGCCCATCTCTGTACCTAACATTGAGCCCTTATGCTAAACAAACTCTTTTAAAACTCTCTTGGATCAGCGAGAAGATGGATCGTCACAAGGCTGAAAATGAGACACCATGAAAAGTTTTCAGAAATTTGTCACTTACACTAAAAACATATGATGATCTTATAGGATATGATGCATCGCTGTCAGTGAAACTACCCAACAAGATAGTAAAACACAGACAGGGAAAATTTTACTGCGCAATGAGTAGTTTTACTTTTCATACGTTGGATACATTTTGCTTATAATACTTTAATTCAGAACCTTACTTGAGTTAAAGTATTTAAGTGTGGATATCTGACCCAAGTTTGACGAGACTCGACAGTCTGGGTTGGATTCAGACAAATGATTGAAATGAATGATGTTAAGGTTTGCGTTGGGTTCGGTCTACTTGACATGGTACTTCATGCTTTGTGTTTACTTAAAGTAAGGTTTTGAATGCAGGACTTTTACTTGCAGTGGAGTAATTCCACAGTGTGGTATTAGTACTTTTACTTAAGTAAAGGATCTGACCCCCAACATTGAAAGGTACAAACTGTTAGTCACAAATGAGATTTTCAGGGCCCTATTTCCAAAAAGCAGAGCCTAAAACAAACTATGTAAATGTCAGTGTGTTTTATTCTAGTGTTCTGAAAACCCAGTTATTTTCCTATTCACTGTCTTAGCTGCTAAATTAAACTGCAATCTAAACTGTGCTAATATTTTTTAGCTGCTGCTTGAGCTTTACCTTCAGCATTTGGACTTTTTCATTAAAGATATTCAGGATGTTTCTGACAGCCTATGAGGAGGTATTGTTTTAGACTGTTCCTCTGTTCCAAAACAAGCCATAACTTTGATATCCAATTTGTGTAAAGAAGAGAGAAATTAAAGAGGAGCAAAACTTCAACGTGCATAACAAAGAGATTTCATAATATTCCCACAGCTTTTATTGGAAAAACATCCACCTCTGTGAAGTCCAAGTTTCCTGTGAGATTTCCCCAAAACAAGAGCTGATTTTTAAACTGAACTACAATAAAAAAAGCTTTGTTCTGAGTCTTTGTATCGCTGCTCCTCTCACTCAGTGTGGGCGAGCGGGAGAAAAATAACAACACCCTCCCAAAAAAAAAGGAAATGGCAGATTGATGAAAAGCCAAACTGGTCCCAGGATGACACGTTCTTCTTCTCTCCACAATATTAAAAACTCCCACACGTTTCAGGAGGAGGGCAGAATTAGCCTTGCCGGGACGCACTGTAAGCTGCCGTAATGACTCATTTGTTTCATCCTGATAGATGGCTCTCCGGATGGAAGAGGACCTCGTTTAAGAAAAGCGATGAAAGGCGGCAGGCGAAGGACGACTCGCCGATCACGGAGAAGGTCTTCAGCTCGCCGCTTCAAAGACATTTGGACGGTCGGGGGTCGCTCACAGGGGCGACGAGGAAAAGATAAAAACCCTCTAAACAACGAGCCAACACACACACACACACAGAACACACACACACACTTTGAAGCTGCTGTTAAACGGCGTGCAGGAGGGCAGGTGGTGCTGATGAATATTCAGACGGAGAGTCGGCGCTCTGCTGCCAAACAAACCGCCTGTTTGCTTTCTGTCACCTTCCAAATTCTGATAGATTTGTTTTTTCCTCCCGTGTGACTCAGATCAGATGTTTGTAATCTGTGTGAGCTTGTTTTCTTCAGTCTGGACCACACAGGGGTTCAGGTGATCATCGAGTAATCATCAGGTGGTCGACATGTCACCTGGGTTCGAACTAGGGGTCCTTGTGGGTTAAAGAGCCCTTGGAAAACCTACACAAACCCAACATGTATGAACGATTTTTTTCGTATAAATTAACCACTGGCAGCAGCACAGTGCTCCACAGTTCATACAGCTTCTCTGTGATGATGCTGAAACACCACGTGGTCAGAGCTGATAGTCGTTTTAAGTGCTTTGTGCATCATGATTACCGAAAAAGTCAATGCAAAGACACAAATAGATGGAAACTTGCGTGGGGTGACTCGAATGACGCATGTGACAAAACATTCAGGGAGAAAATAAGTTGGAGGTGCACAAAGCGCAGCAAAAAAAAAAATTAAGAGCCGGGACAAGCAGATTTTCAAACAAGCCACATGTCGTCCAGAGCAGGTTAAGACCCTGATCACACAGAAAGCGTTTTAGCAGCTGGAGGCGCCTTTTTGTAATTGTTTTTAATGAAAATAAAGCTTTTTTCTTGTGGTTTTTGCGTTGTGTTGTGACGTGCCTCGCATTTCTGCACTCTAGGCCTTTTTGCTGGAGCGCTCTGAACTGAAAACTTCAACTCCATGTGGAAAAACACCCCACGTTGTCTCTTTTTCGTCATCTTTTTTTCCCATTGTCCGGATGATTTGAGAGGCGGGCCTTCTGTGTTAGTCACAACAACAAGTTTACAGTTGGTAAACAACGGAGGAGAAACTGGTGGTAGCACTTGCTGGATACCCAGAGCTATACGGCCTGACGATAGACAGCAGGTTGTCAAACTGTCCCCGAGTCGTCCTAAAATATGCCTGGAAACGTCCATCATGGAGGAGAAGCTCCTGGACCAACTGGTGGTAGGCTACTCCCCGTGATCCAGCCTGCTTTTTAGGGCCTCATGTACCCACACAGATCTCCATTTCCCTGCACCCGACAAAGTATCTGCTGACCCTCAACCAGAGCTACAGCAGGTACCCTCTACCTCAACATTTTAGGAACTAGCTACTGAAAATGGTAGATTGATTACACAGGAAGGTTAGATTAAGGAGGTGATGTCTGGCAGCTGGGAATCAGTTTTGCACGAATGGTGCGATGCTAGTAATGCAACGTGAATGACCCAAGAATATATAGTTCATGTAATTTTCGTGAGTTGCCATTTTTTAATGTGCAAGAAATTTGTGTCATGTCATGTTAGAAAGCCTGTCAGCGTTTAGATCCTCCTGACGCTGTAATGAACCAGATTTATTCAGCTGAATAGAATTGATTCTGGCACAGCAAATATGAAACTGCCACTCAGTGGACCCAGATGAGCAGGCTAACGCAGCTGACAAATCACCTGTAGGTGGTGACCATCGGAGAAATCCTGGCACCGATCCAAGCCAACAAGTCATCAAACTGGGCACTGGTCAGCCTCAAGTAGCGCTGGAAGCGGCAGCCATTCTACCTTAAAATGACTAAAAATTCACAAGGCTCTGAACACGCAACTCCAGGGATAAGTCCTGGGTGAAGGTCAAATTTTTTTTAGGACCATCCACCACCCCAACCTGCCTCCACTCAGGACTGCCTCCTTGTTTAGTGCTGTCAGCGCATTGGTCACATGATCACAGCCTTTCAAAATACGTGGGAAATGTACAAATTTGGGTGCATTACTTTTCGTAGGAAAACACACAAAAACGTCATGGGCTAGCCTACTCTGCATCATTACTTTTACTTTTGTACTTCAAGTATATTTAATGATGATACCTTGTACTGGAATGCAGGACTTTTGTAACAGGGTATTTTTACACTGTAGTATTGCAAATGTTTCTTAAGTAAAAGATATGAATACTTCTTCCACCACTGGGTAAACCCAAATTCGAAATGGTGCCATATTTTTTACTGATCAGACAGGTTTGGGGGTTAATTTGTTTTTAAGGTAGAACCTGGGCCTAGAAATGTTTCAGTACAAATAATTTAAAAAATAACATTAAAACTAAATGAAACTGTGAACAGGTTGATTCCTGCCTCCCACGAACAGACTTGTCCAGATGATTCTCCTCCTCAGGTTAATACCTCCTCCATTAAAACCCTCCCAGGAGCTTTCCGATGGTCCGCAGAGATCCCCTCTCTGCTTCCCACGTTCCTCACATCCTCTCTGGGCTGTCAGAGCTCCGAGAGACCAGCTGCTGCTGCTGTTGGACGACCCTGAACACAACAGGCCACCGTAATGACACCATCTGTGAAGGAAGCACCACCGCTGAACAAAGGTGAGCTGGTCTGAAGAGCACAGTTGGTTTTAAAGTCCAACTCAAAATAAAACTGTTTTTTTTTCATCTGCTCAGTAAATCGCTTCTTCTGTGTTTTACTTTGAGAAAAAAATAAGAAACCAAAATGTAGACATTTACAGTTTTTGGTTTCGTGAGGACGCCCGCTGGTTTTGCATTCATTTTACAAAATATCAGCAGATATCCAACCATGTAGGGAAAACCTTATTTCGATACAACCAATTAAATCTTAATAAAGCACAACATACAACAACGATAGATCAGTGTATCGTAGGCGGAGTTTTACTGCAGTAAAAGTAATATCACAGTGTAAAAATACTCTGTTACAAGTAAAGTTCGTCATTCAAAGTTTTACTTAAGTACAAAGATTTTACTGTAAAACTATACTTAGAGTACCAGAAGTAAAAGTATGAGGAAAGGCCCATTTCAGAGTAACATAATGACTGATTATAATTATTGATGCATTCATGTGTTTTGTGGTAAAGGAGCCAATTTTAATCCCTACATACTGGAAGGATACATCATCATAAACTGACTATAATTTTTCATCAATAATCTGAATCTGCAAAGTAACTAAAGTTCTTGTCGTGGAGTTGGAATATAGAATAATGTAAATGAAATATGAATACAGTACTTCAATAAATCCTGTAGCGGCTTGTGGTGTGCACGCAATCAGTAATGATGCTCATGGGTCACAATCACATCGGTGTATCTGATATAGGCGGGCCAGAGGCGAGCTAAACAGATGACGACAGCGCTGTGACGATGAAGTCCAGAATCAGTCAGTAAACACTGCAAGATGGCTACCGATGAACATGAACATTTTCATTACTCATAGCCAGACACTAAATCCTTCTAGATTTGGGTTTGGATTTCCCGCTAACGGTTGGGTTGAGGGCTCAGGAATACTGGTCATACGTATTAATATCAATTGTTCCGTTAGTCCAAAAACATGCCCTCTCTTTTGAATGTTGTCGCACATCCAGTTGTCTGTTTGCTGAAGCCACTGCTGGGCTACTCCTAACGTTAAGTCTGTTCTGCTGCTCCGCCATTAGCTGCTATAAAACTCCATCCTGGTAGATATGCCCCTGCAGTGTTAGTCCTGCATGTCTAAGACATTTTATTGGTCTTAAAAGCAGCTCCAGAACTCTTTTGCCCTTTTTCACATAATTTTTACAGTCCTCTTATCATTTTAAAATGTAAAACAAATCCATGAGTTACGGTAAAATAGCCATTTACAGACTATGTTGTTCCTCCCTTTGTCAACAGGGGGTGCTGCAGCGCCCACAGAGCCCAGCTTCCTGTGACCTTGTCCTCTGACAGCGGTTCGTATAATGTCTTACGAAAATGCACATAATGCCTAACGAATTATAACATTACATAACAGAAAGTTCTGTCGGTCAGGTTCAGGTAAGTAAAGTTATGTAAGTTAGGTGACGGAAAAGTCACATGGGGTGACGACATACCTCACAGGGTTTCCACACATTTTCTTGACAATATTTCAAAACTTTTCCAGAACTTTTCCAGGACCCATAACAGTTTTTCATTCCTGCACCATTTGCTGGGTGTTTTTAAACATATCAGAGTCATACTCAGTTTAAATCTGCCATTGTGTTACATTACTTGGAAGGCTGAAACAGTTTTAACAAAATTCAATGATTTTTCCAAAGATTTTTACTGATGTCATGACTTTTCCAGGTTTCTCATGACTGTGGGAAGCCTGACCTTAAAATGGCTCAAAGTTCACACCAGTCTTCTGGGGGGGAGTCCTGGGGGACAGTCCTCTGGGTTGTGACCCGTCCACCACCCCAACCTGCCTCTTTACGAGGACTGCTTCCTTCTTTGCTCCTGTCAGCACATTGCTCACATGATCACAGCGTTCCCAAATATGTGGGTTATTCACAAATTCCTGGCTGATTACATGGGATACATGATGGTGCATCACAGTGCATGAGAACAGCCTGAAATAAATTTATTTAGTTATTTTTCACCGCTGGTTACACTATGGTGGGAGTAAAGATTTTGTACGAGTGTTGAAGAGAGGAATGCATTTACACCTTTTTAACATCTGACTTGAATGAATCTCAAACATCCAGTTGAGACAATCTGGTTTCTATCTGTGTTAAATGCTTCTTGAATGCTTTTACACTGCTCAGAGATCAGATTTCTTTCTGCCCCGGCTGCTGCTTCTTCTGTAAAGACTTCTTCTTTTTTTTTTTAATTTAAAGAACGGTTTCTTCTCTGCAGCCTTTCAGCTGTTAAATCAGATTGAGGCACAGACAGAGCAGTTGGGCCACAGTAACACACACAGAAACACACAGCTGCTGAACATTAGCGTTGGTGGTTTATGGTCGGACTGTTAACATGCTGCGTGTTGTGGAGGTACAGAATAATTCAGACTGACTGGTTTACAGTGAAGGTGACAGCGTGTGCAGCATGTGGGCAGCAGATGATTCTGATCCTCAGCTTCATTACAGCAGAAACACTGTAACCCTGAACATCACACAGTCAGGTGTCGGTTTGAATCCCCGACGACTGAAATCACTAAATCACATCATGACACGTGTCGACCTCCGTGCACGCCTGCATTTGTTCTCTAAAACAAAGTGACACTTCTTGTTTTTTAAAAGCTTCTCGGGGACAATAAAATCCTGATGTCACTTCCTGCAGCTGAGTGGAAACAGATTTGGTTTTATTAAGTGCAGAACTGTCAAAGATCAAATTAAGACACGTTTCAGCGTCTCCCCTGATGATCGTATTTAGAAAAGCTGCAGATGAATACAGAGCAGAGAGGTTCAAGTTTTACTGTTTTCACCTGTCAGACATTACACAAACTAATCTGGTAGCAAACAGGTTGAATTCATCCATCTAGTCGTAACAATAATTTAGACTAATGATCTACAGGCTTGTGTTACAATTGTAGAGATGAAACCTGCTTACTTTAGTGCTGAAGAGGTGAACTGAGTCAGAGTTTCGACTTATGCCTACCATACAGAAGACTTTGAAAAGACTTTAAGAAGTCCAAAGTCTGACATCCTTTGACATCTAAAGACAGTTTTTACTCACACAATGTAAGATTTAACAAAGACTGGGGATCTTGCAGGGTCACGATTTGCAAGACAGCAACTAGATTCCTTTTGCGATTATTTCCCATCCTCCAACATGTCTGCAGCAACACAGTTATCAGTTTCTCCTCCTTTTCCGCAGTACAAGATAACCAAGACTTGTTCATGGTTTTGCGCCCCCCTGGAGTCCCCTCAATGTTTACTGTCTCCCTGGTTTGCCACTTCCTGTTCAAGAGCTGGGGTGAGCGTACCTATTGGTTGCTGACAATATTTCATTATGTCACTATTTGCATGAGCCAAGACGAAAAACTGAGTTTTACGACCACTTTACACCAAACCATCAACATCAGTGCGCACCAAGGTACAAACTAATTTGATATTAGGTCAGCATTAGTGTTGTAGCTACTGCTGATACACGAGGTTATGTTCTTTTTTAATCAACCTGTTACCATGTGCAAGAGTAGATATGAGAAATAATGATCAATAGTTTTAAATTTAGGGCCTCAATGTGAGTTTATCAGATTTCCACTGGAGATGTGAATCACACACTGTATAAAGACAGTGGACCTAGCTACTGTGACATCACCTATAGGTTTCTGGACTCCTGTTTTAAAGCTTTGGATTTCGGTGTCGCCATTTTGGGTTTTTTTTGCTGCTAGAAGTGGACAAGAGGGTGGCACTGTGGAGGAGCGAGGGACAGCTGAATGTGATCTGAGCTGAGGTCAGTTTGAGAATCCAAATCAGAACCATTTCAAACCCAAAATAAAGTTCACTGCCAACATGTTTCTGTCTCTTCACTGAGAGAGAGGGCTGGTGGGAAATGTGGTTTTCATTTGTAGAAACATGAGCGCTGGCCGTAAACTGATGTTAGAAACTACAGATCAACTACAGGTCCAGTCAGGACACTGTGTGTGTGTGTGTGTGTGTGTGTGTGTGTGTGTGTGTGTGTGTCACGCAGGATTACATGATGATAAAATAATAAGTGATACTGAGCAGCAGTGGGGCTGTATTCTTCATGTGGTCCACATGGACTGTGGTGGTCTGTGATAAATGGGTCTTAAGCTGTCAGGACCTGAAACCTCCTCCAGCTGTGACCACTTATGATGTCACGCAGGACGCTGTCTATCTGCCGCGCCATCACACGACATCACTGTCGTTACCTCGACATGAATTCAACCTCTGAGCCGCAGGAACGGTCACATCTGCGGGAAGGTGGTGGGATGATAATCTGACGTTTCTGGCAGGAAGTTGACGGACTTGGATTTATTTTGTGCCCTCAACAGAGTTACAGAGTTACCAATCATTTCAGGGGCTCCTGGTTTGACAGACATGAAACTCTTCTATTAAATCATCAGAGAAAAAGACCAGGTTAGAAAATATCTGCTCTTTTGATACAAAGTCAGAGAAGCCTGTGGACATAAAACCTGAAGGAGAGCAGTCAGCTACGACTCCCACGATGCATCTCTACAAGGAAAATCCAGTCACAGAGCTGCAACAAGGTGTTGAATTCACTATCTGTCAGATTTACACAATTTCTGTGTTCTGGAAGTTTTACACACCGTTGAATCAAAGTAGACTCAATTTGGCTTTATGGACAGAAAAAGACAATTAAAGCCGAGGTAGGCAGTTTTATTTTGGCATCATTGGAGGAAAATCCCATAATAACCTCTGAGCATATTATAATTCAAGTGGTCTGAGAGAAAACTAAACTTCCACTCCTCCACTTTGCTGTGTTTCCAGGATTCAGAAAATCTAGCCTGCGACAGGAGCCTTTAGCCAATCACAGGTCTTTTCAGAGAGAGCGCGTTTCTATCGGCTGTTCTACAAATAAAATGCAGATATGTGTGGATGTCAGATGGTGAAATTCTGATTCCATCGTGGAGAATTCTGCAGGATAAAGTTGCTATTCCAGCATTGAAACAACTGCCCAGCAAAATGACACAAAAAAGGAAGACGTACTAAAAAAGAGAGTCTGTTGATAAACAAAATAAAACACGCCTGCAGCAAATTCAAGTTCACTCTCCTGGTCTGTTTTTTTTTTTTTTTGGTGCCAGAAGTGACCATATTTGGGCAAGAGGTTGGCAATATGGAGGCGCGAGGAGCGGATCTGACTGAGAGGCCGAGGACGCTAAGTGGCCACTCCCTTAGCTATGCGTAACTTAAAGCCTTAATAAAACAAAAACAGCTGAGTGACATGAAAATTCACCTTCGTACAATTGTCGTAAAGGGAGAAATTAGCTATAGAGACCAAAAGTGTTTTTGTACCAGGCTGTAAATAAATGTTTATTTCTGCTGTAAAGTTGAACATTTTAACATGGGGGTCTATGGGGACTGATTCGCTCTTGGAACCAGCCTCTAGTGGTCATTAGAGGAACTGCAGTTTCTGGCACTTACATATTAGCTTTTGTTCTCCAACCCCTGGCACCTTGGTTTGCACTGGCTGAATTTGTAGTTCACAGCAACAGGGAGTGTGGTGGAGAGACTTTGGGGTGGCTAGCGAGCTAATTCTTGTCTCATTTGTGGTCTGATAAACAGACGGGGGCAAGGAAGGGCTGAGTGAACTCTACAGTGGAAAAAAGATCATATAAATCAATATATGGGAAACACTGGTGCTGTATGAAGTGTGTACATTATGCCTGTGGTCACCTGGTGGGAGGGGCTTAGGACAACTGCAGGTAAGGCTGCAGGAGGAGAGTTTATTTTTTAATTCTGCCATGTTTGTTGCCTTCTCCAGAAAACTGCCGACTTCAGCTTTAATGTCGGAGTGAACGCAGATCATCTAAATTAACCACAAATGTAAAATACAAAATACATATCTGCAGTAAAAGTATTTATTAGGACACACTTACAAAGTAGTAAGAGTAGAAGTATAAAGTAGCACAACATGGAAGTGCCTCAAAACATCAATGATACTTTCAATCAAATCCTCACAAGATAAGAAAAAGTACAAAGAAGGCCTCACGGTTGGGTTCATGTCGAGCAGCCAAATCACTGAATCTGTCCCAGATAAATCAGCCAGCTGATATTTCCTGGTTCGTGTTAAGGAGAAGCAGACGGTCCAAACAGCCCGGACGGATCCACTCGATCAGAACCAGATCACAACAAGATCTCCGTGACCATGACGTCCAAACTCTCACTGGGTTTCAGACGCTTGTTAATTAATTGTCTCTGCACTAACATCTGTCGTCTCTGGAGTCCCACTGCGCAGTGCTGCGATTCAACATTTATACATGAATCCTTACAGCAGCCGCAGTTTTAATGATGAAGCATATGGAATACAGCCGAGCAGAAGAAGAAGAAGAAGAAGTACATTTAGGCTGCGATTGCTCTCAGCTGTGACAGAGCTGCTTCACAAAAACAACTGAATGTGGTGAAATGATTTTCGGAAACATGTTTTGGACACCAGAAATGTGCTGACTGGGTTCCAACAATCAGAATTAACATGATATTTTCAAGTTTGAACTTAGTTATCTCAAATAAATGGCATCTACTTGTCAGTTTACTCAACCAGGCCAGTTCTCCATGTTAAAGTGAAACCCATTCATTGTATCCAAGTTCCTCTGTTCTTTGTTGCGGCTGGTGGTCCAGTGCGAGTCCCTTTGTTAGCTGTTAGCTGTGACCTCAGCCACGTCCATGTTGAGAAATGAGAGCAAACAACCCGAATCCAACTCTAAATCATAGATATGCTCTGAATGTTGTGTACAGCTCTTTTAAATTAAAACACAACTTGAATTAAACATCATGGCGGTAATTTTGTTGTCAAAAATAAAAAGATGTGATATTCTTATTGTGAATAAGCCTGTTCTTTTTTGTGGGATATGATACAAAATGTTGTAATTTTCAAGGAAATTGTAAAATAAATAACTTTTCTAACTAATCTAGATCACTCTGAGGGGACGACGAGTAACATTTACGACCTCATACCATATTACAAATTATATGTGAGTAAAAAAATAATATGCAATATGTGAATTAATAAAAATTTTGTTACCATCAACCAAACAGTTACTTGCATCTGATATTTTTCTACATAATATAACCTCAATGTTTCATCAGCTTTCCAAGTTGTTGTTCTGACTTGAGGGGACGCAGATGTGACTCTTCCTCGTCAGGAACTCATTTTTCAGATTATTCCGAAACCACATGAATGTTTCATAAATCTCTGCATCAAACAAAATGCAACGAACACATTAATCAACATAACTCAAAGCAAACCGTAACTAAAAATTTCAACTAGGACTGTCAACATAACACATTACTTTCGATAAATTAATCACAGAAAAAAATAAAAACGCGTTAAAAACATTTAGGCATTGTTATAAAACAAGACTCGTTCAGGGCTAGTTAATAGAAAATTGTAGCAGTTTAAACTGTTTAATTCAGGTTGCAAAGAGTTCAGTTTAACAGCTAAAACTGCCAACAAATACTGGTTACAGATTCTGTTTCAGAACATCTGACATGTCACTTACAGAGCAGGTTTATATTCAGTTCAGTTTCAGTTATACTGTACAGCACAGTGCTGAGATATCTTCAGTCTGGCCTCGGTGTGTCTCTGTGCAGCTCTTCACCTCACAGGCCTTAAATAACTCCAACCTGTAGGAGGCAGTGAGGGATGATGGGAAAGTTATCAAAGCTGAGGTCTGACTTCCTGCTGACAGTTTATAAAAGCTGCTGGATGTTCAGGACGTCAGCTGGGTTTGGCAGCTGAAGCTCAGCCTGTTTAACATCAGACATTAAGACTGTTGGGTGCAAATATGTTTTAAACAGTAGATTATAAAACAATCTAACCACAAGGTCCATTTGGTAGCGTCTGGAGCTTTTGATCCCATCAGTCAGGCTGACTGTAGATTCCCAATCTTGGTTACTTTGTATCTGTGTGAACATGTAAAACAGAACGCTTGGGAAACAACAACGTCATCTCCTTGATGTGCGCACGTCCATTGCTGCTTTGTGTAATGAGCATGCACCAGAAACACCGGCCTTATGTCTGAACTTAGCACTGCTGCTATCCTGGCATCACCAGACCAATTGCAAATGCAAAATATCCTGGAAGCTTTCAGCTCAATTTCAGTTTTCAAGAGATGGTAACAATGGCTGTAGACCACAAGGCCTCTGGGTGCAATTGGATAGACCTACAACCAATCAGGACAAAAGTAAAGAGCCGTCAGTGTGTCTGAACGAGTGTTGCCATTTTTGCCATCAGAATTTGAAAATATTACTTCAACAGAAAGTTCAGCTGTGGCCATCTTGATTGTTTCCCAAAGGCCTTAATGGCAGTCGTCTTTACTAAGCTAGGTTTATGCTCACCGTCATGAGGCTTTGCTTCCCAATAAGGATGTCGTCACATATGTTGCTGGCGCAAAGGCTTTGCAAATGGGCTGCACTGGTATAGCACTTTTCTAGTCTTATGACCACTCAAAGCACTTTTACACTACGAGTCACATTCACCCATTCACACACATTCACACAGTAACCACTCACACACCGAACTGCCTTCCGGATCAACCTGGAGTTCAGTATCTTGCCCAATGACATGACATGCAGGATCGTACCGCTGATCTTCCGATTAGTGGACAACCCACTCTACTGTACCCCTGAGCCACAGCCATATCAAACATGCCCCATATTAGATAAATGCTTGTGTAAACTGATCTGGGCTAGGTCAGCAGGAAACCAGTCTAAACAAGTCCCCCAGGAAGTAAGTCAGGCTTTGAAGTCAAATTTTATAGTGGTCAAACAGTGGAATAATATTTTCAAGTCCGTCACGTGACATCATTGGGCCCAAAATGACTTTTTCCCAGACTTATATTGTGTAACAGACATCTGTAAATCAGTGGTTACATGCTTCTGAGGAATCACCACCCTCGTGCAATGACCTGTTTTACTATGAGGATTTAATCCATTTAGTCCAAGAGCAGCACAACTGAATCATCTCCATTTAAGTTATAGAAGGGCTAAACAGGAAGTAGCCAACTCGTGTTGTGCAAGTCTCTAGTGTGTTTGGGCCCAACGATGCTGAAGCAGTGTCGATCATCCGGGTAATTTTATAAGCTGCAGTTAAATGTTTTTGGCCTCATGCATTTCTCAGCAACCTTCACAGGAATGTACACTTACCCCCCTACAACGCTGTATCCAGGTCTGTTTATACATCCATGGTCTGATCGGCGGGAACAAGAAGCATGTGCCTGGGCAAAGAAAACATTAGCTTGCAGATCCGTCTGGTTCCCAGGCTACACTGCTGAAACACTTTACGGACTAGAGTCATCTGCTGTGCCCAGTGTTATTTGGTCCACCTGAGCATCTGCTGTTTAAAGTCTGCCAGAAACAACAGTTTTGGATCGTTCTTCTCTGGTATTTGACGGATCGTTGACGTAGACTTTATTGACTCCAACTGGCCTGGCGAGCAGTTGTAGTAATTTTTTTGTGCTCTACAGAGATAAATACAGATTTTTGGGTTTTTTTTTAAACAGAGTTAAAAAAAATATCTGTATACGTGTAGACAGGGCTTCAATTTCTAAGAACATGTGAACTGGGGTCAGATTCCTTCAGCTGATGATCACAGCAGCGTGTTCGTCCTACATCTGTGTTCCTGCAGGAGACGCCTGCAGAGACTCAACCACAGGAAGAGATTCTTCCACCCACCTTAACTGGCAGCCCGGCCTGGCCCACATCCTTCACTGTGTGTGTGTGTGTGTGTTTCATTGTGTTTGTGTGTGTGTGACTTCCTGTGGTCTCATTATGTTTGCCCCGTTTCCCTCCAGCGAACATCAGATGTAACAAAACCAGAGGACAAAATAAGAGCATTACTTTTTAAAGACGTGTCCTGAAGAAGGGAGACGGTGATGCGCGCTGACAGCGGCTGCTAATTGGAGTAAATTAATTTACCTCGGGCGCCGATGTTCGCACAAAGCGCCGCTCGCCGCGTGAATAAGTGATGATCGGCAGCGCCCGTATAAGCCCTGACTTTTTGAATCATTTAACGCCGCAATCTGCTAATTAGCAGGGAGAAAAGCCAGCTTTCAGCCACAATTAAGATAGGCCTCTGTCA